>CAWUFW010013960.1:0-441641 GCA_963921515.1 Calotriton arnoldi | reverse complement strand
CACTAAGGGGTATATTCACAAGAACGTGTGATAACTACCGCAAGAGTAGCGTAACACAACTTTCAATATCGCAGCCTAACGTGGGAAAATAACCCCGTGTCAACGTGGAATTCACAACTAGGTGGTAGCATGCGATAGTCACCAGATAACGCGTCAAATGTCATCGTGAAAATCAACACCACGCTGAAAAAATGCGAAACGCGAACGCAAAAAAACATGCGATTAGGCCAATCGCGGTACAGAAATCAGCGAACACCAGCTACAGGCCTGCAAATCCCACGCGTCCGGTGGGAAAAAGCACCATAAAAGAAAGAAAAAAAAAGCCCAAAACAATTCAAACCGCGTAGCAACATGGATGCACCCGGACCGAGTGCAGAGGACAAGCCGAACACCACAAGCCCCACGGAGGACCAGCCAGGAACCCCGCGTTCGGGGAAGGGCAAGGACAAGAGGAAGACGGGGTTCAGTCCGCAGGAAGACCGGATCATCGTCACGGAGGTGACCGAACACCATCAACAACTGTTCGGCACCTCCACTGCGGCACTGGCAACCCAAACCGAAAAATGGCAGACCATCGTTACCAACGTAAATACAGTCGGAGTGTCGAGGAGGCCACTGGAGGAGGTCAAGAGGCGCTGGCATGATCTGAAAAGGCAGACCAAACATAAGCTCGCTGCCAACAGGGAGGCAGCAACGGCGACTGAAGGTGGGAGTCCTGCGACACAGGAGGAGCTGGATGAGCTGGAGCAAATGGTGGCCACAGTCAGCAGTGAGGAGACGGTGGCAGGATTGGGGGCCCTGGACACAGCACGATACGACCTCACCCAACAGCAACAGGGTGAGTAACGACTAGGGACGGGGGAGATGGGCACAATGGCACACATGCAAAATTACGTGTAGCACACAGCACACCCACAATGACCGTGGAACATGTCCCTGATTGCCTTGGCACACTGCAGCACACATAGAAACGCCAAGTAGGCCCCCATCCACAATGTGCACAGAGCGGTCCCCCCTATCACCAATATCACAACCGACCCATGCACATGTGCTGAATCCAGCAAAGCAGCGGCTCTGTGACCCACACTGACTATGCAAGTAACACTGCATGTCCGATAGCATGGCAGCAGCCCAAAAAAATATGACATGGCCCACGAATCGACATGGAGGTAGCCCAGTCACGGATCATATCCGTAAAGGATCAGGTCACACTCCGACATGTCCACGTGCACCCACAACCCATGCCGTACAATACACACAGCAGACGAACAATGCACCAGTCCACAAAATCTGTCAGAGAGCACATATGACCCAAGTCAAAAGCAAATCAGGCCCTGAAAAGCACACAATTCAAAGGCACCCCGCCTCAATGGGAGAAGGCTACACGAAATCAGAGCTGCAGGGGCAACTCCCCCACAATGCAGCCACACACATAGCAATCACAGGACATCCGCAATGACGGCAATGTGGTACAAATGTGCAACACCAGCACCACAGGACAGAGCTCACAACAGGTTCCGCTTGTGCGTACTAACTGTCCACTCACATCTGGCATTGCCTGACACTGTGTGATGATAATGAACGGGTACTACCACACATCCGTCATGTATTCGGGAAAACACACTGACTACCATCAAATAGCCAGCTCCCCCAAAACAGTCACAATGTACATTGGCATGCAGTCTGAATGTAAACATCTCCAAATCAACAAAATACACGTGAAACTCTGTTAACCTGCATCTCCCCTTAACATTTCAGAGGGACAATCAACACTTTCTGCAGAGCAGACCACAAACCCCATCATTGATGATGTAGAGGACAACCTGCATATGTCAAGATAACCTCCAACGGATACTGGACAGCCTCTGCACCCCACCCCCAGGAGCAGGGCAGGCCAGCTGCCTCGAGTGACCCCACCACCTGCACAGACCACACAGCAGGAAACGCACACCACCACAGCTTTCTCCCAGGACCCCTTCGACCAATACATGGAGTACATACAACGTGTGTGGTCTTCCCAGGTGGAGTTGGCTGAACAGCTGCGGTGGGTTTCGAGCTCATGGCAGCCAAACTCGATGCCATACGTGGGTGTCTGAGTCCCATCAGGGACCGCGTACAGTCCCTATCGGATACCCCCGGTATGCACCATGCTCCGCCACAGACCTTGGCTGACCTCGCTGGTGCCATGAATCGTACACAAGAACTGTGTGGGCAGACAGGCACCAGCCATGACAGCACAGAGTTGGCACAGATCGCGGAGGTCAATGGAGACCATGGAGCAGATGCAGGCTGGAAGGATGTCTGCCACGGATTGACACCAGCGAGTAGTAGCTGGGAACTTCAATTCCTTGCAGTACTTCATCTTGCCATTGCTGCCACTGAGCCCGTCCCCAGATGACTGCAGCGGGAACATCGACACACACAGCTCCGACCCCTGATGTGTCCGTGGCACGCAGTGATGTAGCCATCACCCCGCCACACACACCGGACACACGGACACAGAACCCATATCAGGGGAGTAAGAAGGGGATGGGAACTACTGTGTGAGGAAGGAGGCAGTAGCATCCATCACCGCCGTATGGCCCTATCCCTGCCTGGTTATGACCTATGCATCATGGCCTGGGAAACACCTCCTATTGACCCCGGAACACTGCGACATTCACCCGGACCCCGACACGGACTGCCATTTCTTCACCGCTGGCCAATTACACAGCTATCCTGCTGTGGACTGCACTCTCCCTCTTCCCAATCACTGTGCAATCCCCAAAGGACTCTGGTTGGCCCACCACTGGGCTTTCATGTGATATGGGCTTGGATGGCTATGTACAGCTCCAGCTCCGTCACCTGAATGTGAATAAAACATTCTAAATCACACAGATTTGTCATCACTATGTTCACTCAGGTATGGAAGTATGGCTGGATGTGGGGACGATGATTGCACATGAAGAGTATACCCTGGTAACTGACATCTATGCGCATGTGTATCCCTGAGACACATGGCCAATTGGATGACTGTGAAGGTGAGTACTAGCCGTGTCCCCATTGCACATCAACAACAATCACACAACCCCCAACGTAGGCACACGTCCATGTGTTGAATAGGGCTGTGTGTAGGACTGACCCAAACGAAAGCAGGCCAGGGGTGGTGTCCTACACCACATGTGACAACAGAACTTCACGTCGCATACCTACTCACACACATCTGTGTGGACACATTCTGTAGTGAGATATGACATTGCTCCACCTGATCAGTGGTTGGACACCATACTCACATTGCTGACATCACGTAAGTGCACATGTCGTTCAGCACATATCCAAAAACAATGTCTGGCTCACAGTGGTGGAGCTTGCCAAAGGGACACACCCACATTGCACATGCGTCAGTCAGTTCCTCCCTGTGTAGGGATGATGCTCATTGTGGCACACGAGTGGACAATCTAAACAACACACCTCACAGTTAGACACCAGTGGAGTGGCATAGAATTTATTGGCATGTGCGTGTCAGTACAGACGAGAGCAACGGCCACAACAGGCAGGGACATGCTTAAGACACTTACACGCAGCATGGGTAGATGTCGAGGTTCAGAAAATGTCGGGGCTAAAATGAACAACATTCATCACAGATGGCAATGCTCACAGCCCACCTTGCCTTGCTGAATGAGTCATGTGTTGTTTGGCGTCTGCCCATTGCCCCGTGTGAGGGGGCACGACTCACTGCACATGGGATCTGAATAGTGCTCTGCCTCCCGGAGTGCGCCAATTGTCTGCTCTGCTGACAGTGATCAGGTGTGAGCGTCCGACAGGTTCACATGTCGTGCTACATTGCCATGTGTGTGCTCTCCCCCAGCAGTGTGTCCGAATTGGCAACGTTGCCAAACGACGCTGTGTTGCTCTGACCATGTACCTGCGTCACCTTGCACAGGTGTGTGTACACACGCGTTGTTCCACGCACATGCATCCAGAGCCTGAACGAAGGCAGACGTGTCCTCTGTTGTGGTGGGATATGTGAGCAATCCCCACGATGCAACAAGTTGTTGGGCCATGTGCTGTGGGTGGCAATCAGATGTGGCTGCAGGAACGTAGTTACTCATCCATGAATGCCCGTGCAGCTTCATGTGCAATGTGTTCCAATAGTACGTCGTTGTCGTGTTCAAGGAACACCAGGGTGAGCCAATCCATTAGATGGTTCAGGCAGGTGTGCTCAGCCCACGCCGTCTCACCGATCTGCAACACAGCCCAATAGAGGAGCGCCTCGATGTGGTCACTGCACACGAGAGATTGTGCAATCTCCCATGCACAACTACCAATACATACGCAGTATGTCAAGGCATCCCATGCACAGCTGTCTCGGCTACACTCCTGTTCGTGATCCAACAGGGGGCGCAGACACTAAGTCATAGTCCAATTCATCAACAGTTGTGTTGGATAGGCAGACATACATGGGACACTCGAATGTGCACGTTCGGCAGTGGAACCAGGGCTGGACGCAGGTGACGTGGGCAATGCGGAAGCTGAGCCTGTAACTGATCCGCAGCACTGCCAGTGGTAGTGCGCCCAGTAAATTCAGCGTACGTGCACGGTACTGTTCCACATGAAAGGGGTTGTGCATGTGCCCGGTATGGCCTGCCATTGCGTTGGTGCGTCTCGTGAACCGGCACTCTTCTGAACTGCGGCAGTTGTGTGGAGGATATGCCACAGCTCTGAGCAATGATTCGAATGTGTGTGCAACGTTGTGGGTAATGGGGTGCTGTTTCCGTGAGTGTCAAGGGCATCCCATGCGGGGTTACCACAGGCAGGGGCTTCTGTGTGTGGGCTGTGGATAAGTCGGATGGTTCATTTGCGGAATACGTGGTGTGGGAGTCGTTCCCATCTGCCATTGCATCTCTATCAGGGTGTTCCAGGCGCGTTCTGGACCAAGGTCAGAGGTGCAGGTGTCCTCCCGCCTTCTGCATTGGGACAATGGTGCTTTCATCCCTGTTGTTTGTCTGACTACTACTTGCGTTTTTGGAATGTGATGTGGCTCTGGCGCTGAGATTGGGACACGGCCTTGGGCTCATGGTGTACGGATGGTGATGCACACACACATGTTGGCATGTGGAGCCAGGTGCCTGAGCGGCCTTGCGCTGCTTGTGCTATCTCACTCCATCTCTCTCTCTCCCTCGCTCTCTCCCTCTCTTTCCTTTGTTGGGCGCATGGCACACCTTCTTCTCTTGGATTTGGTCCTCCAGGCTGTGTGCTACTGGATTGTCCAGTGAGGAGCCGCTAGGACTGATCCTAAGGGTTGTTTCTGCTTTTGTTTGTATGGTGTTTTGTGTTGGTGATTGCATTGCTGTATGACTGATTCTCCATTTTCTGGCCACACATGTATGTTTATTTTCCTGCTTGTGCGACATCAGGCAAAATGTTTGTTTTTGGATTCGTGGTGTTGGTGTGCAGTTTCTTAGTCCGGGGTTGGGGGTGGTCCCAGGGTTGGGGGGGTGTTGCGGGTCTGGGTGTGGTGTCGGTGGGTGTTGTGGCCCTCTTGGGTGTCCGTGCTGCATGTTCAGTTGCTCGTGGGCATCTGTTGTCCTTCATGTGTGGCTCTGGGCTGTGCTCCCTTTTGTGGTGCAGGCTGTGGTCGGACTTTACACCAGGTCAGGGCAGGTGTAGATTTCCTGGTGCTAACGTGGCTTATCGCCGGTTTTGTGTTTTTATCGCCGATGTGGCTGGTCGTTGTGAATGTTGAGGTGTGATGTTGTTGCGCCTTTTGGCACCGGAACGCCCACTCTGCATCTCATTAGCGATAGTTGCTGCTGAGTCCTCTGTGGCGATGTTTTTGAGGCTGCTATCGCGGGTAAACTGGTGCTGTGGGCTGTTTACACCAGCTTGTGAATGGGGAGGTATATTTATCACGACTTTGGCTGCGATAAAGTGCCGTTAATTCGGTGATAGCTCCTTGTGAATATGCCCTAAATAGTTTTACAATTTGCACAAGATATTTACTGCTCAAACTACTCTCTTGTAGGTAAAACATTATATAAAGAATTGCATAAGCTTTCACTTTTATAATGAAAACTTTGCTGGTTCCTAGTTAGAGGCCCAGTTTGAAGCAGCCACACACAACGTCAGATGTTACTTGAATTGATTCATTTTAAATCTTGAGCATTATAAATCAACACAAGACAATGCATGGTTCAATCTGTCATGTTTCAATATGATTTGGAAGAGGTAGGCTTATGATTGGTTAATGACTTTATGTTGTATCCAGTTTTTTGTTTGATTGTATGTGATACTCCAGGTGTGCTCATTATCACACTAAACTGCCTATAGTAATCCTTTAACTGGTTTGCAATATATCTGTGCAACACGACAACTAGGTAGAAAAACAGGAAACGAGAGTGGTACCTATTAAACTTTTTTAACACATTATCCAAACTGCCATTTATACTGTAATGGCTGGTGCATTATTTTACAGAACTCCTCTAAGGTCACTTCAGGAGCCAAATGGGTCTAGGCGTTTGCCAAATATCTGCAATTCGCTAGGCTGATGAAAAATGCCAATTGTTGTCAGTAAATGCAAGCGACTTTAAAACGGAGAATTTGGACCCACTATTTCTCTAATGTGGTGGACGGTAGGTTTTCTCTAGGAGCTGGCAGTGTATGTGCTTGAGGTGTACAGCACAAAACAGCATCCTGACTGACGTTTTAAGGACACGTGCACTGCATAATCCCGTCCAGAATATAGGTTTAGTAAAGGCTGTTTCCGGCACAGTTCGTGCATTTCAATAAGTGGAAGAGATGGTGCGGCTTTCACAAGGTCTCCATACTAACATGGGCTGGACAGGTGCCCGCTGAGTCCAGCTGTGCCTGAGATACTGTGTGAGTCCAGAGGCCGCCTTCAGTGGCAAAGACAAGTGATACACTGCAGTCAGTATACTGCTTGCTGACCCCTGCCTGCCACATCACTGTGCAACCATGTAACACGGAGTGACATCAGTGCAAGATTCGCTGACCGAACCACACAGAGCACTGAGAGCTCCTGTTTTTCAAGAGACACAGACCCCTGCTTATGGGTGTGTGGCACCAGTCACGTGGTCGAGCCTGCATGCCTTCATGCTTCACCATGCCTTTGTTAAAATATGCACAATTGAAATGACTTGTTTTTGTTCAAAAATATTCCAGCAGTACCATAACTAATAAAATATCCATAAAGCAAGAAAAGGGTTCAGTACCACAGGCTTGTTTCTAGGTGTCCCTGTGGAGTTGTAAGGGACATGTATTAGCAACTAAAGGTACTGCACCCTTAATGCCATTATAAAAAAAGATTGCAGCTGAGCCTACCTTTCCATTTGTTTTTATTGGAAGTATGCTCAGTTACAATCTTTCTTTTTATAATTGCATTTAGGATGCAGTATCTTATGTGGATAATAGAGGTCCGTTTTCAACTCCACAGGGACACCTAGTAACAGCCTGTGGTGTTGCACCCTGTCCTTGCTTTGTGGATTTCTTTGATTACTTATGTTACTGCTGGCAAATGTTTTGACAAAATAAATAATCTAACAAACATTCTTATTTGCAAAAAATGAGACACTAAACTGCCCTCCTTTAACTGGGTATGTGGCGCCAGTCACGTGAGTCGAGCCTGCATGCCTTCATGCTTCCCCACTCCTTTGTTAAAATATGCACGATTGAAATGACCCAGAGCACATCTTTGAAAACAATTTTTCCTACAGCTGCAAATGTTGCCCAAAATCTTTAAAAAATACTAAAGAATGCTATGAAACTAAACTGTGAACAAGCAGATAAAGAAAGCTTGCGAGGAATTCGCATGACTCACCAAGTATAACATTAGCACTAATTTTAAACAAGTAGTTCCCAAACGAACACTAAAACTACAGCGCAATGAAAACTGTAGTTGGCCGATGCTCCTGAAATAAAAAAGGAAGTGAAGCATTGGGAGCCCCACCAATAAGGGAGCAGGAAATACAAGCAACGAGGGAGTGTACCAATTGAAGCAGAAGGCGGGATTACACTCTGTATAGACAGATTACAGCAGGTCAGGCAGGCAGCTCATGTGCGCTGATGCTCGACCCAAAAAACTAAGAAGGCCCAGGAACAATTAATTGTCAAAATACCAGGAAATTATTAATATTCAAACACAAACATGGTCATTGTACAAATAATCGTAGATTGTGTAAGAAAATATTCCAATTACATCTCAGGTTGCATAGCACATCAGATAAATGACCAAGGTGGACCACACGTAGGAACTCTCAGCTTTCAATTATATATTCTATTTGTTTCAGCTGTCTTATGTAATCTGATAGATGAAAGCCCACTTAATCATTAGGCTTACATCATCTTTTCATTGTTTACACATTTTGATTGACATGCTCATTCCTGGAGGTGCAGCATCTTGATATGAGCGATGTAACCACTTGTTCACACAACTGCACTAACCCTGACAATCTGTTACTCTGTTTAGCACCAATGTTGATGTCATGTGGTGTTACCTCATGAGTTAGGGTGTTTCAATGGATCTCTGAATTCTGTTCATTTAACTTGATAAGCAGAGATTATGCCACTGAGAAGTGACTACCTGCCCGAAACCAAGCTTCAAAGGTTTCCTGTGCAGTAGAAAGGAGATGGTCATTTTTGGCTGTGACCAGGCTTGGCTAGCGGAGTAAATTCAAATTTGTAGATTGGCATAATGCACCCTCCTACTATGCCGGCTCGCATATCCAGGTATAACTTCACAAGAAATATATTCCAATAGATAAATGAGGGGCATAAGGAATAAAGTGGGTTCTAATATTCTTTATGGCACAGTGTTTTTACATTGTGCAAATCACTTCTTCCAGGCCACATTATATATAATTTTGCAATCATGTAACTATAAAACAAGGGGGGCGGAGCTTGCCAGGCCTGAAGATGGTCGCCATCTAGGCGAGCTTCTTTGGCCATAATTCTATCCTGAATGATCCTGGTTCTCTGTGACACTTAAAGGACTGCCACGGCTGCCAGTATGCTGCCTATATCAGCAGGGGACTGAGGGAGGCTGACAGAACACCATTCCAACATCACTGCTGGCCCGAGCGCTTGGTTTACCACTGACCACCGAAGAGCCTGCAGAGCGGCCTGTCAGCTGCAGAGGAGAGTTGCATTCAGGGGCACCTGCTGAATGTCTGAGGGCCCTGGGAGGTTGAAGGGCCCCGACCTGACCCTGCCAGGTGTGTGTTGTGGGGGCATCGACCGTGGTGGCTGGAGACCACGAATCAGCAAGCAGAGGGCGGCTGGCCCCGGGAAAACAAGTGTGGCCCGTCATAGGCCTGTGTGCATTAACCTGCTATTCTGGGCCAAGAGATGTGCCTTTCAGGCCATCGTGGGTCCCAGAGTGAGGAACGGGGGCCCGTGTGACCATTTGTGACCATATACAGCAGGCGGAAGGCGCCGGGCCCCAGGCGAGAAGCGTGGCCTACCTGTGGCCTCCGCAGCCTGGTCTGGTGATCTGACCCAAGTGCAGTGCCTGCACTGACACCGGGTGCCCCATGAGAGTAATGGGGGCCCGCAGGAACATTGGCTATGAGCAACAACAGGCAGAGTGCTGCCGGCCCTGGATAAGTAAGTTTGCCCTAACTGGGACCAACACAACATGGCCTGATGTTCTGGCCCGAGTGCAGGGTCTGTAGAGGAATCAGGGGCACAGCGAGAGGAACAGGAGCACCGAGTGGACATCTGCTTCAGCTGAGTGCTGGGAAAAGGCTCTGGACTCCCCAGTGGTGAGGCTTTGCTGCGTGGGGGTTACAGAGCCTCAGGTGGAGTGATAGGGGGTTCATGACCTCAGTGGAGAGCTGCTGCTGGGATGGTGCAGCAGTTGGGCTTGACTACTGTACTAAAGTACATAACCCCAGGAGCAACCAACAGTCTATTGTCGCCTGCTCACCCCCGTTGTGCCGGTGAGTGTGGAGTTCCCTGGGATAGGGCTTGACTGGCATGGATTTTGCCTCTGAACTTCATAACCATTTGACATTGCTGGAGGTGACATTGCAGCGGATCGGGGTTTCCTGGAAGGCGTTTTGGACCAGGCACTAGAGTCCTACACTAGTGGTGTGGAGGGGTGAGCGGGGGACCCCAGAGGTCACATGTGGCCCCTGAGGAACATTATGAGACAGCATACCCCCTTAAGAAGTGCCCCATCAGACCACTCTTTGTTTTCCACTTGATCTCTAATGCAAACGGATTCAGTGGAGTGCTGTTGAACTCTGTTGTGGGGGCTGCTGTTCCATTGTGGGACCCACCTACCGGACTGCCCTATATAGTACTTGTAAGTTTTAGGGGGATCTGAGTGGGGACCCTGTGGAGGTGACCTTGCAGCATGGGTAAAATAGACAAGACACAACCTAAATGACATTTTGACCTGCAGAAGCCCCCAAGGCTCATGACAATGGATGCGGCCACATCAGAGTCCAGACTGGAACAAGCTGATCCAGAGATGGGCAGCGGAATGTGGCAAATCCTGGCCGCTATGCAACACAGTTCCAGACAAAATTGACTGCAAGTTTGACACTATCATTCCGGATAGATTGCATCACATCTGGACAAACATACTGAACGACTTGGCATGGTTAAGAGCGTGTATCAGAGGTGGAAGACAGGCTGGTCATGGCCTCAGCTACTCCAGAAAAGTACTTTTTACACTGCAGGCAAAAGTGGATGACCTCGAGGCTAGGTCACACCGCAACAGCCCAAGAATTGTGACAATATGGAATGATTTGTGGAACAACTCCTCACTGATTTATTGGGGTGCAAAACTTTCTCAGACATATTCATGGTTGAACGTGCCTATTGCTCCCTTGCACCGCTCAGTACCCGGGTCACTGGTATAGTCACAGGTGCCATAGACTCCACAAGGTTACCAGACAAGGCTGGCCCACAGTTGCCGTTATTATATGCCCTGGTGGCTGAGTCATTGCCATGCTCACTTCGGAATAGCATGCACACAGTGGGCTTTGGTTACTGAACTACAATTTGATCATTTTTGTATTTGCAGATGGCGACTCTTCTTTATATGCGCAATTCATACATTAACCTAATTCCGGTTCTTCGAGAGGTCATACTGTTTGGTGGGAATTCTGGCTTATGTATTAATTGGGATAAGTCCCTGATATTTCTGCTCACCGAGGCTATGCCACTGGTGCAACTGGAGTACCCTTTACAGTGGACAACGGACTCAGTGTTATTTGGGAATACAGGTCCACACAGACCCATCAGTGGTGTTGTTGGATTATTATGGTAGAGCAGTGCAGAAACTCATGGAGGCAGTCATCCATTGGATAAAGTTGCCTCTGTCGCTCAGTGGGCATATAGCCATAATCAATATGGTGGTGTTGCCACGCTTTTTGTTTTTATTTACAAACATTCCAAATCTATTGCTTGAGCACTGTGTTTGGTAACTTGAGAGCTCTCCTGGTACATCTGGCCTGGGTGGGAAGTAACCGCAGATGCACTGGGACACACTGACTCTACACTATGACATGGGAGGATTGAAGGCTCCTGATCTGGAGGCTTACTACATTGCTTCGCAGTGTATGTTTGCCCACCATTGGCTGCATGGTCCGAAGGACCTGCCACATCTGTGGCTCAAGCATGATACTGCCTCTCCACTATCTTTACCACAGAGCGCTGTTTGCAAAACCAGTGCGACACTACAATGTTTTTGATTTGTTGAACACAATGACTTACTCCTGGCAGCGGCTTATTGAGGCAGCAGGCCCGATCACTGCATGTGCCGATGGACTGGTGGATGTAGTTCTCCTTGGGGCAGGAGCAGGGGTTGTGAGTGCACTACAGGGGTTGGGTCTGAGGAATGTGGGGGCTTTTTCCAGGATGGGGTTAAGAGCAGTTGGGGGAAAGTCTGTGTGCAGAGTGACAGGCCCATTGTCATGGCTCAGTTTCATTATTACAGGGCTTGTCATATGATGCAAGAACTCTCTGGGGAGGGCCTGCTGGAACCCCCTGAATTACCGGCCCTGGCGCACCTGTTACAAATGGCTACACCATACCGTATTATTGAGAAACTTTATGCATTTGCACAAGAGGCACATTGGCCGGGAATCACAAAGGTTAGCCTGTATTGGCAGAGGGAACTGGGCAGTCCATCAGTGACAAACAGTTGACCTACTGTTGCTCAGTTGTGAAATCCTTTTTTCTGAACAGCCGACACAGGTTACTGCATTTAAAATATCTCAACAGAGTGTATTTTACACCGTCCCTTATGTTCCAGTATGATTTACGTGACAATTTATGTTCACTCTGATATGGCCCTTGGGAGGCAGTGTTCACACATGTAGCTTGGTTTTTCAAGGGGGTGCAGTAGTTTTGGGATGCAGTGCTGGAAGAACTTAGGAAGATTACTCATGAGCGCACTGAGTTGACCACCTCTGTTAGTGTTAGAATAGAAAGATTCTGCTTATGCATTATTTCATGTATGTTAGCTTTCGCAGCACCATTTTCTATGTCGGCGCCATTTTGGGTTACAATCGAAACCTATACTTTGTCATTTCCGAGAAAAGGCCCCTGTTGGGTTCCATTGCTCCAAGGTTGGCTTTTGCTTCACTAATGAATAGACTGTTCTTATTAGCGCATACCTTTCCCTTTGAGATAGAAGCCTTCTCCCACTTGTCTAGTGGCGGGCACGGGCAGAATGACCTTGAATAGTAGATAGTGTGAGCCCGGCCTCAGAATCAAAACTTAATTTTTGTATTTCACTGTTTTGCTGCATCTGCTTGGAAAATTCCATTGTGGGTGTGCCTTCGTTGGTTCTGTAATGTACATAATGTAACTTTATGCTTGCTGATGTAAGTCCCTCTGCAGCACTCCTTAGAGACTGGGCAGACCGGGCAGATCGGGCTGAGTGTACTCTGAATAAACAGATATTGGTTTGTCTTCTCTACTGTCTGACCGACTCTTCATTTGGTATGGAAGGCTGAGAGGTGGTCGTGAGTGACCCGAGTGACCCTAATCGGGCCACTTCCTTCAGTTGGCGCCCGAACAGGGACTCCTTCGTGTGATTGACCCATCCCCTTCTGCGGACGGGGGGGGAGGTCGAGGCTATCGTCGGGTCAGACTGAAGGTTCAGGGATCCCTGTAAGAGGAGCATTGATTGCTTGCAGCTACCCCTTCCGTACTGCCGGACGGTGCCTCGCCCAGTGGTCATACTGACTGGAGTCCTGAACGGCGAAACCCTTGGATCTGACCGTTTGGTCTGAAGAGTCCGCAGTGGAGAATTAGTTCGTTTGACCTGCATATTTCAGGTGAGTTTGTTTTGGTTCTTTGTGGATATGGTACCATTTTGGTTTACATTTGGTACGGTCTGAGGACCGTCTTTGGGATAAAAACATTTGCAATTGCTTTGCCAGGCATAAATTGTGAACTTGTTTTCTTTTGAGAATGCCTGGGATTAGTAAATTGTTCTCTTCGTGCTGCCGCTGTTGTTCTGCAGCTGCTCGATTGAAAGAAGCTCAGCCGGCGCCTCTTGAAGGCACTCCAAATTTTGATATGTATGTGAAACATGGTCTTGGCCCTATTATGTTTAGTACACTATGGCACAAATATACTAGGGACAATGACGAGTTGCACTGGCCGTTGTCGGGCACTTTTGATGAACAAAAGATTGGGTATTTACAGGAACAGTTGTTCAAAAGACCAAGTAGACACTCTGGGGCCGATTCCGATCTCGGCCGGTAGGGCTCCGAATCGGATTCGGCTTTACCGGATCCGATTCGGAGCCCTGTTTCCCGACCGAACCGTACGCGGGTCCGGCCGAGCGAGTACGATGCGAAATCGCCGACCGACTCGTCCGGGCGTCCCGACCTCTCCGACCGACTCGCTCCCGGCTCGAACCGCTCCGACCGACTCGCTCGGACTCGACTCGCACCGCGCAATGGAGACGTTTCCCGGCCGGGTAAGTACGATGCGCGCCGCGAGCAGTCCGACCGAGCCGCGCACTCCGGCTCGTAAGAGCTGTCGGAGCCGTACTTTGGGGGTCCGTGTCGGACCCCCTGTGCGCGTAGCCGCGCGAGTCGCACACAGGGGGGACCCATGGGTCCCCCTACCTGTGCGTGTCACGGCGCGAATCGCCTCGCCGCGTACCCGCTGTAGGGGGCGCCCTTGTCCGACTCGCACCCATTGAGTCAGCTGGGAGCCCGCGCGTGCGCGTTGTACGACCGGCTCCCATTGACTTCAATGGGAGTCCGACCGGCTCGAGTCCGATAACATACGGACGCATCGTACTCGTTCGGTCGGACTGCACGGGTCCGATTCGGTCGGAAATCTCTCCGGGTCCGGCTCGGTCGGAGAAATTTCCGGCCCGAATCGGAATCGACCCCTCTATGTTTGATTCTCTCAGAACGTGGCAGAAGGTAGCTAGGCAGAGATGATTGAAAATGGAAAAATATGTACAAAAGGGAAAGATGCAGACACTGACCCAGAAAGCTGTAGCATATGATAGAGAAAAACAGGAGAATGGAGTTGAATGAGAAGATAGGAGGTTTCGATGCACATTGATAAATCGTATTTGGCCCAGGAGGAAGTGATACTTTTGTGGAAGAATTGTTAGATACCCGACCCCCGCCTCCATATGCCCCGCAAAGGATCTATCCTACGTCCCTGTGCCATCACAGCCACCTGTTACAGCTGTTCTCACTGTCCCTGTATCTACTGCTGTCGCTTCAACAGCTGTGGCCTCGGCTCCTCCTCCTCCTCCTTCATCTGTTTCTTTGCCGTCTGTGGCAACGGTGACTGTAAGTACTCCTGCCACGCCTATTGTCTCAGCATCCCTGTCTCCAGCTCTTTCTCCTGCGACGCAACAACCAGCGATGATTGTGCCTGTCACTTCTGTTGCTTCTCCCTCTATGGTTCTTCATCCCCCAAAATTTGTGAGCACTGAGACGCCAGTTCGTGGATTTGAGGATAGAGATTTGATAAAATGTAAGGCGCGTTTGGGCCCTCTTGTACGGTCTGCGGTGGGGGATGAGGAGAAGAAGGTAGTAGCTAATCAGGCTGCACAGTGGGGTTGTAATCCCATTTACAGTGTGGAGGATGTTTGGGATGTGATGAAAGATTATGAGCCTTTTGTACAGCAGCATGCTCTTAAGCACATGTCCTCCACGTTAGTCAGTCTTTGGGAGCAACACTTTCTTTGGAAATGCTGCACTGCAAAATTTATTTGATATTAAAGATCGTGTGTATACTAATGGTATGGACCCAGGACAAGTTTTTAGTAACATTACCACATTGGTTGCCTATAGGGGCAGGTTGCATGACAAGAGTTCTACTATGGTGTCTCAGCTTTCGATGCAAGAGGTTCATCCCATATATCACCCAGAGATACCGGAGTTAACGGACCAGCACGGTAATGTTACTCGAGCGGCAGTGGCGGCCAGGTTTCAAGAACAATGGGTTTATACTCCATGGAAAAGAAGTGAGGTTTTGTCCCTTAAGACTCGTTTGCCTGATCCTAGGAAAAATCCTTCTGCTTATTATAAAGAATTGACTGAAGCTGCTTCTTCGACCGTAATGACTCTTGCTGATATTGAAATGTTTTTTGGTCTTCTTGTCCCGGTTGATATTTGGTGGCAGGTCCATACTCAAGATCATGTTCCGGAGTTGGGTGGTACTTGGGATCAAGTTAAAGCATGGGACCAGGAGAAATAGCCAGGTGATAAGCCCCAAGCGGAAATTTTTGCTTTGCCAGGTCGCATTATTACATATATGCATTGTCTTATTCCGCCGAGAAAAGTAGATTGGGATAAATTGTCGGCTTGTCAACAAAAGAAAGATGAGAGTGTGTCTGATTTTTTCACTCGGTTCGAGGATGCATTTTTGGATTACAGTGGGCAGGATTTGCCTATTGAGGGAGGTGTTCGGTTATTTGTTAACAGATTTGTCTCTAATTTACTTCCCGAAATTGCGACTCGGTTGCAGGCTTCTGAAAGAACCTGGTCCACCTCTTCCCCTTCTGTTATTTTGAATATGGCCCAATATTATGAACATCGAGACAATGAGGAGAAAGATAGGAGAGAGAAAAAGCATAAGGATTTAAAGACAAAGGTGGTGTTGCAGCAGCCTTTTAGAGGGAATGGTAGCGGACGTGGTGGTCCTGCCCGACAGCTTCCACGTACCAGTAGGCAGCCGAATATGACGCCTCCGGGGCCGAATCAGTGTGCGTATTGTAAGGGGGAGGGCCACTGGCGTAGCGAGTGTCCCGTGCTCCGGCAGAAGGTAGCGGTCCCTAGAGGACGAGGTTCTCGTGGACGGGGTCGTGGAACTGGTGGGGCTCATAGGGCTCAGAATGCTGCAGCCTCGCAGGGTCGTTCTGATAATAATTATTTTGACTACCCTCGTGATGGACAGTATTACCATAATGATTATGATATGGAAGAAGTGACAGGAATGTCTTACATCTAGGACAGCCAGGGACATAGTGGGGGACCAGTTCTGATACCTGTAGACCAGCGTGGGCCTTATGTAACAGCTTAACTGCAAGGTTCGACTAAGGAATTTTTGGTGGACACAGGTGCGACAAAAAGTTCTGTTTCTTGAAATATGGTCCCTGGGGCGGCTCTGTTTGGCCATAGTAATGTTTCGGTAGGTTTTTCTGGTGTACCAGTTGTAAGCCCCATTTCAAGATCCCTTGCATTGACTATTGGTCCTTTCACTGTGGATTCGTCATTTTTGCTGACATTTAATTGTGGTGAGAATTTGATGGGCTTGGATTTGTTGAAGAAATTACATGCTACAATTTACTGTGCCCCGGCAGGTGTCTATATGACAATGGGCCCAGATGTAGTAGGCGTTAAACAGTGTTTGTCCAAGGATGCGCCTCTCCCTGTTGAAGTTGCTGATGTCCCACCCACTTTGTGGGCGACAGGTGATACAGATGTGGGATTGCTACATATACCACCAGTTTCGATAAAGGTTAAGGACAATGCTATTTTGCCAGGTATTCCTCAGTATAAAATACCACAGGCAGGAGAGCGGGCCTTATTGCAAATTATTCAGGATTTGATCAAGAAGGAGTGGTTGAGGTGACGTCTGCCAATATTTGTAATAGCCCCATTCTTCCAATACTTAAACGGACACTCTCAGGTTCCCCTGATGATTCAGAAAGATGTTTATCGTTTTGTGATTGATTTGCGTGAAGTTAACAAAATATTAGTAGTTCCTCATTTTCCAGTGGTCCCAGACATTACTACACTTTTGACGATATTTCCTTCCACTGCTACATTATTTTCTGTCATTGATTTGAAAAATGCATTTTTTAGTATTCCTATACATTCAGATAGTAGGTACTTGTTTGGGTTTACATTAGCTGGCAGAAGCTTTAGGTTCTGTCGAGGCTCCTCAGAGCTATACTGAGAGTCCAAGTATTTACAGTCAGGCTTTAAAGAGTCAATTGGATTCCCTCTCACTTTCTACAGGTAATGTATTGGTACAGTATGTTGACGATGTCCTTATTGCTTCCAATACAGAGCAGGGTTGTGGAGATAGTACGGTTAAATTGTTGCTGCATTTGGCTCATCATGGACATAAGGTTTCTCTTTCTAAATTTCAGTATTGTCGACAGGAGGTCACCTACTTAGGTCACCTACTGTCGGAGGGTAGGAGATTGACCCCGGAGCGCATTAGTACCATTGTTAAAATGCCCGTTCCACAAACTCAGAAAGATGTGCGCGCTTTTATAGGAATCACTTCCTACTGTCGGCAGTGGATACCTAATTATTCCCTATTAATCAAACCCTTGCTTGTACTAATGACTAAAGAAGTGCATGAACGTTTGCCTTGGATGCCTGAATTTCAGCAGTCTTTTGAGCAATTGAAAAATGCGCTTTGTTCAGCTCCAGTACTCGGCACCCCCGATTATAACAAACCATTTTTGTTGTACGTCCATGAGATGGCTTGTTGTGCGCTTTCTGTCAACACAAAAATTTAGAGATAAGCATCGACCGTGTGCTTATTTCTCTGCTGTCCTTGATCCAGTCGCTAGAGCCCTTCCGAGTTGTCTAAGAGCGGTCGCGGCCATGGCCACTTCGATCAGACAATTGGCCGGACTTGTACTGGATACTGATCTCACAGTCATGGTACCCCATGCTTTGGAAACACTTCTGAATAAGACAAAGACACAGCACCTCACCGGTGCACGTCTTACTGGCTTTGAATTGACATTGTTTGCTAAACATATCACGATCAAAAGATATGCCACTCTAGATCCAGCCACATTACTGCCCCTCCCTTCTGAGAGTGATGAAGTCAATAAACATGACCATATCTTCCGGACGTAGAGGAGACAAAGGATGGGTAGACTTGACTGACGTTCCCTTATCTGACCCACAAGGGGAACTATATGTCGATGGCTCCTGTTTTAAATTACCAGATGGCACTACAACTGCTGCTTATGCTATTACCACACTGTGTACAGTAGTAGAGACATCACGAGTCCCTTATCAGTCAACTCAAGCTGCTGAGCTTGCTGCCCTTATACGAGCTTGCGAATTGAGTGAGGGACTGGTTGTCAATATTTATACTGACAGCCAGCATGCCATTCGGGTCGCGCATAATTTTGGGCGACTCTGGGCTGAGAGAGGGTTTCTTACTTCGCATGGCACCAAAATCCAGCATGGGCACCTTACATTGAGGCTTTTGTCTGCTTTGACACTCCCTAAGAGATTGGCCATAGTGAGGTGTAGCGCCAACCTGAAAGTCACTGATGATGTAGGCAGGGAAATGCTTTTGCGGATCAGACAGCTAAGGAAACGGCTTGGACTAAAATGAGAAGAATGTTTGTAGCAGGCCAGGCTAGGTGGGTGCCTGAAGTTACCGTGTTTGAAGATACACTTGAGAATGTGAAAGAGATACAAAGTGAAGCCACAATAGAAAGAGTTAGCAGTGTGGCAGGAAAGTACAGCACAATTGAATGATGAGGGATGTTGGATTGATAAGTCAGGAAAGCAGAGATGGATGTTGCCTGATCCATATGTTCTTCCTGTAGTCACAATGGCCCATGGCCCAGCCCATATTAGCGCTAAGGGTATTTGCAAGTTGTTAGACCCTGTATGGCAGAATGACAATATTCCAGAAGACAGCTGCACATTTAGTAGAAGTACTGTATGGTGTGCATGATGCACAATCCTGGAAAGGGTACCCCTACACCGCCTGATAATTTTGCACCACCCACTTTTCCTTTTGAGGTCCTTCAAATGGATTATATAGAATTAGAAAGATGCAATAATTTGAAGTATGTTCTGGTGGTTGTCTGTGCATTCAGTAAATGGGTTGAGGCTTATCCCACCAAAGACAATACAGCCAATACGACTGCAAAGGTGCTCCTTAAGGGAGTTCTTGCCTCGTTTTGGCTTGGCCCGTTTGATCTGGAGTGATAACGGAAGTCATTTTAATGCAAAAGTGATTCCATTGATTTGTGATGGTCTATGCATTAACCAAAAGTTTCATGCTGATAATCATCCACAGTCAGCGGGCTTGGTTGAGAAGTACAATGAGTACTCACAAGCTCAAATTGGCAAAAATTCAGGAGACCACAGGGTAAAAGTGGCCAGATGCTTTACCGTTAGCTCTTTTGTCAACGAGAACGACAGCACATTCTAGGACAGGACTGTCACCATATGAGGTCATGTTTGGACGCCCGGCAAATATCTGGGGCGTCCCACGGCCTCGGCGGTTTTCCGATATTGAATACCCATTGTTGATTGACTATCTTGCCCAGTTAACTGAAAGTTTGCGTTTTATTCACCAACAGGTCCGGGAAGTCCTGCCAGCTACACCAGAGTGGCCCGGACACGACATTCAGCCTGGAGATTATGTTCTGGTGAGAAACTTTCAGCGGAAGAAGAGTTTGGAGCCACGTTGGAAGGGACCCGAACAAGTCCTCCTAGCTACGCGCACAGCAGTCAAGGTCGCCGGCCGTAAGAACTGGATCCATGCGACACATTGTCGCAGAATACCTTTACCTTTGCCCTATGATCAGTGAGTGAAGGATGGAATATGGGACTCTGAGTGTGAGACGGTGCCTCGGTTTGTCCCCTTCAACAATGCCAAGCTGACCTGGATGCGAACAGATGAGGAAAATGATGAAGTGCTGAATGCAGCAGTTCCTCCGGAAATAAGAGCTATCCAGGAGCCTCTTTTCGTTGATCCTTCTGTGCCTGAAGTCACTAGGTACAATCTGCGCCCTCGGCTGGGGGACGGTGCACCAAAGGAGAAGAAAGATTAGTTAGGGATGGACTGTGTAAGTTAGGGTGTACTTTGCCATAGTACCAACGGAGTTAGTTTAGGAGTGATAGGAGTTTTGTGCACTGTTTGAACATTGGACAGGATAGATCAGCGTATCCCCTTGGGGGTATATTATCCTGGTCGACGTGGGAACATGAGCTTAGGACAGAGCAAGCTCCACCACCGGTGCTCAAGAGCAGCAACGTTTTGATGGACAATAGGAGCCTGTATCAGTGAGGGCTCCGACGGACGCTGTGGGATCTCGTATATTTCCCTTGCTTGTATTTCCCCCCCCTCATCATTCATTATGTATTCCTTTGGTAGAATGGTTGCTGAGGAGAGAGCAACCAGCGATTCCCCTTGTTTACACACATGAATTTTGGTCCACAAAGAAAAAAGTTATATGTGCTGTTCTTGTGGTTTTGTTGCTATTGATCTTGGGTGGGGTGTCATGGGTTTTGGAATGTGATCAGACTGTATCATCATGTACTAAGGAGAAGGTTGTTTCTCAAGTCCGAAAGGAAAGCAAGCCGAGTAATATATTTTAGATACACATAAAAGGTTTTTGGCGAAGGTACTGCTTGTTACCCTACTGAATCTGTCACTAGTTTATGGACAGCATATCCATTGTCAATTGTCAATTATACCTATACTCGACCCCTGATTTCGTAGAACTGCAGGAGTATTTGGGTTTGGCTATCCAGGTCCTTGTCTATATTGTAGAAAGCCAAGAGGCATGGGTTATCCAGGGTGTGACAACAACACTTATTGCGACAACTTCTATATGGAAAAACAGAATGTAACTCTGGTGGGTTGGCATTACAAGGAGTTGACAGCTCCCGAGAAGCTGGTTATTACCCTGCATGTTGTCCAATGGTCAATTTTACTGATCTCATCTTGTATGTTAATTGTTCTGGGATAGTTTTGCGCATGTGTACGTACTCCTTGGTAGATCTGAAGGACCCCAGTACCTTTGGGAGGAATTCCAGGTATTCTGCTGTAGATTATGATAGACCATTTTATGCACACCCAGGCTTTTTCTTTTTTGTCCAATGGGACTTACTCAGAATGTCCATAATGGTACACATGATGTAGCACTTGGGATGGTGCTGCCTCTGGGTGTACCTTGCAAACATGCAAAGCCTAAAGTAAGATGGGTGAAAAGGACGTTGACCAGAGAATTCTGTGAAGGAGTGACAGATCTCGAAGTCAATAATTATAGTAATGGTATAACTTTTGGATACATTTTCTCCTCCATAATTATATTCGGTGGCACTGCTATGGCCAGGGGTGAGAGAGCTAGAGAATATTTTGGATGTAAGCTACAGATATTGTCTAACTCCACAGTAGCAGCTTTGCATGACATCACCACCCAATTGGGAAGTATGCGAAATATATTCCGAGCAGACTAGATATGCAGTCAATTTTATCCTAGCTAAGAGTAGTGGTGTGTGCGCGGTAGTAGGAGACCAGTGTGTAGTCAGGATCACAAATATGGAAAGGAATATCACCCAACACATTTTAGACATCTTATAAAATGTTAAGGGGATGGAAAGTGGGAACTGGAGTTGGTCTCTTTTTGGGAGCTGGGGTTGGATCCTTGAAAGGTGATTTATTTCATCATGTAATTTTGGTCTCTTGCTGTGTCCCTGTTCAGTGCCTTCCCTTCTGTTGCTCTTATTGCACCACCCTCCTCACTCCTAAAAGGAAAATATTGATTCATGATACTAATGCAACAATTATGATCCAGAAGGAAATAGATGACTTCATGCAAATAGATGAGGGCATTTTTGAGACTTCCTCCTCCATACGGTCTCTCTTCCTGATGCTGAAAACATGGAGTGCTCCTAAGAAATTCACCTATGATTTGTTGCATTATATGTTTTTTGCAATTATTATAAAATGTTTAGCTCATGCTAAAAGGAGGGTTTGTTAGAATAGAAAAATCATGTTTATGCATTATTTTATGTATGTTAGCATTCGCTGTGCCATTTTCTATGCCGGCGCCATTTTGTGTTATAATCAAGAAACGTATACTCTGCTAGGTTCTGTTTCTTCAAGGTCAGGTTTTGCTTCACTAATGAATACACTGTTCTTATTAGCGCATACCTTTCCCCCTAGATAGAGGCCTTCTCCCACTTGTCTAGTGGTGGGCACAGGCAAACGACCTTGAATAGTAGATAGTGTGTGCCCGGCCTCAGAATCGAAACTTAATTGTTTGTATTTTACTGTTTTGCTGCATTTGCTTGGAAAATTCCATTGTGAACGTGCCTTCATTGGTCCTGAAATGTACATAATGTATCTTTATGCTTGCTGATGTCAGTCTCTCTGCAGCACTCCTAGCGACTGGGCAGACTGGGCTCCACTCTGAGTGTGCCTGAATAAATAGATCTTGGTTTGTATTCTCTACTGTCTGACCGACTCTTCATTTTGGCATGGAAGGCTGAGAGGTGGTGCGTGAGTGACCAGTGGCCCTAATCGGGCCACTTCCTTCAGTTAGTGCTGTTGGGATATCACAGAGACATCCCTAGGCCTTCCAGGTTGCATGTGGCCGCTTCCAACGCTGAAGGACTGGCATGTGGATGTGGCTTGTTGCAGCGAACAGTTGGATATTTATTGCGAGCTGATGCTGGTCTGCAGCCATCTGACAGAGGTACCGGTGCTCTATCAGATATTCTTGGTTCGGTCTAGCAAGGTGGCAGCCGGTGGAGAGGGGAGGATGAGCTGTCAGACTAGTGACCAGGCTCCCAGTGGGTGAAGTAGAATGTGAGGACTGCTTGGTGTGTGCATTGTTCAATGAGCTGCGTAGTCCTATTAGGTGCTGGAAGTGAATAGCTGGGTCTGGTGCTCCACCCTGCTGGGGGAGGGGCAGTGTATTCAATATCCTTGAGGAGGGGTGGTGAGCTTATACAGATGATGTAGTGAAAAATCTGGTGCCGTCTGTCCTGTTATCCATCTTGACCTCATTTTCATAACTCTGAAATCATGTTTCTATCACTCATTCATCTACATCATCTGTACCTGCTCAGTCTGTGCCATGCCTGTAAATTTCTAGCCATTATCCTTTGTACGGTTGATCAAATATTAAAATAAAGTTTTAAAAATGCAGCTATAAAACAAGAAATAAAATAAAGTGCATTAAATACATTTTTAACTACCATAAAAAAGCATAATTCTAAAATTCAATGATACTATCAAAATGATATAACCTAGTATCATATCAAAATGTACTTGGATTTTCTTACTATATTGTTCCATATTGTAAAACACATATTGTTAGTCAATTTCAACCTTTTTTACCACACCTTTATTTTGTTTATTCTGTTGTAGTTACAAGACTGAAAAATTGTACATGAAGAAATGATTTGCCCAGAGCAAAACACGTGATGGCCAGTTGTTTCCTTTTTAAAATGAAGCATTAACTCAAATAAAGAATATTTACGACCTACTTTATTGCTTATGCCGGTCATATATTGTTTGGGCTATGTTTCTGCCCAAATGTGGTACTTCGACTTAATACCTACTTCTGGCAATGTCTGTCTTGAGCAGATATGCATACATGAATAGTAAATACATAAACCATATACCTTCCTGTGGTTCTGCTGGGCAGGGTATACTGGACATGTTTAACACAAAATGGGGCCGCTCCCAGAGTGGTGACCTTGGTGCAAAGGGTTAAATTGTGAGTGTGGGCATCTCACAAAAGTGAAGGACTGGTCTCACACACCACCTGGTGTCATGCTTCATCATTGGCCAGTCCTCGCCCTCTAGAAACTCGGTTTGGTAGAGAGCGGGCATACACCTGACGATAGGGATGCACTTCTAAACTAAGTGGGGGCCCGTGAAGAGTGAGTGAGATTTAAAAACCATTATAGTTAGCAAATTAATTTTTAATGTGGCAGGCAGCTATATGGTATTAAAACCAAATAAACTGTGCTATGGGGAAATTACTGTCCCCTCACTGCTTGTGGGTGCGGTCGACATGTTTCTGCCTTTTGGCCCAGTTGAGTCCATGGCATTCATCAGGACCTAAAGAAAAGAGGGCTCCGTTCTTACCAATTTAGTGGTGATAAGGTGCCACTTGGTGGAGTGACCTGTGTCACACTCCACTGTAGAGGGCTCACTTTTAAGCCTGTAAAACAACAAGAATAAAAAAGTACAATGAGCAGAACCTGGGTCACTTTGTAAAAATTCATTCAACCACATGCATATTTATTAATAGTGAGTGGCTATATGTGTGACATGTGACACTCATCTGTGCACCACACTGGAGTTTAAAACATAGTACGTGAGAGAATATCTCTACTGTCTTACCCTAGGACAAGAACCTAAATGCCCCATGGGAGGAGGGCAGAAGGAAGACCCTGTAGTCAGACTCTAGAGGAGTAATAAGCAAAGAACAAAAAGTAACAAACAGTTAAAACTCCATTACCGATAGTTGAAAAGATGTTTAAGGAGCCTGAAAGTGCTCCCTTTCAAAGCATACATATTCATTTCAAGTATGCCCCCACTCTTCCTCTTACTGCCTCAAGGTGCGTCTCCAGTAAGTGCACCTAGATGTGTGCTCCTCTCTCCCTGACGATAAATGGATGTTGGTGAGAGCGTGGTTTAAATGGTACTCCTAATTGGGGCATTTAGGTTCTTGTCCTAGGGTAAGACAGTGAGATATTCTCTCACGTCACTATATTTTAAACTCCAGTGTGTGCACAGATGAGTGTCACATGTCACATATATAGCCACTCACTATTAATAAATATGCATGTGGTTGAATGAATTTTACAAAGTGACCCAGGTTCTGCTCATTGTACTTTTATATTCTTGTTGTTTTACAGGCTTAAAAGTGAGCCCTCTACAGTGGAGTGTGACACAGGTCACTCCACCAAGTGGCACCTTATCACCACAAAGTTGGTAAGAGCGGAGCCCCTCTTTTCTTTAGGTCTGATGAATGCCAATGACCCAACTGGGCCAAAAGGCAGAAACATGTCGACCGCACCCTACAGCGGTGAGGGGACAGTAATTTCCCCATAGCACCGTTTATTTGTTTTTAATGACCACATAGCTGCCTGCCACATTAAAAATTAATTTGGTAACTATAATGGTTTTTAAATCTCACTCACTCTTCACAGGCCCCCACTTAGTTTAGAAGTGCATCCCTGTCGTCAGGTGTATGCCCGCCCTCTACCAAACTGAGTTTCTAGAGGGCGAGGACTAGCCAATGACGAAGTATGACACCAGGTGGTGTGTGAGACCAGTCCTTCACTTTTGTAGAGATGCCCACACTCACAATAACCCTTTTTGCACCTAGAGTCACCACTCTGGGAAGCGGCCCCATTTTGTGTTAAACATTTTATGTTGGAGGCTGGCCTACTCCTAGCGCCCTGTGCCTCTAGTTCCCTCCCCAGGCACCCCCTGGGATAGTGTGGTTACATGATTTGTACAGCTGATGGCTGTGCGGAACACAGTAAGGGGCATACCTAACCAACAGTAGGTCTTGTACTGATCACTTTGGATCAGACATTAAGACGTGTCTTGGAAATACAGACACTTGACCATATAGTGTTTTCAAGGCCTACCCCTTTAGGGTTTGGCTTGTCTACCCGCACCTACATCAGACATGGACACCGAACTTACGTTCGATGATGACACAATTGCTGAGATGCTCAGAGCACCGTCTCTACTGGCAGAGAACGGTTGTAGCACAAACAGTTAAAAGCTCAGGCGAATGGGAGGCACTTTCGTCTACAAAGAAGGAACAGATTCGCACGGCCCTACACAGGGGCGTTTATGATGGATACCTGTGAAAAAACACCGCAACAAGGGGTATCATTGCTAACGAATGAACCCAGATTATTCACTGATCAACAAAGAGTTTCGTACCGACTGGTCATCTATCGCATGGAAATGTACCAAAGACTGGCTGGTATTGATCATCAACACAGCCAGAAAACTGGCAGATGCCCTCTTGATAGAGATCCAGCAGAGTGAGAGCTGCCTTAAAACATCGGTGCAGATCTCTGTATTCAAAAGAAACTTGAAGAAATTAACAATGACCACTCTGAGTATAAAGAATATTTAACTCAGTCTAAACTCACAAAGTTAAAAGGACGTGCAGAAGTTTAGTCGGGAGACTGTCTATCCGTATACTACGGACGAATATTATGATAAACCACCACAGCCACAGGCGGAGCAAGAAACAACAGCGTTTTAGACCAACTCCACAGAATTGGACATTTAGCTCGGGAGAAGAGAGGAGTACAAGCGACAGCAGTAGCGATGAGAGCACTGGGGGCCAATTTGGCAGACAACAACAGAACTTCCGCCAACCAATGATGCATCCGCCGATGCCCCAATTTGGATTCTGGCAGCAACCATATTACCCACCCGGTTTGGCTTCCCACAAGGCCCACAGCCTTTTTTATGCAGGGGCAGAGGGCAGAGGCAAGGAAGACAAAAAGACAAAACACAAGAGTACGATGGGAGGACGAAACACCCAACACAGTGGTGACCAGGAGCATGGGGAGAGGGAACGGCCCGACGACCAGCAGGGAGTGACAAACATTGTGAACCTCAGCACCCACATACTTACGGGGGATGAGGAGTCGGTTCTCTCCAAGGTCTGGGGTTCGTCCCTACACCCACCAGCGATCCATTCACCCTGAATATAGAACTAGCCCAGTTCTTCAGAAAAATAAAACTCAGGAATCACTTTGGGGACAGCAGGGATGAACAGGACGACAAAACCGACACAGGTCTTAGAAAGAAATCAACATTTGTACCACCAACCCAGACCATCCCGTGCCATATACTAGCATTTGAGCAGGTGGTTCTGAAAGAAGTGGAGGAGATCAACTTCCCGAAATGTAAAGGGCTTCCAAAACCTGACGAAGGGAGAAAGGACAGCACTCCAGAAACTTAAGAACAATACGGATCTGGTCATTAAACCAGCGGACAAGGGTGGGAGCCATCGTCATGATGAGACCAGATGATGTATCCAAACAGAATGCAACCGTCTACTCTCTGACACAATGAGTTATGAGATATATCACACCAGATCCAACAACTCGCCTTACAAACAAAATCAAAAGTATGGTTGATGAAGGCCTCAACAATGATTGGATTAGCAAAAATGAGGCGAATTCCTTATAAATGAGACCCCCAGAACCCCGAGATTCTACACTCTCCCAAAGATCCATAAGGATAGGATGCCTCCTCCTGGGAGGCCGATAGTATCGGGCATTGGGTCCATCCTGGAACCATTATCGCAATTTTGCGATTGGTTCCTAAGACTTATCGTGCAAAAATCACCCTCCTACCTCAGGGACTCGAAGGACGTCCTATGCCTCTTGCGTGACCTAGAGATCAACGCAGCTGAGGGACCTCTTTATCCACGATGGATATAGAGGCATTGTACACCAGCATTCCTCAGAGATGCACACTGACTGTGGTAGAACAGATTCTACTTGGTATGGATTGGGGTTTGCCACCCCTCCAAACTTCATCATGGAGTGCGCAGAGGTGGCACTTACAGAATTTTTTTAAATTCGAGGATGTGACATACCATCAAATCAAAGGCACGTCCATGGGCAGCACTTTTGCCCAGTATAGGCGTGCCCTTATGTACAACAATTCGAGGAGGACCACATCCTTAATCAGAACAACCCATATGCAGCACACATAAAAACCTGGAGCGCTATATAGATGACGTTTTCATCATATGGCGTGGGAGCGAAACAGAAGCAACAGCATTTGTACAATGGGTCAACAGCAAGGATGAACACTTAAGGTTCACGCATGCCATCAGCAAAGACCATGCCATTTTCTTGGATCTTGATATTACTATGACAATGGAGGGCATCAGCACCAAGGTTCACACCAAAACCACGGACAGAAACAGCCTGCTTCTATATGAAAGCTATCACCCTAGAGGCTCTACGGCAGAATCTCCCTCTGGGTCAATTTCTCCGGGTGCGTAGGAACTGTTCGAATATGGATACCTACAATGAACAGGATGAACAACTTGAAAAAAAGCTACTTGACCGTCACTATCCTAAGAAAATGGTCAAGAGGGCAAAGAAGAGGGCCAAGAATAACAATCGAGAGGCACTTCTGGAAGGCACACTTAAGAAAACACCAACAGAATTGTGTGTGTGACCACATATACCCCGAAATCCAACGCCGTTGCAGAACATCATTCGAAAAAAATGGCACATTCTGAACAGTGCGAAAAAACTGTAGGAACTCCCCCTCTTCGCATTTAGAAGAAACAGAAGTCTACAGGATGAACTGGTACATGCAGAAACACCGCCCCAGGAGAGAAGACCAACTTACGCTCTGGAACTACAGAGACCCACAGGACACTACCCGTGTGGAAGCTGTGTCGCCTGCCCACTCACTAACACCACCAAAGAGAGTGGACATAGGCACTGGCAACCCGTGGAAACTCAAAGTTTCAATAATTGCAACACCGAGAATGTGGTGCTACCTCCTCACCTGCCCGTGTGGTCTCATGTACGTGGGCATGACCACCAGAAAAATTAAGATCCGTATTAATGAACATCAAAGCACCATCCGGTGCAAGAAAACAAATACTGAAGCTCACCCGACATTTCTTAGAACGAAATCACAAGGTCACCGACCTAAAATGGGTGATCCTAGAGGTTATGAAGAAACTGAAGACAGACATGACCAAACACTTACATATCAGGGAACAGAGGTGGGTCTACCGTCTTCGCTCATGGGAAACCGGTCTCAATGATGAGATCCCATGATTACAAATGGCGCGGTAACCCCCTGGGAAATACGGCCTCCGTAATTTCAGTTGACTGACTGACATACCCCCTGCACCATCTTATGGGTGCCCCAGGGCACTATTAGCATAACCGTATACATCACTCTAACAGTACTGTCTCTCCTGAGCAAAACCCTTGGAGGCAGACTGTGTTTCACCTCCTGACCATCATGCAGCACTACATGTATGTATAAAAAAGAAAATTTCCTTTTTCTACTGACAGTCTGATCTGATTGTTTAACTTTGAAATGCACAAAAGGCTACTGATTACGTCAAGTATGCCCCAACCCACAAATGTACTCATTACAAACGGGCATAGAAAGCAAGACGACATACACGGGTCACTCATGTAAGCAGAAGTGCTTCATTGCACCGTGTGCTCATGCATTAATAACCTTGGCCCTACGGGCTTTTCAAATTTTCTGCTTTCCCTTACTAGCGGTAACAATATGTTTCCAAACACCAGACCTCCACGGGCCTCCCATCTGATTCGCGTTTACTTGTACCGAAAGAGCGGTAACATTTATTGCATTCTTTTTTCTAGTACACGGAGCGGGTTGCGCTCACGTGACTAGAACGCCCCACAGGCTACTGGCTGTAATCCGGGAGTCGAGTATGACACGAATTACGTCCTTCTTGCCGGGTGCAATACACACGTGGTTGCAACCATGCCCCAGCCGCAGGCCTCCCCTGACTGGCTGCCAGGGGCGCACCACGACCAGGCTGCTGCCTGTCTCCTTTGGAACTACGATAACTCGGACACCGGAAACTTGCATTCCGAGCCTTGCGGCAGCCTCATTAAACACGCTGCGAGCAGGTCAGGCATTTTTCTACATATTTTCACCGGCGCATTTTGGGACACCGGATCCCATAAACTGGTATGCACTTATCGTATCATGAGACTAATTCTGCCGGTCTGCCCAATTAGAAGCACCACATAAACCACGCTCTCACCAACATCCATTTATGGTCAGGGAGGAGAGGAGCACACATCTAGGTACACTTACGGAGACGCACCTTGAGGCAGTAAGAGGATGAGTGGGGGCATGCTTGAAATGAATATGTATGCTTTGAAAGGGAGTACTTTCAGGCTCCTTAAACATCTTTTCAACTATCGGTAATGGAGTTTTAACTGTTTGTTACTTTTTGTTCTTTGCTTATTACCCCTCTAGAGTCTGACTACAGGGGTCTTCCTTCTGCCCTCCTCCCATGGGGCCTTTAGGTTCTTGTCCTAGGAGTAAGACAGTGAGATATTCTCTCACGTGCTATGTTTTTAAACTCCAGTGTGTGCACAGATGAGTGTCACATGTCACACATATAGCCACTCACTATTAATAAATATGCATGTGGTTGAATGAATTTTTACAAAGTGACCCAGGTTCTGCTCATTGTAATTTTTATTCTTGTTGTTTTACAGGCTTAAAAGTGAGCCCCTCTACAGTGGAGTGTGACACAGGTCACCCCACCAAGTGGCACCTTATCACCAGAAAGTTGGTAAGGACGGAGCCCTCTTTTCTTTAGGTCCTGATGAATGCCAGGGACCCAACTGGGCCAAAAGGCATAAACATGTCAACCGCACCTACAATGGTGAGGGGACAGTAATTTCCCCATAGCACCGTTTATTTGTTTTTAATACCATATAGCTGCCTGCCACATTAAAAATGAATTTGTTAACTATAATGGTTTTAAATCTCACTCACTCTTCACAGGCCCCCACTTGGTTTAGAAGTGCATCCCCTGTCGTCAGGTGTATGCCCGCTCTCTACCAAACCGAGTTTCTAGAGGGCGAGGACTGGCCAATGACGAAGCATGACACCAGGTGGTGTGTGAGACCAGTCCTTCACTTTTTGTGAGATGCCCACACTCACAATTTAACCCTTTTGCACCTAGGTCACCACTCTGGGAGCGGCCCCATTTTGTGTTAAACATTTTATGTTGGAGGCTGGCCTACTCCTAGCGCCCCGCGCCTCTAGTTCCCTCCCACAGGCCCCCGGGGTATGGTGTGGTTACATATACTGGACATGTGCCATCCACATTTTGTGGGATGCCTCATGTTCCTGTTACACACATTGCCACATTGGCATGGGGAGGAGGCAGGAGATCACTGTTAAAGCATAATTCTGATCCTGCAAGAGAGGCAGGATGGGCTTTCTGAGAGCATCACATCATATTTAACGTTTTACAGACTTTCAGTGTACTAGTAATAACACCACAATCACAAAAAAGGCCCAGTAAAGTTCTCAATATATTAATCCTTGATCAACCCTTTGTAGCTTGGCTGCAAGCAGAGAGGGTTAACTTAGGAGACAGGTGTGCAAAGCCTTTAAAAACACCAATACATTAAATAGGTAAGACACAACACAATAAAAATCCAACACCAATTTATAAAAATAGGAAATATTTTTATGATTAAAATGACACCAAAACAACAAACATCCAATGTAGGGAAACAGAGATATGAATGTTGAAAGAATAAGGGCCTCATTTACAAGAAAGTGCTGCAGCTGCGGCACCACAAGCCCTTTGGCTGCACCACGCTGCTGCACTTTCAAAGCACAGGGATCGCGACATATTTACAATAATATGTTGCATTCTTGTGCTCTCCCTGCGCTGGCGCACAATGGGCTGCCATGTGCCGCGCTAGGCACCCTTGCAACATGGTGCAAGGATGCCTGCATCACGGGGATGAATGTTTATGTGCAGGAAAGGTTCCCTTCCTGCACATAAACAATCTGAAATGGCGTTTTTCAACTTCTATGTGTGCTGCATTATTATTACTATCATTTTTTTAATGATTGTTTATGTGCAGGAAGGGACACCTTCCTTTACATAAATAATCACCAGAGGTGATTTCCTCTTTCTATGTGTGCTACAGAATGAAGCACTCATAGAAAGAGGAAAAAACGAGGAGAAATGAATACATTTCTCCTCATTGCGCCTCCCTACACCTCCCCTGGGAGGCATAACATTCAGACGCATTTCAAGATTTACGATTTCTCGTAAATCTGGAAATGTGCCAGATTCCATGGGTGTTGAGTGGCAACACCCACAGCAACACCCATGGAACACCCCTTTCACACAAAGTGCTGCGTGCAAAGGGGCCATATTTAAAAGGACAGGGTGGCTTTTCCTGTCTTTGTAAATATAGGGCAGTCAAATGCGCCACCGGTGCATCACAAAAAGTGCCGCACCAGTGGCGCAAGGGGCTTTAAATAAGCCCCTAAATACTTTCTAGTGCCTAAAAGCCCAAAACGCCAATTTGGGACATCTAGGCTCGCATGGCTGAGACAAAGTTTCAGGCTGACAGCGATGGAGAGAGGGCCAGATAAGGTGAGCAGTAGGACCCGGTCAAGATTTTTAACTCCTGACTTAGTCACTTTTTTGGAGGTTTTTTTTCGACGTCAAGCGAGGTTCCTCGTCAAGCCGGCTTAGCACGTCGAGCGGCTTGACTATCGACGACAGGTCGTTCAACTTATAGAGGTTTTTCACAAAAATTCTCGAAATGATTCCTTATGGATCTTCTTCCAGAAGGTCTTTCTGGGCTCCTGAAGGGTCCACAACACCAATCCAAGGTTCCAGAGTATCTGAGTTGATCCTTGGAAAATTGGGACTACTAAGACTCATCATGCACCTGGCCAAACTGTTAAAAGTCCACTGAACACTGTCCAGGTGGGTTCTTCTTAGTGGAGATGATGCAGGTGGAGCTCTTTTAACCAGTTGCTTTCAGGATGTCCACTCCTCAAACTTTTAGAGTCAGGCAAAGTCTTTGTTTTGCTGAAGCCCAAAGTGTGCAGCAGATGCAGTCCTTCAGAGTTCAGTCTTCTTTGTGGAGGCCAGGGCGTCAGCAAGGCAGTCCTTCTTCTTCTTGTTTCTTCCAGGCAGGGATCTGAGTTGCTAGGCAGCTCTCCCATATTTATCCAGGTTTCTGGGATGGCAAGCAGGGGGCACCCTTGACCAATGGGAGGCCAGTGTGCCACCCTAAATGATGAGCACTTCCCCTAAAGTGTGGCTTGTTCTTGTCCCCAAAAGCACTTCTCCTTAAAAAACCACAATGGAGAAAATCTCTCCTGGAGCTTCAGGTCTGGCTAACCCAACCTACAGGTGTGGCTAACTTTCCCTAACACTTCCCTTCCAGCCCCTCTGCTAATTCAATTGTAGAGGTTCCTATCTGGCTGAGGGTGCAGAAAGTAGGGTGGTTGAGGTCCGGTCCTAAGTGTCTTTCCCTCTTTAAAGACCAGTTTGGCTACCCAGCTCTCTTCCAGCCTTTTGCTCTGTATCTTGCAGATCTCCTCCCACCAGATGTCTGTTTGTTTCTTTTCAGGCCACTTCACACCTCATCAGAGCCTGTCAAAGGTTGGCCAATCAGGAGAGCTGCTCTAGAGCTGGATTCGGGTACATCAGAAAAGCAAGTTCTATAACTTCTTTTCTGTCATGGTTATAAAAATCTAACCATGGCGAGTTGTTGGATTTATTCTAATTATTATTTAGACATTTTGAATTAACATTTTATTAAAGTTTTATAACCCCTTCCCACATTTGCCTATGGAGCTAATGCACTACAATGTGTTAAAACGAAATTGGTATTTTTTCCCTCACCAGGGCTTATAAAATATCTTTTATAATGTCCCTGCTTATTTTAACATAGCACCCTTCCCTTGGGGCATCTAGGGTATGCCTTAGAGGTACCCTATGTGTAAAGGTAAGGTAGTTTAAAACTTTGAAAATGCCTTTAATTCCAAAGTCAAATTTGTAAATAGTTTTATTTTTAACGCAACCTGCAAAGCAGGGCTGGCATTTAAAATGACAGCAGGCAATACAGCAGTGCACACTTAAGTGCATTAAATCTGCTGGGCCTCTAAACCTACATGCCCTATCATATACTAGAGGCTTACAGGTAGGTTGTCATACCAAGTGTAATTACACCTAATTACCATATACCTTTTAAACAGAGCACTGACCCTGGTTTGCAGGGCACAGGGCACAATCACAGTCAGTGACCACCAGTATCAGTCACAAAATGGGGTGATTGGGACAAAAATAATTACTTCCTCACACAGCCGTCCCCGCAGACGAAGGTGTTCGGTAGCCAACCTACACCCTGGTAGTCCTCATCAGCTAAGCGGAAAAGCCTGGAAAGTCCATCTGCATTGACATGGGCTGTCACAGGGAGAAGGATGACCTCAACAGTTTGGGATTCTCTCCCTCATCTGCATGAGCCATCTGAGAGGTATGTGGTCAGTGTGAACACAGAACTGAGTACCAAACAGGCATGGTCTCATCGTTTTCAGGGACCAGACCAAAGCAAAGGCTTCCCTCTCAATGGACCTCCATCTTTGTTCTCTTGGGTAATTAAGGCAACTGGCTGATCTAGGCCCTCCTCATTTTCTTGTTCCAACACTGCCCCAATCCATTTATCTGAAGCATCTGCCTGAACCACAAATTCCTTTGTGTAGTTAGGAGCCAGTAACACTGGTGTTAAATACATAGCCTCCTTCAGAGTATCAAAGGCCTTCTGACACTCTGGATCCCAAATGAAGTTTTTGGGCTGCTTTTTAGAGGTGAGTTCTGTCAGGGGAGTCACTATGGTCCCATAGTTTTGAACAAACCGTCAATAATACCCAGTCAGGCCAGGAAAGGCCCTGACCTGTGCCAGGGTTTTAGGAGCCTCGCAATCCAGAATAGTCTGAATTTTGGGTTGGCGAGTATGTGCTTGGCCTCCACCTACAAGATGGCCAAGGTACACCATGTAACTATGCCCTATCTGGCACTTACCAGCCTTGATAGTCAGGCCTGCCTGTTGCAGGGCCTGAAGCACTTCCTTCAGGTGGTCCAGGTGATCTCCCTAGGTGGAACTGTGCATTCAGATAAGCTGCGCTGAACTGTTCCAACCTAGACAGGGCCCTGTTCACCAACCTTTGGAAGGTGGCAGGGGCATTCTTTAAACTAAAGGGCATCACTTTGAATTGAAAGTGACTCTTTGGTGTGGAGAATGCTGACCTCTCCTTTACTCATTTATTGAGGGCAATCTGTCAGTAGCCTGAAGTCAAGTCAAATGTACTCAAGTACTTTGCAGCCCCTAACCTATCAATGAGCTCATCAGCTCTAGGTATAGGGTGAGGATCAGTCTTAATGACTGCATTCAATTCTGTATAGTCCACACAGAACCTTAAATTTGTCTTTCTCCCTTAGGGATTTGTTTTGGGGACCAGCACCACTGGGCTGGCCTATGGACTATCAGAGGGCTGAATTACCCTGAAATCCAGCATCTTAGCTACTTCAGCTTTGATGCTGGCTCTGAGCTGGTCAGAAAACCTGTATAACGTATTTTTGACAGCTGGGCTGTCACCAGTGTCAACATTATGTATACACCAGTTGGTGATACCTTAGGTCTAGGAGACCAGACCAGCAATTGCCCAGCACCTGCTTGCAGCCTCTGTGCTGCTGGTCTGTCATCATCCGAGAGAGTACAAATCCCTCCACTTACCCATATTGCACATTGTTGGAGAGGAGGTCTGGCAGTGGCTCAGTCACCTCCTCCTTCATAAGTGACCATCAGCATGGTCATAACTGCCCTGTCTTTGTGGGGTTTCAATCTATTGACATGCAGGACCCTGTGGGGATTCCTGGGGGTGTTAAGGAATACCTGGTAGGTAACCTCACCCTTCTTATCCAAGATTGGATAGGGCCCAATCCATTTGTCCTGGAGGGCCCTAGGAGCTACAGGCTCCATCACCCACACCATTTGTCTTGGAGTGTACCCAGCTATAGTAGCCTTTTGGTCATATGAGAGCTTTATGAGCTCTTGGCTGGCCTCAGTTTCCTGCTTGCTTTGCACATGTACTCTGCCATACACGATCTCAGGCCTAGTACATAGTCAAGCCCATTGTCCATGGCTTCCTTGAGAGGCTTTTCCCAAGACTCTCTCACCAGACACAATGGCCCTCTTACAGGGTGTCCAAACAGTAACTCAAAGTGGCTGAAGCCAACCCCTTTCTGTGGCACCTCCCTGTATGCATACAGCAGGCATAGGAGGAGAACCTCCCATCTCCTCCTGAGCTTGCCAGACAAGAACGTCCCATCTGCTCCTGTGCTTCCAGACAAGCCCATTTTTAGACCCAGAGGTTTCCAGCTGGCTAGGACGCATCGAAGCCAGTCAGTATCCACCAGCCTAGATAGGATGAGTACAATACACGTGTTCTATAACCTGTTCTCACCCTTGGGTAGCTTGGCACTAAGAAGTCAGGCTTATCCTCAGGGCCCAAGTGTAAAGTATTGGCTCAACACCACCCTCGCAACAGACTGCGTACAGCTACAGAAAGTCTCCACACTGTCCGTATAAAACACTAGTCTCTGTATAACACACACATTGAAAGCAAAACAAAATATACATTGTGTATACACTTTACAGTTATATGCAACTGTCAAACTTTCCCATTAGCAGCAAAATGGCATGAACATATATGCCCCATTTGGAGGTATTCATCCCACATAACATTTCTCAAAATTGCAATACCCCCAACAGTTGCAATGGTCAAGCAATTACCGGTCTTTGAAAATGCCTCGTGACCTAGCCCCTCAGTCACTCAACTACACCAGCCAATGATAGTCAACCACACACATCCAACAAAGGCATTTATTTAACACACATGAAAAAAAGTGAAATACCAAAAAAAAACACATTTTGCATTTCAATCCAATGCCATCCATGCCCTAAATGATGTTTAACTTCAACAGACACCACAGAAACAGCTGTTTCATGCACCCATGAGTAACTCTTGGCCTCCTGGCTGAAAGGCCTATTGGTAGACTACTGGGCTAGTGAATTAAATAAATATTGCAAATTGATTTCAAAAGTTGGAGAAAATGTAGTGAACTGTGCAACATGTTTCCTTTATAAAAGAAGAAAAATTACTTACAAAGAAACAACTAGGCCCCTAGTGAAACTACAGGCCACCCACCACAATAAATTTAAAAAGAAACGATGAAAAGTACAAAAAAATGAGTGCAATGCCTTAATCAAACAAACAACACCAATTTTCAAACTTACTTGTGAAATCTCAAATTCAAAAGTCCTCAAATCCAATGATATATGATGCAGCAGACACAAAGAGGGATCCTTCCAGCTCCAAATCCAAATGAAAAGTGAACAGGAGACGGACAAAGCACTGGGAGGAGCCTGCTGGACAGGAACAGGAAGTTGGAGACTCTGGGGCACATCCTTCCTTTTAAAAAAAAAAGTAAAAAAAGAAAAAGGACTCCTTGCACAAAAAGTACAGTCAAATCTCAATCTGAGGAGTTTTTAATCCAAATCATCATTTTGAGAAGGTTTTGATGCTGCTCGGGAGAGAACCTTCTCCAGATTGCAAATTCTGCATGTTCGGGATCGCGATCATCACAAAATTTCTGCCGGAAGTCTGATGGCGCACCCGAATGACTTGATTGTGATTGCAAACTCTCGCGGGGCCTTGCAGCCACCTAGCAAATCTTGTGGCACTCATGAACGGATGGGAAATCTCGTCGGCAATCGCAGGCACCTGGTAAGTCGCTCCCGCATGCACGAAATGCATTTTGGGCACCCGAGCATAAAACAAACTCTGAGTAGATGCCAAAAATCTGCAAACTCCACGAGCGGAGCGGAGTTTTACACTCAGGGTTAAATGATACACGTTGCCTCTGCTGGCTCCTGAGTAGATTGTCAGAACCACCTAAAGAGGAAAGAAACAGCTACTTAGTTTTGTCCATTCAGATTAGACCACGAGGCACCCAGCAGCACCTAAATGAGTGTGGGATCTCTGTCCCCTCGTAGACAAAAGACTGTGACCCAGCAAGCTGACACACTTCCAAGTCTGGAGAAGGGTTTCCCTTCAGGTGTAGGTGAGAGCTGCCGTAGTTCTCGACAGCCAGCTGTAGGTGCCCACAAGGCACAAAGAAACCCCTTGGGCCCATCACGATGTTATCCGCAACAAAGTACCTTGTGGCGTGGGTCCAGGAGAGGAGCCAGCAACCTCGGATGGAGGCCATGATGTCAGGCACTGTCGTCCTCCTGATCTGAAAGTCAAGGGCAGTCTCAGCTCCCATATCAGGTCCCCCAGCTCCTCTGGAGTGCAAGCAAGCACAGGGCCCCTGGTTGCAAGAACAGGTCCCTCAGACTCTGCAAGCATCCCCTGCACTCCTCCAACTTCTCACATCCCGGCACCTCAGGTGGGATGCAGATCTTTACAAGCAAACTACTCTGCATAGTGTGGTGATGGTGTTCGTTGGGACATTCCTAGTCCCATCTGATGATCTCTTCCACCCGTTTCCACCGCACCCAGCACTGTCCTTGCGATATCGTGGAAACAGGGAGATCCTTTGTGTCCCTGGGATCTCGTTGGCAGGAGAACAGCCAAATGGCCCTGGGAGAGTACTTAGGGACCCAGGCAACGACAGCGGGCACTTAGCTGCAGGCCAGCAACATCCAGGGAAAATCCACCAAGTGATAGTCTCCTTCATGGAGCACAACAAGCTCCAGGCCACCACAAGTCTGCAGATAATCCAGTTGCTGTCCCTCCAGCCCTAATAATTCCTCTTCTTGATGTCCCAGCGTCGAACCAGCGTAGTATGGTTCCAAATCCAAAGCGTCTCTAACTTCTGAGGCCAGAGCCCCAGTAGTTATACCCACATTGGCCTTTGAATTAGGATCAGTTCAAAAGGCCACCTTTGGATGCACAGGCCATCTCTAATTTTTGTCCTGTCTGCCATCCTACCCCCAGAGGTTTTGATCACTATCTTCAGTGGGGCCAAGACCCTGCCCCTAGGATTGCAGGTGCCAATTCCACCCTCACATAACTGTTCCAGAAAGGCCCCTCAGAGTCAGAGGTCTGCACTTTCCTTGAGCCCCTTGTTTATGGCCTTCTATCAGGAATGCACAGATGTAGCTATCCCTCCAGCACTCAGATGTGAAGTGGAGACAGGCTGACAGGTACACAGAGCCACAAGCATTGAAATGCCCACTTTCCCAAAGTAACATTTCCACATATGTAATGTCAAATCCACTCGCAGTACTGGAAGGGATTCACCATTATAAACTCATCGATATCAAACACTATACTGCGACTATGCTGCACATAGGAAATACTGCTCAATGGCCTTTCCCTATATTCCCCCATGCTAATTCAATGTGAGAAGCAGGCTCCGTTATACCTAACATGCCATCCAGTGTCATTCATGACCCTTGCATGTAACGCACACGGGCACATGCCCTCCCTCTTCCCGGCATCGCACCCTGTCTCCAGGGAGAACTCTGATATAGCAAGAGACATGCAGAACCTTTGCATATATCTTTTCAAAAGCCAAGCTGAGTAACAGTAACCTGTGCACACAGGCCCCACCAGGGCAAACCTGAGGCACAATCGATGAGCAACCACCTTGGATGGCACAACCAGTGCTAGAGGCCCATGGAGGAGCATTTGAGGTACATGCCCTGGGTATATGTCTTATCCCTAGACAAGGGACTTACAGCTAACTCAAATTAGCTAATCATGTATACACCAATTACCAGTATTCATATGACAAGTACAGCGCTTTGGCACTGAATGCCAGTGTCAAACGCACTCAAAATACTAAGTCTATCCACTAGGTCAGTGGAAACCAGGAAAGAGAAAAGTAAAGAGTTGCGTGAAAGCACCCCTAGAAAGGGCCATTTCCAACACCCATGATCATGCCCTTCAGGGTCTCATTGAAACTTTCCACCAGACCATTAGTCTGGGGATGATATGGGGTGGTGAACTTGTAGATAACACCATATTCCTCCCACATCGCCTTCAGATAGCCAGGCATGAAATTTGGGCCTCTATCTGAAACCACCTCCTTCTGCGAAGCCCACTCTGGTCAACACACCAAGTAGGGCCCTAGCCACTGAAGAAGCAGTGACTGTTCCGAGGGATATTGATTCAGGATATCTTGTGGCAGCAGGGTCCACTACCACCAAGATGTATCTGTTCCCTGAGGCAGTTGATGGGTCTTGGGGACCAACAATGTCTACCCCCCACCCTTTCAAGGGAGTCCTAACCACTGACAGTGGTATTAAGGAATCCTTTGACTTGTCCCCTGTCTTGCCTTTGGCCTGACAGGTTGCACTGAAGCTGCAAAACTCATTTACTTTGGCAAGCATATTGGGCCAATAGAAATGGTTAACCAACCTATTCCATGTCTTACTCTGACCCAAACGACCTGCAAAGGAGATGCCATGGCTCAATGTGAGGAGGAATTCTCTATACTTTTGGGCCTCCATCTTTGAGGCCTCAGTATCCAGGATTCCCTCATCCCAGTAGATTTTGTGGAATCCACTGACATCACCCTTTGTTGCCTGGAGGCAGTCTGCCTCAGGCCCTCAATAGTGTGGACACTCTTGTTGTCCCTGACACAACTCCTCTCTGGAGGGTCCACCAGCTCCTTGCAATTCTGCCAAGTTAGACAGATCTTGCAGGGGTGGAACCCCTACCTCAGAGGTCAGATCCTCCACCTCAGGGTCAGATTCCTCTGGCACCTCTGCAGTGCTTTGGGCTGGCTCACCAGATCCTGTGCCCTTTCTCTTGTCCTTGGAGGCTTGTCCCATTGTTCTAGGATTCAAGTGCCCAGCATTTCCCTTCTGTGCAGTCTGTGACCGTGTACCAGCACATACCCACTCAAGGAGGTCCATCATCCTTGCATGGACCATCCTCTCCACCCCTGACTAGTCAGAAGCTTCAAGATAATTTCCCAGTAGACACTCTACTGGGTGGGCAAAGACACAGCTACCTTTTTAGGGCCTGTCACACCTCCCCATTCCAAAATCACCATTGCCATGGGATGGAGTTTGGCTCTGCTGTATGTATAGGCCATCTGGTGATACACAGCAGGTATGATCTGCTCTGGAAAAATAATTTTCTCTGTGACCATGGTCACACGGGCTCCTGTATCTCGCAGAGCCTCAACCTCAGTTCCATTGATTGGACACCTCTGCCTGTACCTCTCCATGCTGGAAGGCAAGGCGGCTAGGGCTGCAGTTTTCACCCCTCCCAGGAAAACTGAGGTTGCCTCTGTGAACCCCTTCCCCATCTCTGGGACAATTTCCACCCCCACACCTACACTGGCAATCACCTGGAACAGCTCACCAGTGGGGGCTTCTATGTGCAGACAGCATCTCCTCTTTTATGTCCTGACTGATTACAGTCATAAAACATTCCCACCTTTGAGGGGTCAAAGAACTTTCCTGCATTTGCAGGGTCAAAAGACTTTCCCTGATGCCCCGTCCATTTGAGGTTTGAGTGGTTTGCCCCCCTCCTTGTGCAGGTTTCTGTGGGTCTTATGAGGACTCTTTTTGTTTTTATCTTGTTTGGCCAGGGCTTTCCCCTGGAAGGGGACCTGTCCTCCTTTTTTTCATCACCCCTGTGGTGTTTTGTGGAAATCCTGGTTCTTACCCACTCATCAGCTGTCTCTCCTAGTTCCCTGGGACCAGACAGCTTAGAGTCCACTAGTTACTGGCATAACTTTTATGAGGAACACTTAGTCAAGATGTACTCTTTCATGAATTAATTGTACAGACCCTCATGGATACTTACCTGGATACCATGTATCTAGCCCTCTAGTGCCTGTACTGAGATGTCTACAAGGTCCACCCAGGGCTGTGGATTTACTTTCTGGGTGTCCCTGAACTTCATCCTGTACTGTTCTGAGGTGAGACCAAACTTCCTGATCAGACATTTCTTCATGTGGGCGTAGGATTCTGCTTCATCCCCACATAAGGTCAGGAGTCTATCCCTCCCAGCTACTGGGAGCAACTCCCACAGGAGTGTGCCCCAGTATTTGGAGCTAACCCTCCTCTTCCTAAGGGCCCTCTCAAATGATATCAGCCATTTATCAATGTCATCCCCCTCTTGGTACTTGGGTCTGGGATCAAACCCACCACCCCTGGACATCTAATCATCTTCCTCATCTTCGCTGCCACCATCCTTTTTCTCCTTCTTTTTCCACTTCTTCTTAGCTAGGTCCACTTTCTCCTTCTCTACGGCTATGTAAGCTAGTTGAGCCTCCAACTCCCTTTCTCTGAGGCACATCTCTGGGTTCTCCTTGGGGGAGCCTCCAACTCCCACCATGAGCTGAATGTCTGGACCTGGTGCCAGAAGTAATAGAGAAGTTGTCATCCTCCTCCTTGAGGTTGTTGGAAGGGCCCTCCTCCCCTTCCCCTTCATTCCCTGGAGCTGACTCTGCCCAGGGCTTAAGCGAAACTAATCGTCTCTGATTTTCTAATTGTATTAGCATCTGTTATCCCCTTGGCCTTACACTGTATTATAAGCTCAGCTACTGTGAGGTTAGTCAGGTTAGCCAGATCAAGCTCAATGATATCCCTAGGTTTGGGTCACACAAAAAAACTTTGCAAATCAGAGAAAGAACAATTTGAAACCTTAAAAATGAATTAAAAGCAGTTTAGTCCAAATTTCAACATTTTAATAATGAGTTTTTGTTCTAAGTCAATTTACTATATTTTTGAAGATCTTCACTTAAATACTATATGGTGTGGTCAAACACAAGTACAAGTACTGGATCCCACCACTACACACCAAATGTTGGAAGGTGATTTATTAGTAGGTGCAGGCATCTAACTACAACTAGCAATAACACCACAATCACAAATAAGACACAGTAAAGTTCTCAATAAATTATTCCTTGCTCAACCCTTGGTAGCTTGGCTGCGAGCAGACAGTATTAACTTAGGAGACATGTGTGTAAAGCATTTAAAAACATCAATACAGTAAATAAGGCCTTGGTGAAATCCTGGAGGATTTGGAGCTCCAGAGCTTTCAGCAGAACAAACCTGAGTTTCAGGCCAGATCGTGGTAGGACTTCCGCGGCTTGACTCTCAACGATGGGTCATTCAACTTATGAAGCTTTTAGTACAAAAAATCTCCAAATGATTCCAAACTTTTGAATCTCCTTCCAGAAGGTCCTTCTGGACTCTTGAAGGAGTCCACAACACCAATCCAGGGTTCCAGAATCTCTGAATTGCTCCTTGAGAAGTTGGGACTACAAGACCCACAATGCACCTGGCCAAATACTTAAAAGTCCACTGAACACTGTCAGCTGGGTGGAGATGATGCAGGTTGAGCTCTTTTAACCTGTTGCTTTCAGGAAGTAAATTCCTCAAACTTTTAGAGTCATGAAAAGTCTTTCTTTTGCTGAAGCCCAACATTTACAGCAGGTGCAGTCCTTCTGAGTGCGGTCCTCTTTGTGTAGGTCAGGGGTTCAGCAGGGCAGTCCTTCTTCTTGTTTCTTCTAGAAAGGGGTCTAAGTTGCTGGGCAGCTCTCTCATATTTATTTAGGTTTCCGTGCTGCAAGCAGCGGGGCACCCTGACCAATGGGGTGCCGGGTACCACCCTTTATGATAACCACTTCCCCTTGAAGTGTGGCATACTCTTGTCCCAGAAAGCACTGCTCCTTAAAAACCAAATGGAGATAATCTATCCTAAAGCTTCAGGTCTGACTAACCGAACATACAGGTGTTGCTAACTTTGCCTAACACTCCTCTTCCAGCCCCTCTGCTAATTCAATTACAGAGGCTCCCATCTGGCAGGGGGTGCAGGAAGTACGGTGGACCTAGGTCTTGTCCTAAGTGTCTTTCCCACTTTGAAGACCAGTTTAGCTACCCAGCCCCTTTCCTGCCTTTTGCTCTGAAGCTTGCAGATCTCCTACCAGACGCCTCTTTGTTTTCTTCAGGCCACTTCACACCTCATCAGAGCAGGTTGGCCCATCCTGTCAAAGGCTGGCTAGTTGGGAGAGGCTGCTCTAGAGCTGGATTTAGGCACATCGGAAAAGCAAGCTTTATAACTTATTTTCTATCATAGTTATAATAAATCTAATCTTGACAAGTTGCTTGATTTATTCTAACTAATATTCAGACATTTTGAATAATTATTTTAGCTCACCCATGTCAATAGCTAGACTTTATTAAAGTTGAATAAAGCTTTCATATGTTAGCCTATTGAGCTGATGCACTACAATGGAGGAATTTGTTTGGGGCATTTTTCCCTTATCAGGGCTTATAAAAACATATTTTATAATGTCCCTGCTTATTTTAACATAGCACCCTACCCTTGGGGCACCTAGGGTAGAGATTAGGGCTATGTAGAAATATTGATGTTTAAGAATTTGGAAGTATCTTTAATTCCAAAATCAGAATTTGGACATAGTTTCATTTTAAAAGCATCCTATTTATCAAAAGAGGGGACTCTAGGAGCTATTCTAAAAGGTCCGGTGACCCGTGGTCCCGAAATTAAACTTATACCAAAGGGGTCACCGTTCCTGAGTGGAGATGGAGAGGAGGGAAGTATGGGGTACTCTTGTCGTGTGCTACTCTGCTTGTGGGAGGCAGGGTGTCCTCATCTTGATGCCTTCACACACCCCGAAGGATGTCATGCTTCATCATTGGGCTTTTGCTCCTCGTCGGGCCGGCGCTGCAATGCCCCCGGATAAATGGGGGCACGCCGGCGGAGACAATGAGAGGCACACAGGTAACACAGCCCAGATGCACCGAGAGAACCCTCTCAAGTGACCCTCCCTGATCTCATGGGATCTTACCCTACCTACTAAGGGAATCTCTACTCCTTTCATTTATCCGGGGGCACCGAAATTTTCGGGCCACTGTAGATATAAATTTCTTATTTGGTCCTGACGAAGCACCCTGGATCTCCCCCTGAGACCACTGAAGCGCGAAACATGTTGACCATAACATATGCCCACTAGGGACATATAATCACCCAGCTACCAAGGGACATAATACCCCTTAAAGCAGCTCCATACACTTTGTTTTAATAATGACAGAGGATCACTTTATTAAAAATTAATCACTCTCCCTCCAGCCATTTTTTAATACACTTTCTAGGACTTCACTGCCACTTACACCCACGCACCCATACGGCTTCATCAAAGATCTCGAAAAGAGACCCTTCGGGGACCCGTAGGGCATTGCAGCGCCCGGCCCGACGAGGAGCAAAAGCCCAATGATGAAGCATGACATCCTTCGGCGTGAGTGAAAGCATCAAGATGAGGACACCCTGCCTCCCACAAGCAGAGTAGCACACAACAAGAGTACCCCCTACTTCCCTCCTCTCCATCTCCACTCAGGAACGGTGACTCCCTTTGGTATAAGTTCATTTTAAAAGCAGCCTGCAAAGCAGGGCTGGCTTTTAAAATTAAAGCAGGCAACAAAGCAGTGCACACTTAAGCACGTTAAATCTCCTGGACCTGTAAACCTACATGTTCTTTCATATTCTAGAGGCTTACAGGTAGGTTGTCATACCAATTGTAATTACACGCAATTATCATATACCTTTTAAACAGAACACTGGCCCTGGGCCTGGGTCTGGGTAGCAGGGCCCAGGCACAATCAGTATCAGTCAAAAAATGGGGGTGATAAGGGCAAAAAGGATGACTTCCCACACTCTAACTTCTGTGAATTGTAATACTAAAACATCCTGGAACCAGTAGCCTGCTGTCGACTGGAAAATATCCAAGTTGACTGAAAAAGCACTGGAGGATTATTGTACCTGCTGCATTGCTGTATTGGTCCCAACATAGCTCACTAAGAAAGTAGGGATAATTCCTGAAGACTTCAGTTTGTGCTGGTAAAGCTGTCTCTACATGTTAAGGTTTTGAGCCCTGAAAATTTCCTGCTGAGGATGAAGAAAAGGGTCAATCTGCATCTGTCAAACCCTTTTCAATGTGCAGCCATTAAAAGATATCTTCAGCTGTTTAGAAAGTTTAACTGCTGATGCCTCTGGTTCATCAATCCTTCATATTACTTATTATCTAGCTCCAAGACTTCTGCTTTGACCTGCTGAACCAATTTTGTTCCAAAGGGTTCCGGTCAGAAGGTAACATCCTTCACCAGCCCAAATACCTACATCTGTTTGGCCATATATAATTGTGGGTCAGCTTGACTAGCGGCTAGGCTCCTTAGGTCTTCCACAAGAAGATTTTGTTATTTTCCATTGTTTTACTAATTTCCTATTGATTAACATTGAGCATCTGATTTCCTATTGCTCCCCATGGAATATTTTTGAACTTTAGTGACCCTAGAATGAGATTACTGATTGCCCTCTCTTTTATCACAGTGTGCTTATTAAATGCTGGTCCTTGCAGTTCAAGTTAATAATTTTGCCTTCTTGGCTTCTTCATCTGTATTGTAGTTTGGTTTATTCTGTATCCCATCAAACCTCACACAAGTTTTCTGAAGAGCTGATGTGATACTTAGTCCAAGCTATCAAAGGTAAGCAAAGCACACTCCTAGGGAGAAACTGGATCAATGTTGTTTGGTCAGAGTGGGTGCTTTGTAGCAGCTCACATAAAACACAAGATCTGTTTCTTTTTCATAGCCTTCACCAATCTGCCAATTAAATTTGAATTCCCATGGGGGCTCATTCCCTTCTTGTGTTTTTTAGCACCTGTATGCAGCTTTTGGTAGAACTGATTAAGAATTTAGGGGCCCATTACGATGGCGGGCGGAAGCACTACCGCCGTGCTGGCGGATGCATAAACCACCAGTTACCGCCCGCATGCCGCAGCCCACACGCCCGCCAAATTACGATGTGAAAAGGCAGCCAAACACCGCCGGCAAGCCAGCGACGTCGTCCGCCATCAAAGTGCGCCCGCTCACGTAGCGGCGCAGCCCAATGGAGACACACCGCCAGACGAAATCACGTACCGCCCGGCGTACAAATTACGATGCCGCAAACAAACAGCTCCCACGGCTAAGAGACACCGCACGCGAAAGTGAGGCGGAAACCCGAACGCCGAGCACAGACACCGAAGAGCGACCCCCGAGCATGAATCCAGCACTGCAGGCCCTCCCCATGCTATACCTGATGCACCACCAAGGAGGCAACGTACCGCGGAGACGCAGAGTAGGCACACACACAACAAGGGCACGCAAACAGCGCACACAGTGCAAGGGCGGAAAAGGAGGCACCCCCCCAACATCCATGCGTGGACAAGACACATCCACCACTGCACCCACAAATGTAACACAGGGCAAAGTGCAACATCTCGCAAATATCATGGGCACACCACCTGGGACCAGGAACTAACGACCCCGTCACGGCACAGCAGCACAGCGGCGATGACGCAGCCACACATGCGCACAACTCAGTGCCCAACTATAACGCCATGTATGCGTCGCACACAAACAACACAGGGACACAACCAAGCACCACACACACGAGCCACACCCAGAACGCACATGACACGTGACAGGCCTGCCACAGTCATGACCCCAACGCCCAATTCACGGACAACACCCAACGTCACACAACCGACGCCCACATGTCAGTGAAGTCACGCAACATCAGGACACACCCCTGTGTGACAGACATGGCGAAGCACACAGCGGCGGCAACACCACCCAGTAGAACATGGGCCCCGTCGGGAGAGGTACGCCAGTACCACACAGAAACACCCATACCACCCTGCACCCATGAACCAGACATACAAACGGAACACCAAAGAGCCCGGGGACCGACAACAGGTGGACCCAAGAATGACACCCACACACAAGGCCCAACGCATAGCGGAAACACAGCCTGCCGCCCACACACGGGAGAGCAGACAGCACTGAATGAGCTTCCATTCCAACTCCGTAACCACATCCCGACTAAACAAGCCGGAGAATACAGCCATTGTCCCAAAAAAGACCAACACAGGCATGCAGAGGAAACCGACCACAGGGCAGATAGCGCATATCACCTAAGAACATACCGAACGGGAAAGAAAGGAATATATAAAACTCCCCATGCCGTTCCCATGCAAGTTATCTGGAAGGAGTCACACACCACTGACCTTGAACATTCAGAGAAGCACGTGGGATGAGGGCCCGTGTCCTCCGCACAAGCTAACAGAACACAAGTCCTGCCCCCTACGACCATCACAGATCTCACAGCAACCTCGGAGCCTGCACACTGCAGACTGCACACACAGCCGGAACACGCCACCACATCGCCCCGCAGCAAAATGGCACCTACAACACACCTGCCCAACTACGCCAAACAGGTCAAGCTGTACAAACACAACCTGATACAGCTACTGGGATGCGAACCCCTATCCCTGCTGAACGTAAGTTACCGACTGACTTACCGCATCGCATTGTTCAGCTGCGTCATACCCGTCTTCTACTGTCGGAGGTGTCCCTTCCACCATCCTGTGGAGTTGTGCCTCTCCAACCCGGCATGTCCAAGGGCGGACCTGCTACCACTATTCCACCCTCTGGACGCACACGACAGGGCCTGTTCAGCCTATGGGGGCATGGCGTATGTGGCGAACATCGGACCCACACTGCAATGGGACCACTGTACCTCCACATGACGGATCATGGATCACAGCTACATCGAATGTCACCCAGCATGCCCCATCATGCTCCTACAAGGGACAACTTACGAACAACACCGTGACAGCCACCATCCGCTACATTGGCTGGCAAACATGTATACCACCAATGAAATGGAAGCCCTGCAGGAAGCCATCGCATACCTGACAACCTGTCAATTCGTAGGACCCGGCGCAATCCCCAATTGAGCCATGATGTCCGACACTGTACCCATGCTTAGCTTCCGCACGGACTGGCCAGTAACCACCACAACAGCCATACCAAGCGACCTGCAACTGATACCACACCATCAACGACACTGCCATGACATCGGATGTGTCCGGGACATGCACTCCGTTCCCCATCACATCCAGGAACTCTGCATGTATCGGGGAGGCAGTGGCATGGGATATGTGTATCGCACCCACATGGACAGAACTGCACGTACAACTATGCCATGACATGGATCCTGCGCCCATGGACATATGCACCGCCCAGTGGACAGGAATCGCCCGGCTGGAGTATGTGAGAGCTGCACCCCTTTTCCCCCTCCCGGAAATCCCGTAACAGGACCATTGCATGGACGACAAGTGCATACAACAACAACACGACCCCAGTGACTGTGACATGTCCAGTATCCACCATATGGCAACAACAAGTGGGACGCCGTTGCATGCACGTAAGCCCATGCCCTGATGTCAACTCACACGCACGCGTGCATGAGTAACAACAGCAGCACACCTGTCACATGGAACTGAGATGGACTGTGCCCATGATGCCAAGCGGTCTGGTAGGCTAAATGTATCCCGTCTGTGTCAAAGTCCGCAGCACCGCAGCCACTTGCAAATGAACATTAGCACAGCAACAGCCAAGCAGATGTAACTCTGAAGCCCACATCCCACATGCAACAGCTAATCACATGTACCCCTACACCCTTAGCTATGTGTAATCATGCTCAGTATATCCCCACATGCATACCGCTGCCAGTAGTGTCCACTATACTGCATCACAGAGGACATAAGTCACAATACATGGTTTGAAGAAAGAAACTGTCTCTGCTGATTCCTTTCACAAGTACGAATGTGAGATGATGAGAGTGTGTGATGTACACGGCAGTCGTGACATGACTATGTAGTCCACTGTCATTCGATGTCAACGCAAATGAGTAGCACAACTGTGGAAGACACACATGTGTCGTGTGAAGCGGGGAGGCAGCTTCGCTCAGGTGGGTGGGTGTGACGGGTAGATGCGCACATGCAAAGTTGAAACACGCTGTGTCGGGAGGGTCCGGAACTGCACATTACCGCTTCCCTGGGCAATGTCAAAGGCCACATGTCGGGGGGATGTGAACACGTGTGTGCACAGCAGCCGGGCACACGAACAATGCGGTATCAGGCGTACACGTCAGCCCACCCTCTGTGGACAAACTGGATCCTGTTGTGCGCCCGCCAGGCCCTTGACAAGGCACACACATCCCCTGCCGACCAGGTGTATCCCCAACATTGTCAACCTGCACAGGCAATCCAGGGCACGGGATGGCAGTGGAGCATGGTGGGGGAGAGGACTCGGCGCGCTCCTCCGGGACACATCACGCAGGCAAAACATCCTCAATGTGTAGCATGGCTCAAGTCATATGGAAGTATTGGGGGACGCACACATCACGAGCAGGAGTGACGTCACGGAAGGTGGCTCGCACCATCCCACCCATTGCCTACATCTCCACACACGTCACATGCCGTTGCAACAGAGAAGCCAGCGCGTGCGCAAGCACCTCCGAGCCCGCCCCAGTGAGGCAAAGAGTGAATGTGTGGGTCCATCAGCCCCAGATGGACGCGACATGGGCCGCTAGGGCAGCTACAGCCTCTGTGTGTCGCAGGTGGTGTATCCGGACTGCGGAGACTGCTATGCATTGTCTATGTTGCCCGTGTCTCGAGTCGGGGCACCACGCAGGTGGACGGCGTCCCGCCACACATCATGCCGTGAGACAGACCACTCGTTCAACTGGACCCACACATACACTCCTTGGCCTCTCCGGGGCGAGCTTGGGGCTGCATCTGCATGCGCTAGCCCCACAGTTGCAAATGCATATTGTGGGGAGCGAGGGAGGCCATGAGGACAGGGACAAAGACGACTGTATTACTGTCAGTGAGTTCAAGGAATGACCCTGATGTGGACAGGAAAGAGCGTGCCCCGTGTGTATTGCAACTAGTCGCTAATCCGATCACCCTCCCATGTCCTGCATGTAAGCCCGCACCTAGCCCCGCCCACCCACCACATTGAAATTAGCACCAGCACAAAATCATTCACATTCGAAGCACTGACTGGGGGTGACAACCATCGGACACACTTGTTGAGGCCACCCACGCGTACATGTGGGCCCTCCATGATCCATGTCACCTGCGGCCAAGTGATGACATGCGCAATGACGGAAGTGAGGAGAGCTGTCCGCCCCACGCACAGATGGTGCATCAGCTCCACAGACCCAGCAGCGAGTGCAGCAGGGGTCACATGTGCAGGGGCAGCTGTGCCTGGTGTGAAGGCACATTCAAATTGACAGCACATCGACCAATGTGTAGTCTGCCCACATCTACAGTCCATTATCATGCGGACATGGAAAATGAACATAGGGCAACACATCTGTGTGGGTGCACCCACTGTGACCAACACTGCGCAATCATTGACATACTCACCCTGTGCATGGCCCACCACACAAAGGAGGTCACATTCAGTGCCACCATCCCACACACACATCCCTATCACGAGACATGGTGTGTCCAATAGTCAGTACTGAGTTAGCGCCCATCTGGAGGGTCCTGAACAGGAGACACATGCAACCCACTAGGCAGTCGGTGCTGTCACCTACTGGCATTGTGCAGTCAATGTGCAGGCCAGGCTTGCTGGGACTGAGAGGGGCAGCATGGCCCAGCTTGACATCCACACGAGCAACAAGTGCACTGAGACCTGCATTGGCAATTGCAGACGTTGGCCTGCACCCAGCTGGCCCGGGACGCCTACCTCCATAGTGGAACACGCAGGGTGCAACTGCGAGGGTCATCGGAGTTGGCCGTAATGGCCTGGCCCATGTTGGTGACAGTCCGCTGATGCCATGTGCACCACACAGTATGATGTGTGCACTGCATCGTCAGGTGTGGCCATGATGTGCGCGTGGGTGCAGGTGCACAATGGACGGTGCCACAACATGCTGTGTGCATAGGCAGGGACGGCCAGTGGCCGGCCCCCACATGTCTGTTAGCATGTCATCATCTGCACATTGGCATGGGTGCATGGTATACGCATATGCACACGCATGTCATCTCTCACTATGTACATCTGCCACTTGGCACGTGCAAGGTTACGTGTCACATGTGATGTGTATTTGCAAGCACACAGCCGTGTTGGCATGGGGCTGTCAATGTGTACACCTGACAATGCTTCTGGAGGTGTGATCCGTACAGTGCTGCACATAGGGTGCAGTGGTGACATCAATGACTGTCTCATATCCCCTCGTGCCACAGGTCCCACTTGTCTTGGCCGCTCAGCCTGTGCCCACATCGTCGTTGGTGTGTGCCATACTCATCCAGCCTCGGAAGCAGTGTGATGCACAGCAGCCAGTCATGTTGCCGTGGTGTTGCCGCTTGCGGAATATGCAGTCAGTCCCCATCAGCACGCCTCACAGGTCATTGAGGCCTGGATCCCCATGTGCATGCACATAGCAATGGTTTGTGTCACTGCTCATTGCTATTGGTGGGAGACCTGTGTAAGTGTATTGTGGCTGTGCTGTCCCTGCATGACAGCTGTTCTGTGACTCATGTTCTTGCTCTGTCATATCAGTTATGTGTATGTGAAAATGCCATGTGGCGTGTTGCTTTGACATGTGTCCACTCCCATCTTTCCTAGGCGGAGACCAAACATTTACCGCCCTTACCAATTGTTGGTGGACATGGAGGATTCTGAGGTCATCCGGAAATTTCGTCTGGACCGACCAACCCTGCATCGACTATGTGCCATGTTGGAACCCCACCTCCGTCCTCGCAGGGTGTATCCGACAGCATTCACCCCCACGGCTAAGGTGATGGCTGCACTGCATTTTTCGCCACTGGGTCATTCCAGCACACAGTGGGCAGTGGAGGTGGGATGTCCCAGCCCATGTTCAGCATGGTGCTGAGGGATGTACTGGCAGCCATGATGCTGTACAGGAACAGGTACATCAGATTCCCCAGGGCACGTGAGTTGGCGGCAGTGAAGGGTGCATTCTATGCCCTTGGACGGATCCCACACGTCGTTGGTGCCATTGACTGCACCCATGTTGGCCTTGTCCCACCACAGGCCACTGAGCAGCTCTTCCGCAACCGGAAGCACACGCACTCCCTGAATGTGCAAGTGGTGTGCCTTGCGGACATGGTCATCTCCCACATGTGTGCAAAGTTCCCAGGCTCGGCCCATGACGCGCACATCATGCGAAACAGCATATTACCACGACTGATGACCAATCTGCAACAGGACCGTGGCTGGATTGTCGGTGAGTATGTGGAGTTGTGTAGCGTGCTGGCTTAAGGATGCTGTCTACTGTCCTGTTTGAATTGCAACGGTTCTCTGTGTCCCCCATGCCCAGATGACTCGGCTTACCCGAATGGGCCCTGGCTGCTCAGTCCATTACGAAATCCTCGGACCCCAGCAGAAGACCGCTACAATGAGGCACATGGGAGGACCAGACGTGTGGTCGAGCGTACCTTTGGCCTCCTCAAGTCCAGGTTCAGATGCCTGGACCGCACCGAGGGCGCTGGCGTACTCCCCACAGAAGGTGTGCCAGATAGTGGTGGCTTGCTGCATGCTGCACAATCTGGCCATTCGAAAGCAGATCCCCTAATTGTGGATGACGGAGATCAACCAGGGCCCCAGCCTGCAGACCAGGACAGCTCCAGTGAAGAGGACAGTGGAGAGGATGAAGCTGTGAATGTGCGTCAGCAGCTCATCGCCCGCTACTTCACTTGACGGTGAGTGACCATGTACGACGGCTGATGTGGCTGTAGTTGTGCAGGTGTATGTGTGCTCTGTTACTGGGGCCTTTTGTTCACTGAGTGCTGTGTGTCAATGGTCCATGTCCAGGTTGGTATGCCACTGTCAGTGGCTGTAGCATTGTGCCCTGTTGCTCTCAGAGATGTGTGTGCATTGCTTGTAGTTGGTGACAAGTACTGTGTGATGAGTGTGTGACACACTCATTGAATGTACTCTTGTTCTGTTTTTCACCCCTAGGTCCCTGCAGCCTCTCCTGTCCCATCGACATGCCACACAGCAGATGCTATTCTGCTCATGGTGGCGATTGCACATCGTGGAATAAACACAGGACACATTAAGCCGATTGTGATCAAGGTGTATTTATTAACAGCGGTGACATGTGATTGTGTGCAAGGTGATGACAAATGTGGTGCATGCTGTGACAATGAGTTGACGGTCATGGCTGCGTGATGGTCAAGGTGTACCCATGGAGTTCTATGTCCACAGACCAACAGACACATGCCATTCACATGGCAGTGTGGGCTAGGATCGTATTCCAAGTCAATGCAGTAGGTGGTCAAGGTGGCTGGCTGACTCACTGGCGTTTGGTGCGGGCGAAGTCCTCTCTGGACACCTGTTTCCACTTAGGACGGCCCCTTCCATGTTTGGGAGGGGGTGTTGATGTTCCGCTGGTGGTGGCTGAGGAGTGCTCACTCGCTGTGGACGCAGGGGAACGTGATGCTGCACGACCCAGCGCCACAGCAGGTGGTGGCGGAGGTGGTGTTGCTGGCCTTGCTTGTGCCCTCCCCCACCACCAGCTGGCCCATGAGGTCCGCGATTCGGGCCATGTGGGCGTCCATGGACCTCAACACCGCAAGGACCTCCCGCGTGTCGCTTGCCGACCTGGCCCATTCGCCTTGGGCCTCCTCATAGGCCCCAAGGACTCTGTCGATTGGCGGCAGGGCTTGGCTCCCAGGCACAGTTGGCGTTGGCCTGGCCCTGCTCCTCCTACCAGTACTGCTGCCACCGACCTGCCCACTAGCCACATTGCTCACCACGGGCCTCGCTGTGGCTCCCAGGAGTGGACCCAGTCGGCCGGACCACCACTTGCGCTGGGGCTGGGGCCAGTGATGACGTGGTGGTGGTTGCGGCAGAGGGAGTGGCTGCAACGAGCGTGGGGGTGGCCGCCACAACAGTGGTAGTGGCCGCTACGACAGTGGCAGCAGGGGGCTGTGAGTGGTCATCAGCCCTGGATGATGGGTTGGTGGGTGGGAGGGTGCCTGGGGTGTGGTTGGGCCCTGCCACACCAGATGGGCCTGCTGGGTGGTCCGTGTCCGGATCGGAGGACAGATCCTCCACATCCGTGAGTCCTTGTTGGGGGCTTGCAGGCTGGCTGTGCTGGCTGCTGTCTCCATCACCAGCATCCAGCAGTTACGTCACCTGTTGGCGGAATGAGATATGTTATTGTGTTGCGCATGACAAAGTATGTATAGGTTGTCTGACATCCACAGTTCGTGCACAGTCGTGCACAGGTTTCCTGGAGCCGTGTGTGTGGCTGTGCTATTTGTTGTTGTGTGGGCATGCCAATGGGACTGTGTGCTGTGGACATGTGGCATGGGACGGATTGGCAATGCCGATGGGTGTGTTGCTGTGCTCCTGCTTTTGTGGCTCTGGTGTATGCGGACTCCAGACCCATCGTGGAGGTTGGTTTGTACTATGCTCTTGGGGTTCATATGGAACGCTTAGAAACGCAGATGGCATAATGGGGGTCAGCCCCTGAAACGCATTTGAGATGTACTATGCTTTTGGGGTACATACTGTGTGCCATGGGTGCAGAACGTGACATGTGTTGTGGCAACATGACAGTGCATGGTCTGAGGTGTGTGTATGTCTGACATACCCTGCATATTTGCTGTCTGTTGTGATTTCTGGCCATGTAATTGGACGCATTGTTATGAGTGAGTGATGGTTGTGTGCCACACGACGTATTGCAGATGGTCCAATTCCTTGGTGTGCGTGCTGCCCTGTGCCATGTGCATCACTGCAGTGCTCGGGGGTGTGTGGCCCATGTTATGTGTGTAGTTGCTCACAGTGTGACGTGCGCTTCATTCACTTCTGGCACATGATTTATCATGGGCATGTTTCTTTGCGTGACTACTGTATGTGGACCAGCTGTTTGGATGACATACCTTTCATGTGACTGGGGCTGACGGATAAGATGGATGGTATGTTGTATGTGCATTGTGTGTCTGTGTGTTTGATGGGTCCAGTGGTGTTCGTGTGCATTTATGTTGTTCCACGCTGTTGCGTCTAGTGTGGTATGTCTTACATGGGCGTAGTTGTGGGATGTGTGGTTGACAGGCAGTAGGGGCTACATGGACAGGACTTCGATGGTGTTGCAGTTGTGTGTGATGGGTTGCACTGTGCCTGCCGTGTGGTTCTGTAATCAGTGTGACTTGTGCATGCAGACGTGGCTCCTTGGGTGTTGCTGTGTCTGTGATGGGTCATGTGGGGTGTGACTCTGTGGTTCATGTCCGTGTGCACATTGTTCACATAGTTGTGGCAGGAAGCTGTGCTGCGTGTTCCTCTGCTATTTGACATGTCCCATGTGTTAGTCGTAATTCAGTCCTCATGCCTCCAGTCACCCCGCCCTGTCCAGTTTCCCACCTGCAGGTTGTTTTTGAGCGTGCACTGGACTGGATGCAACATGGTTATGGGCGGGGGGTGCTCCATGTTGCAGGTCTGTGGGGGTGGGGGCGGTGTTATGGGTCGTGGTGATGGCTGGACACCCACTGACACCGTTTGTCCTGGGGCGGGATGTCTACCTGTCGGCTGCCGGTGTGCACTGCAGTGGCTGCTACGTGGGTGTGGGGTGTGGGCTGTGCTCCTCCTTGCTGTGCTGTGGGACTAGGGGCCTGGTGTGTGTTGTACTTCAGCTGTCCCCCTCCCACCCACTGCGCTTTGTGTTGCTGCTACTTACCTGTTACTTGTCGGTTAGTGCAGCTACGGCTGCCACATGGGTGTTGGGGGTGCTCCGCCTTGCTGTGCTGTAGGACTAGGGGCCTGGTGGGTGTTGTACTTCAGCTGTCCCCCTCCCACCCACTGCCTTTGTGTTGCGGCTACTTACCTGTTACTTGTCGGTTGGTGCAGCTACGGCTGCCACATGGGTGGGGGGGTGCTGTGTGGGGGGTGCTCGTTGTGGCGCTTCTGGAGTACTAGGGGACCTGTTGGTAGTTACGTGGCTGGCTGGGTGTACACATGCCCCCATGGTTTTGTTAGTTGATATGTTTGGGCTGTGTGTGTGGTGGTGCCTGTTGCATGTGTGAGTGATGTGTTGTGTATTGTGTACTGGACATGGGGGTGTTTGTCCCTCGGAGCTATGGCATGGTGGTAGTGCATGTGAGTACATGGCGGTGTGCTGGTATACATTTGTTTGTACTTACCAGCCTCCACTCCCCTGGTAATCCAGTGAGGATCTCCGGATGGATGATGACTCGCACCTTCTCCTCCCACGCTTTGAAGGTCTTGTAATGCGCGGGATTCCCTCCGCCAGTCGTGGCAGCCAGCTCTCGGTTTTTGCTCTCCTTCTTCTTGACCAGGCTTTTGATGTCGTTCCACCGTTTGTTTATCTCTCCTCTGTTTCTGGGTACGATCCCGACTGCATTGACCTGGTCTACAATTCTGTTCCACATCCTTTTTCTGGTGGCTAGTGGGGTGTGCTGGACCTGGTTGCCATAGATTTGTGTGTGCACCTTGATGATCTCGTCGACCATGACCGTCAGCTCAGTGGAAGTGAACTTGGGCATTCTGTGTGATGCCATGGTGTTTGTGGTGCTGGTGCGGTGTGTGATGTGTGATGTGTGATGTGCAGGGGTTTGTGGTGCCGGTGTTTGGTGGTGGTGGTGGTGGTGGGTGTGATGTGTGCGTATCTGTGGTGTACTGCTGTCCTTGCTGTGTCACTGTGTCCTCTCCTCTCCTCTCTGCTTTGCAATGTTGCAAGGGGTTGTGGTCTGTGGAGGGGCTGTTTTTGTACTTACCTGTTTGGGTGTGTCCTGATGGTCTGTTGTTTTCAGGTGTGTTGTGGCTGGTGTTCTGGGCTTTGTGGTTTATTTGTTTGTCCAGGGGTGGTGTGTTTTCGGGATGTGTACTTTGTCTGTGTATTTGTGCGTGGGTTGCTGTGTGGACTTGTTTGCCATGTTGTGTGTGTTTGTTTGAGTCCGGGGCAGGGACGTGGCCGCCATGGCTTCTGCCGTGTCCATTTTCTTCAGTGTTGTTTCCGCTGGCGGGCGGTGTATTTGTTGTTTTCCGCGCTCATGTCGGTGCGATCGTAATTTCACGTGCGGTGTCTCGACCGTGAGGGCGGGCGGTTTTGTGTTGTCGTGCGTCTTTCCGTCCGTGGCGGGCGGTTTGACTCCGACTCGGGCATGGGCGGGCGGTATTTTGTGTGTTTTTACGCCGCTGGCGGGTTTCGGTTCGAGGCATCATAATTGCTGGGTCGGTATTCAGAAGGTGTAGGCGGGCGGATTTTTGCCGCTTTCATGGGTGGCGGATTTTTTTACGCCCGGTATCGTAATGGGCCTTTTAGTTTTTTGTGCCCATAGTTACATGACTAATAAGCTTGTGATCATCTAGTTATCATCAATCAAGTGAACATTCTATCAAAATTATGGGAGGCTTTTGTGAGTGTCCGGAAGATTTGCCTCATTGAGTGGAGAACATCTGTTCAAAACAAAGTGTATATAAGACAAAGTTTCTGATTCTTGTTGAAGATTCTTATCTGTTGATAACATATCTTTCACTGGTTTCAATGGCTGAGCTGCCCAAAAATTATCTAAGATATAAGATGAATTACCTTGATTTTATCCTAAATAGGGGTCTCTTTGGATGGTCAAATAAATGAGGTGAATGCCTCTTGTTTAATTCAGATGAAGATTGTGCACACAATTTTACTGTGCATGCTTAGTTCTTGTCTTTTCTTGTGAGGAGCACACATGTTTTCCACCTTAATTATGTAAATGCCCTTTATTATTGTTACCCACATCAGTGTTGAAAAGGCATCAGGACATGCAAAACTTTGCCATTTATGTTGTTAAAAAGCTGAGAACTTTTGTTTGCATCTCGGAGGAGTTCCACACATTGAAATGGCCCCCTATCCATTAATGCAATATTTTCAATGCACCGTGCATCATTCACCTAACATCCTATAGAACTGGACAATTGTTTCTAAAGGAGATATTTTCTTTCCATCCGTCTAAGACCCTTCAATCAACTTAGCATTACTGTCACATGCCCCCTTTTAAAATAGTGCTGAGGCAGACTTTGAGATAATGCCTCTTGTTGTATGATCACCCCCAAAGTTTTGGACCAATGCTGCTGGTGTTTTGACTCTGAGAGTGCACTGAGGCATGTTAATCAGACCTCAGTGGCAGTGTTCTAACCTGTCAGAAAGTATATGTTGAATTGGCTACCCCCATTTGGCATGGGTTAACTTACTTATAAGTCCGTAGTGTATGGTACTAGGGGTACCCAGGGCGTGTAGGCTGAAGTGTCCCCCAGGGATGTAGCACTGATTGTGACAAAGCACAACATGGCTCACAGCCTGCCACTGCAAACTGTAAGAGCAGTTTTAAAACTGTTAGTTCAACTTTGCCTTTCATACTTATGGCACAAGTAACAGTAAATTCCCCAATTTTTCGTTTTTATTGTGGAAAGGCCCGTTTCCCCAATGTCAGGTATAATATTACATGCTGACCCCTCAGCTGTGCTAACGTTTGAATTGGACCACTAAAAGGGGTACATCAAGGTATCAACTCAATTATGGCATTAAACCCAACTTAATGCCCAAATCAAATTTATTTTCACTTTTAAGGAACAGCAACTTTTAGAAAGTTCATTCTGTTGCCCACTTTCTCTGGTGGCCCTCCACAAATGCTGGCCACCAGACAACCATTTGCCCTCCTGGAGAGACATGCGAATGACTCCCAAAACACAGGAACAATGTGACCTCTCTCCACACAAAAAGCCACACAGGGATAGCCCAAAAGGTGAACTTCAATGGGGAAGCCACCTTTGATGGTGAAATAGCAACTACATTCAGGATGGGCTGCCCCTTTGTTCAGAGAGATGGACTGGTGGCAGGATCAGTTGCCAAATTGTTTTTGTGGGTAGCCACACCTTTAGGGTGGGTTACTAAGCTTTTCACACCAAGAGAAGCATGCAGACATCTTGGGAGTGGGAAAAATAGTGGACTCAGGGATAGCTAGATGCCACACATAACTGGAAGTTGTCATAAGGTGGGAGGTAACCTGGTATTTCGTGTTATAAACTGCTTCATCCCCAAGGGCACTTTTTGTCTATAAATATGGCAACCTTGGCACCCAGACCTCAGACCACATCTGGACTGGAGAGAGGATCAAAGAAGGACTGCCCTGATGACCCCTGACCCTGACAGGAGAAGCACTCCAACCGCTGGACTGCCCTTGCAGTTCCTTGGCCTAGCAAAGGGAGGACTGTGTCTGTTTTGCCTGGCTTGTGGAAAAGTTGCTCCAGAGCCCCAGACAGAAGCATAAAGTGAGGAACTGGATTTGGGACTGCTTTGGTCATCCAGTAACTGTCCAATACTCCTTATTGGCACCCATCAGGGGCAGGTGATTACACTTGCAGTATAAACCGTGCTCACCCTTGGGTAGCCTGGCACTGAGCAGCCAGGCTTACTACAGAGGCAATTTGCAAAGCAAAGGCACAGAAGCCACTCCAGAATCATGAAAAGTAGACTGAGCATCCCAAAAGAGACTTCACACAGGATGTATGCAAAAATGTTTATATTCAACACACATATTCAGTCATTATAACATGACCATCATCTGCTTTTGGGCATAAAACACATTCAGAAATATTACAAGCAGTGCTAGGCCCACTTGTATTGTTATGATATCAGTATTATGCACACTGAGTACAATTCCTAACCTAACCCCCCAAGTGAGAGAGAGCACCCTTATGTGGTGCGCAATATCAAATTATGCACATACCAAAAATTTGGCACCAATCAACGTATAATGTGGCACCGCCAGCCAGTGTCGTGAATCACAGGCAGTCCACACACAATCACTCCCACTCACATACAATCACTCCTCACCACTACACAGTGCGACTGGTATCAGCCAGTCCGTATGGCACGCTCTTACATACACATACATACTCAGCACCCTAACAAGTGCCACAAGTACCTAGCAGGTCAGTGGTACACCGTCTGCAGACTCTGTGGCCCAAGCATCCCTACACCCTCTAGTTCAGCCCAATTGTGCTATATCCCTGGATGAAAGAAAACCAACCCCACCTCCCGGACACTGGCCCGCATGTTGCGGAAGTCAGACTTAGTCTTAGGAATATGCAGCAGTTTTAATTAGGTGGTAGACATGAACAAGGGAGAGTTTAGCAACCACTCAGGAAGTTCACACACAAGTCTCAAAACACAAGTAGTCATGCAGTCTCTTGCTAAGCTTCCAAACTGTCTCAAAAGTGTTTCTTCCACCCAGTCAATCTCTCTCGCTTCTACCTGGTACCTAGACGTCTTTGGAAGGGGCCAGGTGTGGAGAGGAGCAGTTGGTCCCGTCACGATGAGGGTCAACAAGGGAACAACCGATGAATAGGGAGTAACACAGAGGAGCCTCTCGATTGGATGAGGTGCCCTGATTGGTACACAATGATCTGGGTCGTGCCCAGGCAATCCAGGCACAGTTGCTGGTACACGTCAGTATGAGTCGCACCAGGCTCTTCAGATTTCAAATATGATGAGTTGCAAATTCCACACCACTCAGGAAAGGAGGTACAATGAATGGTGCACTTTGAGATGAATTACACCAGGCAATTCCGGTCAGACACAGAGAAGAAGTGCAATTCCGTACCTCCCTGGGAAGGAGGCACCACGTCTGGTTCACGATGATACAGGCTGCACCAGACCAGTCTGGTCACACACATGCGCAAGTTCTGCAGAGCCAAATGAAGTAGAATGAGGCACTACTCTGGGTATGACCTCACCTCCGAGGTTGCACCCCATGAATCAGACATTGCACGTGATAAGCGAGTAGTCGGTGTGTCACACAAGAGAGATGCGGCGCAATCGATTGAATGGGCCATGGGGGCTCTCTGGCAACCAGGGAATCAGCTCACCATCCACTAGATGCTTATGAGTGTTTGGGTCCCTGCAGTACAGGAACCACACGTCTTAGATGTGGGCAAGATTTCTGGGCTCCACACTAGACAATCCGGTCTTCAGACAGGAGTCTTAGTTCCACGCACGCACCACACTACCAGTTGAGAGTCAGTAGCTGAGGTGGGCATCTCCAGATGTCGCAGATAGATGGTGTAGGTCCCTCGTAGGAGATCTTTGATGTCCCTGAGATCTCCAAGAGGATAAGAGGACCATGGTCGGGCCCTTGGAGAGCGTACATCAGGAAGCCATACTTCACAGGTCATTGGCCCAGGCCAGCCTCTATTTGGCAAGTTATCCTCCATGTGCACAACAGAGTCCTCTGACAATGTGCACCCTGCAGTCTGGGTTCTCTGGTCCCACATCATCAGAAGCGTATCACTCCCTTTGCTGAAGGATGGCACCAGTAGTTATACTGTTGTGCGGCTTTGAAGTTTGGGGTGCCTTAGGGTTTTCCCTTTGAACCACAGATGTCTCCCCTCAATTGTAGCCCTGTATGCCATAGGGCAGTGGAATGCAGATCTTAATCTCAGTGGGGCCATGATCCGGCCCCTAGAGGCTAAGTGTCACAACCTCTAGCTTCAATTTATCCCATTCGGTCCTCAAATGGCAGAGGTCTGCCATTCCCATGGCAAGTGCATGGTTTTGGGCTGTCGATTGGGGAATACACTGATGTGCTCACACCGACTCATGGTGTCCACTGGAGCCAGATACCATGGTCCCCGAGACTCTTGGAGCATAGAAATGTCCATATTCTATAAGTGGCAGTTCTGAACGAGTTATGGCAAAACCCCTTTACCAATGGAAAGGGTTTGGCACTGCGAATCCATTGATATGAAACATCATGAGGCTGCTCCACTGCAATCCACTATTGCAGTCTGAAGTAATGTCAACCACTTCCCCATGTTAACCTATGGGAAGAGCAGGCCTCATAGGTAGTAAAAACACACATAGATATTCCTCACTACCTGGGTGCATGTGCGTTATTGAGCACACCTAATTGTGATGGCAGGAGGGACGCATAGTTCCCAACACCAGTGGTGCAAGTGCGCCCGCTCAAGAATGCACAGCACACCGGACACGGGTTTAACTAATACGTGTGTCCGTGCACACGCACAAGCCTGCATTGGAAGGGGGCACATGCAATCACAGGCACCATAGATGCAGGTGCACACTCAGAGCGGCCTATAATGGCAAGCTGCTCATGAGTTTACTCACAATAAATACCAGAGCGCACCTACCGGTCGGCAGTGACAGATCGGCCTGCGTTTCAGAACGTGGAATCATCGCCATTTCACAACATTGATAGGGAGGGTGCTCGCAATTTCACACAGCAAGCACAGACAGGGCACATGACTTACCCAGGCCATAACACCTTTGGTTAAGGGCGCGCACACCACCCTGTTCGGACCAGCTGGACATGGGTGGACCCCCTTACGGCTGTGATTGCACACTCCCGGCCAATGACGGTGAACTGAGCACCTTGCTGCTAGCACCATGGTTGCTAGTGCGCAGACATAGGTCTACACCGGCAGGCCTAACACAAAGGTTAGAACGCTGGGGATGCAGGTATATGCTCAACAGCCCGCGATGGCAGGTCAGGCACCTATCCAAATGCCATAGGTGGCTTGACACATACTCCAGTCTGCCACTGCAAGCGGGACACTTATCCAAAATAGCATCAGGGCTGGTGCGCAAACCCCAGTCTGTGTCAGCCAATTTTCCGGAACAGCATGTCAGCGCCTCTTCCTAATCTGTGTAGAGAGGTGCATGCACTTCCACACGACCTTCACAATGAGGATGTGTGAAGGATCCTGTGGCCACATCAGAGAATTGGCAACACCCCCAGAGTATCCAAGGGTACACACGAACTCTAAGACAGGGAAAGCCCCATTTGGGGGTTTCCTCACTACCTGGGCAAGGAACATCCATATGTGCCTGCCCGGCCTTCAGTCTACCACTCCACCTGGTACCGGTCAGAACTTCCCTGGCGTGCCATTATGGTATGGGACAACCCACTCAGGGTTGGCTGAGTCTTAAGTGCTGCCAACTTAGGCAGACCCAATATAGGGTTGATGACTATCCAGTGAGTGGAACAATCAGTGCTACGTCTCACTCCTAGCCAGTGCCGTACCTGTCCCGGGTATGTGACGTACCTGTTTACAGCGCTCACAGAGGTATGGCACCCAGTACCCATTGTATATGCATCTGCAGCACAATGCGGGCGAGGCAGGTGTGTGCACCTTCCCTCTGCCATACTGGGGGATGGTGCTGATTTCTAAGGTTATGCAAAGAGTCGGCAAAGAATAGGAGGAAAAAGCAAAAAGATTCTGTGCAATTTCCCCTAAGGAGACCATGTCCAACACAGATTTACTATTAGTCACACAACACAGCTCAACAATAAAAGTTGTGGCACTGCTTTGTGTGAGAGGAAGAGAAAAGGACAGCACATCTTCACTAAGATATAGGATGCAACTCTTTTCCTTTGCGCAGAGGCACAATTAGGCTGACTAGTGCCACAACAGACCTTTGCACAATAGTGAGCAGCATAGGATTTGAACTGGAAGGATACATTTCCAGTACAAATTCTTATACTCATACATACGTTACAATGTTCCCATTTTTGTATGTCTGATGTAAAGTATAGCACACACTTTGTACTAGTTTGCATGATGTTTGGTGACTTTTCAAAGTTTTAATGAATCTGGCACCTTGTCTTTGTAAAGTTGCTGTGTGTTTGGTCCTTTAATGTCGTGCCACTTGGATTGACTTTGCTTGAGCATCATGACGCCCTAGCTGTGAATGTGAGCTTCATAAGTTATCTCAGTTAATCAATTAATAGCCTACCTATTGTATTCCCTTAAACAAAGGTGATAAAAATCAAAATAATTCTCACTGTCCTTGAAATCCATCCAGCAGTCTATCTACTCCCTTAACCCATATAAAGAATGAACTCACTGCCTCTTTTTCATACCAGGTGATATTGAGTTAAGGGAATCAAACTGAAACAGGAAGTATCACCAACTCAAGCTGCCGAAAACATGGACCAACAGTTAGTAATTCGTGCTGGTGGGTTTGCTATCACTTGGTGGATTTTGCCTGGACATTGCTTGCCTGCAGCTAAGTGTCCACTGTTGTGGCCCGGGTCCCTAAGTGCTCTCCAAGGCCCAGTTGGCTGGCCTTCTGTCCACGAGATCCTAGGGACACAAAGGATCTCTCTGCTTCCACGAGATCGTAAGGAGTGCAGGTTGTGGCAGAAACAGGTAATAGTGATTGTGGGTTGGGACAAGGACTATCCCGATGTACACCATCATCATACTGTGCAGAGGAGTGCGCTCATAAAGATCAGCAGCACACCTGAAGTGCCGGGATGTGAGGAGCTTGAGGAGTGCGGGGAAGCTTGCAGAGTCCGAGGGACTCATGGTTGCAACCAGGGGTGCTGTGCTCGCTTGTGCTCCGGAGCGTGTGGCATCCGAGGGGTGCTGGGATATCTCAGCTGGGAGCTGAGACTGTCTTTGACCTCCAGATCGGGAGGATGACAGTGCCTGACATTGCCCATGGTTTTTAGTCAAAATCCCTATCTATTAACATAGAATGTGCACCAGAACCTTATGCTTCCTTGAGACAAACAAAGTGAGGAGAAATGTTTTACTTTCTCCTTATGTTTCCAACTTTGCATGTGTGTGCTGCATTGTACAGCAAATATACAAATTGTGAAAAGTCTTAAAGGGTAGTTTTTGCACAAGAAGGGTCGCCTTCCAGTACATAACCCAGAGACATTTTAAGGCAGGGTCCCGTTGTTTACGGATTGGTGTTAGACTCGGCATCCTTGGTGTGGTTTCCCCAGTCTTTTTACCTCTACCCCTGTATCTTTTGACTGTGAGCTGCACTTCATTTATGCTGGTTTATGTACTCTGGGCACTTTACAACTGCTGATCTGCACTAAAGTGCAAGTGCTCCATGTGTAAATTGTGATTCTAAGTGGTTATCCATGATTGAGTTATTTGATTTACTGGTATCGTCCCTAGTAAAATGCACTGTGTGCCCAGGGCCTGTGAATCAAATGCTACTATTAGGCCTGCAGCACTGGCTGTGCCACCCACAAGAGTAGCCCTGTAAACTTGTCTCAGGCCTGCCATTGGAGTTTTTGTGAGTGCAGTTTTAAACTGCCATGTAGTGCACCTACTTGCCAGGCCCAAACCTTTTAGAAAGTGGCATTTTTTGGTTAACCATTCTGTGCCACTGCCTGCCTGTGGAATCCACGTCTGGTTTAGACTAATAGGGGCCTGTTTGTGCATTCACTGTAGACAGTCACACAAAGGGAAGCTGAGGTGTGTCCTGCATATACTGATGAGCCATCACTAGGCTTATGGGTCTTCCTGGGCTAGTGTTGTGGGAGGAGTTGTCACTTAAACCTGAATAGGCGTGGAGTGTGTCTGGAGCCAAGGCTGGGCACGGCAAGAACTTGTGAACAACAAAGACTTTCTTTGAAGTTTGGCAACTTCAATGGCCAAAAGGGGTATAAGTATTGGACCTAAAACCCCAGACTTTTGGAATACTTCTGGATCAAGAGGACCCTGCCAAGAAGAAGAGCTGAAGAGCTGTCATGAGGAGTACTGCCCCTTTGCTGTGTGTTGCTTCGATGGGTTAGCCTGCAGTTGCTGCTTCTGTCTGTGGCCAGTGGATAGGATTGGACTTTTACTTTGCTGTATCCTGCTTGAGAAGATTCTCCAAGAGCTCGAATTAGAGCTTGCCTCTATTAAGAAGTATCGGGAACACAAAAACTTCATCTGTAGCATCCTTGAATTCCAGTGCTGGGAGTTCTGACCTGCCTTGTGGTGCCAATTCCAGTTATGGGCCCTTGGAGGTTGTTCCTGCTGCAAAAAGCTACAAGAAACCTGAAAATCGATGCATCGCCCTTCCAGCACCTGTTTTTCGGACGCAGCCCCACCGTGCAAGAAGAATTTCCATACACTGCCACCGTGCGACTGAAGAAATCTATGCAGCGCCTGTCAGCGGCCGAAGAAACCATTGCAGCCCAAGTCCAGCGCACCAGTCTCCGAAGTCCGAGACCACCGCATTGACTCTGATGCAGGCTCTGCTGTGCAGCTGAAAGAATCGACGCATCGCGGGACAGCGGCTGAAGAAATCGACACAGTGCCTGTTGACTACTGCCCAATCGACCGCCAGCGTGTCTGGATTACTACACATCGCACCTGTGCAGCAAGTTTTTCCGAAGCAGCACCCACAGACCAAAGCCGTCTTAGAATTGACACCTCACTTCCCCCTTCAGTCTGGATTTGATGCAACACTTCTCCTGCGTGCAGCAGAACTGACGCATCCCTTCCTGCAGACTCAGGAACCAATGCATTGCTGTGTTTTCCGATGCTTCACTCCTCTGCAGCTGTTTTGCCTTGTGAATTTTGATGCATTTGAAGGCATTTTGTGTAAATTCAATGCATCCATAGTTTCCTATGGACAGAACTGCTAAAACCTTTTAAAAGTCATATGTTTGTGTTACAAAAAACAGAAGAAACAAACAACGGCCGACCAAGGTTGAGCACTTCAATTCCACATATTTCACATATTTAGGTGAGGTGCAGCTACTCCCAGCATCCGCCGTTGATGGATGCCAATATTGGAAGAAGGTTCATTAATAAGGAAGGTGCACTCTGTGAGAAGTCAATCAAAAGGACAAGTGAAATCCATCAATCTTCTTTTATTAAAGTTGTCATTAAAAACTGGCACACAGGCTGTGTGCCAGTTTTTAATGACAACTTTTAATAAAAGAAGATTGATGGATTTCACTTGTCCTTTTGATTGACTTCTCACAGAGTGCACCTTCCTTATTTATGAACCTTCTTCTCATATGTTTGAGTTGTTTATGTTGGATTTTTGTTGTTTTGGTCTTGTTATGTTTAGATAAAGATAATTCATTTCTCTATACTGGTGTGGTGTCCATTTGTAGTGTTTTCACTGTGTTCATTATATACAAATACTTTACACATTGCCTCTTAGATAAGCTGACTGCTCTTGCCAAGCTACCAAGGGGGTGAGCAGAGGTCATCTTGGTTGTGTTGCCCCCTTATCCAGACTTGAAGGAAGGTTCCCTACTTGGACAGGGTGCATAGCACTGCCAACTAGAGACCCCCATTTCTAACATTGGTGGTCAGCGGCGAGGATTTGGACTTGTGTTTGCACTTGACCTACAGTGATTAGTGTATACCACTATTTGAGTGCAGACCACATACTGTATTTTATGCTTTGTCCTATTTTTGTGATAACGCTTGAAGTAATCTAAAACTCATGTCTCAGCTTGGTGGCTCAGCAAGGAGGTTGCAAATGTGGTGTTTGACATTGAGTAGTTGCAGTATTATAAAGTGGATTAGCTCAAACAGTTTTGCAAGGATCTTGGGTGTCCTATTAGAAGCTGCTCTAGGAAAGAGGAGCTGCAGAAGGCCATGAGCATCTGGTGGGGAGCAGGAGAAGCTGGGGAGGCTGAGGATGGGAATGTGGATCTGGATATGCAGAGCCAGCAAGGGAATTTTGGAGCTCAGGATCTGCCTGTGGGAGCATCTTCCAGGGTTGGCAGCAGTGTGTCATCCCGGAATCTGTCCCCAGAGGAGCTGGCGAACAAGTGACAGGAGAGAGAGCAAGTGAGAGAGCTTGTGAAACTCACATTTGAGAGAAAAATGTTTTAAATGTAGCACAAACAGCAGGAGAAAGAGAAGGAGAAGGTCCTTGCTCTAGAGGCGAGGTCCTTTGCCCTGGAAGAGAAGAAACTGTTGTTGGCTCATGAGTTAAGTTTGAAGGAGCTGGACATCAAGGCCAAGCAGGTTCAAATGGTAGCAGCATGCAGCCAGTGTAGTCTGGAGGGAAGGTGCACATTGCAAAGGATCTGGTGCAAGATTACAGAAAGGGAGATGACATACAAGCTTAGTTTTTGGCTTATGAGGCAGCACTCCACATGAATGAGGTCCCTAGTGCCCAGTGGGGGCCTCTGTGGAAACACTTTGAGATAGAGGGGGCGGACATCTTGACAGCCCTAGGAGAAAATGCAGCTCTCACCTATCCCAACATGAAGGAGGCCTTGATTACCCGGTATAGTCTCACCCCAGAGCAGTATAAGTAAAAGTTAAGAACTTTTAAGAAAACTGATTTTCATACTTGGTTGGAATGTGTTAATCGTTTTTGCAGAGCACTGGATGGTTCAATGAAGGGCAGCAAGGTAAAATAGTATCAAGGGTTGTACAATGTGATTACTTGGGAGCACCTGCATACTCTTTTTGCCAGAGTTGTGCGAGCACCTGATTGATAGCAAGCTGACTGACCCCAGGAAGCGTGCTCAGGAAGCGGACTGCTAGACGAGTACTAGGGTTCACCAGGGGTATGTGGGAGACTTCACCAAGGGTGGGCAGGGGCCCCAGCAGAAGAGTGGGGGACAAAGGTAAACAGAGGGAGTTTTCTAAAGGGCCCCAATCTGGTTCCCACGGTAAGGATTCCTGTCCACCAGGAGAGAAAAAGCCTTGGATCTCTACAGGAAAAACTACAGAGGGGGGTTCACGCAGGTGTTATGCATATGGTCAAGAGGGTCACATGAGGGGAAGCCCCAAGTGTCCCAAGTGGGCATCGGCAGCCACTGGTGGGCAGTCACATGGGTTGGTCAGTGTAGCACTTGGAGAGGAGTTGGTTCCAGATGGGTGGGAGCCAGCTGAGATGACCCTTGTCTCACGAGAAGACAGTGAGATGGTCCAGAGAACCCTCCTGCCTGAGAACACTAAAAAGTACAGGCAGTGGGTGACCTTCAATGAACAGAGGATGGAGGCTCTGAGAGACATATGAGCCAGTGTGACTACAGTAAGGTGTCCCCTGGTGTCTGAAGAACAGGTGATCCCCAATGTGTTTCACAAAGTAGTTGCAGTGAACAACTCTGAGCACCAGTCCAAGCTGGTGAAGGTTCTTTTGATTGGGGGCAGGGGTCTCAGGTTCCTTGAAAGTAGCAGTGAGCCCAACCATGCCTGTTGTCTGCTGGGAAATTACCCGGAGGATTCCCCTTGGGGTGAGGTGGAACACAGTTAACACTTGGAGATGGTGGGGTTGCCTGGGTAGGCATGCCTGGCCACCCGGTCAATGGCAGCCAGTCAGGATGTAGCAAAACCAAAGGGGATGATGGACGGAGTGTTGAACATTGCAAGCACTCACCCCCAGTCATCTGATCTGGGTTTAATCCATCATCATTCTTTAGCTCACTCCGCCACCCCAGTTCAGACATGGCCATATGCAAATCAGTCTGACCCTGTGCCTCATGGGAACAGTCCAGCCCAAACTGCCAAGCCATGTCTTCCCTGGACCGAAAACAAGCATCCTGGGACCGGTTTCTGGCTTACAGCCATCATCAGCCAGGCTATCTTGAATCCAGTGGCAAAGTGAGCAAGGGACCCACGTCTGGGCATACCCTGCCAACTTAGGGCGAACATAGCAAAACCATTGTAACTAAAACTGATGCGCACTCTATTCCCTGAACTGAAGAGCTCATAGAGCTGATGGGAGCTGCCAAGTTCCTCAGTACATTTGACCTAACGTCTGGGTACTGGCAGATTGCCTTGAAAGATGGGGTCAAATAGCGGTCTGCTTTTCAATGCCAGAGGGCACTACCAGTTCTGGATTATGCCCTTTGGGTTTAAGAACGCCCTGCCACCTTTCAGAGGTTGGTTAACCAGGTGTTGGCTACCTGGATGACATTGCAGTGTTCAGTTCCAGCTGGGAAGATCACTTGCAGAACCTCTGGGAAGTTCTGAAGACTCTGCAGAAGGCAGGCTTCACTATCAAGGATAGTAAGTGCCAGATAGGGCTGGGGTCTGTGGTGTACTTAGGGAACCAGGTATGAAGCAGCCAGGTGGTGCCCTACAACTTAAGATTGACACCATTCTGTCTTGGGAACCCCCAAAGACCCAGATTGAGATGAGAGCCTTTTTAGGTCTCACCGGTTATTATCGGAGATTTGTCAAGGGGTATGGCACCATTGTTGCTCCCTTGACTGAGATGACTTCTAGAAAGCAGCTCAGGAAAGTGATCTGGACTGAGGTTGCCAGATCAATTTTGATGCACTTAAGGCAACCATGTGCAAAGCGCCCAAGCTGAAGGCGCCTGACTTCTCCAAGGAATTCGTTTTGGAGACAGACACTTCAGAGCATGGTGTGGAGGCAGGTCTAGCACAGCTAAATGAAGAGTGGCTAGACCAACATGTAGCCTTCATTAGCAGGAGGTTACTTCCCAAGGAGCAGAGGTGGAGCACAATTGAGCGAGAAGCTTTTGCTGTCGACTGGGAACTGAAGAAGCTAAGACCCTACTTGTTTGGGACTCACTTCTGGGGTCAGACAGACCAAGGGCCCCTCAGAGGGTTGAAGCTGATGAGGGTTGAGAACCCAACATTGTTGAGGTGGTCCATTTTCCTACAGGGAGTGAACTTTACAGTAGAACATCGCCCTGGCACAGAACATGCCAATGCTTATGGTCTGTCCAGATTCTTCCACCTTAGTAATGAGAGCTCCCAGGAGGTTGGGAGTTCGCCCTACATTCAGCTGGAGGGGACACTTGTTAGACCTGGCATCCTTGGTGTGGTTTCCCTGTCTTTTTACCTCTAACTCCTGTATTTTTACTGTGAGCTGGACTTCGTTTTTGCTGGTTTAAGTACTCTGGGCACTTTACCACTGCAGATCAGTGCTAAAATGCAAGTGCTCCCTATGTAAATTGTGATTCTGATTGGTTATCCATGATTGGCATATTTGATTTACAGGTGAGTACCTAGTAAAGTGCACTATGTGTGCCCAGGGGCTGCAAATCAAATGCTACTAGTGAGCCTGTAGCACTGGTTGTGCCACCCAAGATGAGTAGCCCTGTGAACTTGTCTAAGGCCTGCCATTGCAGTGTCTGTGAGTGCTGTTTTAAACTGTCATGCAGACCTGGCAAGTGCACCCATTTGCCAGGCCCAAACCTTCCCTTTTTCTACATGTAAGTTACCCCTAAGGTAGGCCCAAAGTACCCCCAAGGGCAGGGTGCAGTGTACTTGAAAGGTAGGACATGTGCTGGTGTGTTTTACATGTCCTGATAGTCAAATACTGACAGCTTTGTCGTTCACTATTGAAAGGCTATCTCTCCCATTGGTTATCATTGGAGCTTCCTTGTAACATCTTACAAGTGTGACTTTAATTGGGAGGAGATAGAGATTTGGCGTTTGGGCTCCCGAGTTCAGAATTTAAAAATACATCTTTTTGTGAAGATGGTTTTTAAATTGTGTGGTTGAAAATGTAACTTTTAGAAAGTGGGCATTTCTTGTTTAACCATCCGGTGCCTCTACCTGCCTGTGGAAACAACGTCTTGTTTAGACTGACAGGGGCCTGTTTGTGCATTCACTCTAGACAGTCACACAAAGGGGAACTGTGGTGGGTCCTGTATACCCTGATGAGCTAGAGTGGTGGAAGAAGTTGTCACTGACACCTGACTAGGGCTGTGTCTGTCCTCTCACAATGCTGTCTCCACCCCCTTGGAGTGTGTCTGGAGCCAAGGCTGGGCAAAACAAGAACTTGTGAACAACAAAAACTTTCTTAGAAGTTTGACAATTTCAAAGGCCAAAGGGGTATAAGTATTGGACCCAAAACCTCAGACTTTTAGACCACTTCTGGATCAATAGGACCCTGACAAGAGAAGAGCTGAAGAGCTGTCAGGAGGAGTACTGCCACTTTGCTGTGTATTGCTTTGCTGGGTTGGCCTGCAGTTGCTGCTTCCGTCTGTGGGCAGTGGAAAGGACTGGACCATTACTTTGCTGCATTCTGCTTGAGAAGATTATCCAAGGGCTTGATGTAGCGCTTGCCTCCTGATAAGAAATCTCAGTGACACATAGACCTCACCTGCAGCATCCTTGAACTCCACTGCTGGGAGTTCTGACCTGCCTTGTGGTGCTAATTCCAGTTCTGGGCCCTTGGAGGTTGTTCCTACTGCAAAAAGCTACAAGAAACCTGAATCGACACATCGCCAGCAGCTGAAGAATCCGCCACAGCCAGAGTCCCATGTGCCGGTCTCTGAAGTCCAAGACCACTGCACTGACTGTGCAGGTCCTGCTGTGCAGCTGAAAGAATCAACGCATCCTGGGACCGTGGCTTAAGAACTTGATGCAGCTCCTGTTGACTGCCACCACATCGACCGCCAGCATGTCCAGGGTTTCCATGCATCGCACCAGTGCGGCACGTTTTCCGACGCAGCACCTGCAAACCAGAACCATCTTGGAATCAATGCCTCACTTCCAAGTACAGCCCGGATTCCACACAACACTTCTCCTGCGTGTAGCAGAACTGATGCATCGCCTCACTGCAGACTCAGGAACCAAAGCATCACTTTGTTTTCCAATGCTTCCCTCCTCTGCGGCTGTTTTGCCGTGTGAACTTTGACGCATTTTAAGGCACTTTGTGTAAAATCACCACATCCATAGTTTCCTATGGACAGAATTGCTGAAACCTTTAAAAGTTATATTTTTGAGTTGTGTATGTTGGATTTTTTTTGGTCTTGTTAGGTTTAGATAGAGATACTTTATTTCTCTCTACTGGTGTGGTGTCCATTTGTAGTGTTTTCACTGTGTTACTGTGTGTGTTATATACAAATACTTTACACATTGCCTCTGAGATAAGCTGACTGCTCGTGCCAAGCTACCAAGGGGGTGAGCAGGGGTTATCTTGGGTGTGTAATCCCATTATCTTGACTAGAAGGAAGGGTCCCTTCTTGCACAGGCCTACCACAGCCAACTAGAGACCCCCATTTCTAACAATCTGGACTGTCCCAGCTGCTAATCATTTTAAGCACAATGTATTATGTACTTTATTCAAGATAAATTCTTGTGAGGCAGCCATCACAGAACATAATCCCCTACCTCACTCAAGGTTGAAGTTATAATCATAGACTGACAGTCATTAACTGGTTTGGCAAGTGCACTGAAGTTCTGGGATGTGCACATGTCTCAGCACAATTGCACGTGCCCTTTCAGTCTGCATGTTACTACAGGGGAAAAATGTTGCATGGTATTTTTTGAAGTACCGGTCGTCACCTTGCCAGAGCAGTGGAGCTGCAAGTAGAGAGCCAGTAAATATCCTTTCTGTAGGTCCAAGTTCCCATAAAAGATGAATACACAGGAAGCATTGGCAGCTTTCTGCTGATCTACATACCTGTTCTCTACCGACGTGATGGTGTGAGATGGCTAATGAAGTGATGCATAAATGTTAATGCATAATCCGTTAAAGGCAGCAAGCATTCAATAAACCTATGACTTGTTTATTGCGCACAGGTCCTCAAAATAATTTCAGTTGAAGTTATCAAAATGTGTATAAAATGAAGGTGTGGGACTAACAGAATTTACACGTTTTTACTCGTGTTGTGAAGTAAGAAACTCATCCATCTGTCTCTCCACCTGCCTGTTATTGTTCTCTGTTTCTCTCAAGGTCTATTATCTATCTGGATCACGGCATCTGTGATTATCTCATATTCTCACGTTATCAGTTCTTTTGTACAGCTGTTGTTGTTGCTTCCCTATTCAATCTGTACTTTTCTCTGTTCCACCTAGCATTCTCATGTATGTTTTTGTGTCTCAGGTTCTGGCAATCTGCCATTTGATTTGATTGTTCTATTTATTTTTCTATTTTACTTTGAATGCCTCTGTCTCCCACTCTGGCTCTGTATGTGCTCATTTGAGGATCGGTTGCTGATTTTTCTAGAATTGTTCTTGACCATCTGACCAGTGTTAACCCATTCTCTGTGCAAGTCTGTGTTACTGTTCATTTATATCTCTATTTTAGTGTGTAACAAACAGCATGATGTGTTTTCCTCTCCTAGGTCGTAGTCTCTTCATAGATTCAAGCTTTCACTTTCCACTGCACAGCAGCCCTCTTCATAATTTGTGCAGAAAACATATTTTATCTGGATCTGTGGTCCAGACCGTTTTGCATATTAAAGTAAAATGTAAATGAGCCAGTACATTATTTGATGGGGACAGGCAGCACGCAGAGGTTTGCTAGCACATAAATACAGTATATGCGAAACTTGAAAAGTTTGCAATCTTACGAAATATGATTAGGTTGAGTTATGTACTAATAATGCAAGATATTCCCAGGACTATGACATTGCCCGCATTTCTGGCATATTAAATGATAAGTGAAGCAACATTCACACCCCACCCACCACCTTCACTCATCATCAAATAGATTCTTTCCCACAGTTAGTGCTTCAAGTTGTCTGAATAGGCTTTGAATTTGTTATGTCTCTTGTAATAATATTACATAATCAAATAAAAATGTTAAATAAATATGGAAATTTGTTTTAATAAAAAGTTTAATTTTGCATATTTAGTTCAGCTAGAAATATTATTAAAAACAAAATAGAATTTTACTCTGTGCCACCCAGTGTCTTAGATACCACTGGGTACCGGGATGTTGTTCCACATTTCAAAAGTTAACTATACTGGGGATCCTATTAACGCTGAAGGTGCAGAAAAATGGTGGTTCTGGGTTAAAGCCTGGGAAACCTCTGAATAAAGAAAATTACTAAGGGAATTGGTAGTTCCAGGTTGATTCGCCAGTAATTCCTCATTACCCCTCCACAAGTTTCCCCATGTTTTTGGCTGTGTAAATAAATAAAGTTTCCACCATCCTTGTAATTCCAATAGGAAATCCTGATGTGGTAAGTAAATATGTTACCGACCCCATCTGGAATTCTGGGGCACTTCAGTGCCTGAAATGGAAATGTGATACTCACTATGCCAGAGTGCCTGTTTGCTCATGAGAAATTTTGATACTCTCTCAAAATAATTGCCTTCGAAGACCTCCCTGCAATTTCGCTGTGTGGGACTTACTTGTTGGACTCCAAGGAACCTCAGCAGCAATGGGGACATCATACTCCAACTAGTAGTGCACTAGAAGGTGCGCTTGCAGAGTGTGGATAAAGGGTGCGTGGCCTCTGACAACCACTAAGCAATTCCGCTGTTTGGGAGTTACCAAAGGTAACAGGAGGGCTTGTTGACCCCCAAGGACCCTCAAGAACCAAGGGGACTTCTTCCCCCAACCAGTAGTGCGCCAGGAGGCATGTTTGCGGAAGTGGTGGTGCAAGGGGATGGGGTCTTGGCAACTTGCTGGGCCTTTTTTTAAGGGTTTTTTTCTTTTATTAGTGGAGTTGGGCAGCATGATCCCCCTTCCCTTGGCTGATTTGGGCCCCGGGAACTCCCTCCCCGGGTAAAGACCTTTTTAAATGGGGAGGGGGCCACGCATCCTCCCTCCCAGGCCAATTCCATCCATTGGAGCTGGCCTTTATTTAATTGTTAATTTTTATGGGGATGGTGGCCGTGCAGTCCCAATACCCCCGGTCCCATTTTGGCCCTGATGACCCTCACCCTCGGGGCCCGGCCTCTATTGTGGGTACTCTGGCCCACCCAGGGCACCCACTCACATTTGTTGGGGACCGTGGGGTGGGAGCCGCAAGGCCCCGCAATCCCTGCTGGCTCTCACTCCTGCGGGAGCCTGCATTGCTTTTAGACATGCTAAACATGCAGCTCCCTCTGTCTAAAAGCAGTTCTGCTCTGCTTCCAGCAAGGAAGATCATTTTTAATGCGCTCGCTTGCTGGAAGCAGAGCACTTGCTGGATTGGAGAGAGCGGCCCAGGGGAGTGGCAGGCCCCAGGGCCATCTATGGCTCCAGGAGGGGCCGTGTGGCCAACCTCCTTTCTTCTATTTGGCCACAGGGAGGTGGTGGTCCCCGGGGCATGGGCAAGCCAAGCGGGCGCAGCCACAAATATATCTTAAAGTACCCCGGGAGGTGGCGGTCCCTTGCATCACAACCCCTTGCATTTAAATTAAGCAAAGCCCCAGGGAGGTGTTGATCCACGGGCTGCGGGGGGGGTCTGCACCACCCCCACTTTCAATTCAACTAAAGTCCCAGGGAGATGGCATTCATTTTTTTAGCAAATTTGCAAATATTGCAAATTTGTGGCTATATTTTTTGTAAATCCTCGAACACAGATATCAGTAACTTTTTATATTTAAATTTCTGAAGAACTACTAAATGGATTTATACCAAATACCAAAAGGCACAATCTATATAACCAAAATCTACCTTTCAACCAAATTTGGTCCAGCAGTTCAGGCTGTAGTCTTGTTGACAGGTCCTATGGGAATTAACATTGAAATGCACCATTTTTTTAACCCCATTTTTCTCAGCCCCCACTTCACGAATTGCCCAAAACTTTCTGCATGAACCAAGAATCACCAGAACAGTTTTTTGGGAAAATTTTGTGAAGATTCGTGAAACTAACGCCACAGTTATAGGCAAGTTAAAAAACGCTTTACCTATTGAAACATGGTGCTAACTATAACTACCTACTGGCGACCATTATATATACTGGCGGTCACTAGTAGGTAGTTATCATTAGGACCCATTTTCCATAGGAAAAGCATTTTTTATTTTGCCAATAACCTTGACACTGTTTGAAGAATCTTCACAAACTTTTCAAAACTAGTATGGCAATCAGTTCAGCTCTTGTTTTGAAGGTTTCATGGTGATTTGTCAACCAGGAGGCAGAGAAAAAGGGGTCCTAAAACGCGTTTTCCCAATGAAATTTTTTTATGTAGGAATTTTAGACACAGCTACAGTGCAAATAGTTGGACGGAATTACACCAAATTTGGCAGAAAGGTAGCTTTTGGTCCAGAGAGCGACCTTTTCGTGAAATGGTGTAAATCTGTTCGGTCATTTTTGAGATATTAATGAAAATCCAAATTTTGTATATATAGGGACTCGAAGCCTTCATGATCCCTTCCGATCTCGTGCTGAGATCTGATGGCTGCCAACACTTCAACCAGGAAGTGTTGGCAACCATCTTGGAACTCGACTTCAGCCAAGTGCCTCAAAAAGGGGGACAGGGTACGAATACCCTGACTGCTTAGCTCTGGTCATAGGATCCCAGAGGGACTCCAACTGGGTCAAAAAGCACTTTGTTTAAAAAAATATTGCAATGAAAACAAGAAGAAGCTGCAAATCTGCAGCAAAAATGTAAAAAAAAACACGTGCTGACTCCCATTCTTGTTTTGAATACAGCCCCCAGGTGGGACAGGTCAGAGGGGTGCATGGGGCTCCCCTCCTGAGGCTAATTGAGCCTCGGAGACCACCGCCTCCCGGGCTAATTAACACCCACAAGTATGTCCCCTACAGCGGGGTTGCTCAGACCTTGCCAGAGGCACTGCCCCCTCTCTCAACCACTCTGCAAAGTGGAATCCTGGTGCAGTACTGGTTGGTGGATGAAGTCCCCTTGGCTGCTAAGGGTCATTGGAGACCAAGAATCCCTATTGCTGCCACAAGTAAGTCCCCCACAGCAGGATTACTGAGACCTCATCGGATGCCCCGCCCCCTTTCTCAACCACTCCTCAAAGGGGCCTCCTGGTGCACTACTGGTTGGGGATGAAGTCCCCTTGACTTCTGAGGATCGTTGGGGACGAAGAACCCATTGTTATATTCCATATAAGTACCCCAATATAGGCAAGGGTAACATCCCAACCTTTCACCTATATTCGTCCCTACACTACATACATAACGGGCTGCTAGGACTGACTGTTTACCTAGTTACAGTACTGCTTACAGAACGTGGGGTTTTCACTGAATAATAGCCTCATACATTATGCATGAGGATCCTTGGATTCTTGGAAACTCAGCAGGACTACCATCTCCTGCATAATAACTATGTACAAGGTTCATTCCCGACATCATCATAAGTACGACAGTGGCACAGCAAGGTAGAACCCCTGGGGATACCTTCAGGTATATAAACATCACATCTTGCTGAGATAGTTAGAGGAGATCACGACTTCCATGCTAACACACTGACGCAAGACGCTGAGGTTCCTGCATGCAGATACTCCAGCTCACAGTGGTCTGAACATCCCTTGTGGGGTGTCCAACTCGAGACCAAGATGGGGTCCCACAGTCTCACACTTCAGGTAATGGGGTTTACTTTATCCTTCAGGGACTCTTGGCTTAACACCTACATACATGCTAGGTACACTTAGGTACATCTAATTAGGATTACATCGTAGGAGTACGCATTTTATTGTCATGTATTTTATATACTTGCCTATGTTCATGTGTTAGACCTGTCAGCCCTAGGGTGGTCTTGCCCTGTTTTTTTCCCTTTTGCGCCTCATTTTTGCCACCATATTTTTACTGGACCTAGGTCTCCGGGCGCCTTGCCACTGCTGGCCAGTGCTGAGGTGCAGGTGCTCTCTCACTAAAGATGGCTGCCACAGGCCCCTGCTACTGCAGAAGGGCCTTACACACATACACGCTAGTAGCCAGGGTCAGGCTGGGACATAGGGATACAGTATCCATCCCGTTCCCGCCTCTGGGCCACATAGCTAGATAGGCGGAAGGTTCCAGAACCTTCCGGGCTGTGGGAGGAGTTATGTTTTGCCGCCTTTAGGAGGGTCACCTGACCTAGGGGTATAAGAGGCTTGGAGGGAAAACCTTTTAGTCAGTTAGGTTGGAGCACCACTGAACCTGGGAGAACCTGCGCTGGAGTATAGGCTTTAGGGCCTAGGGGGAGACCTACACTACTGCTGCTGACAGGGCTGAGGCCCTGCTGAAGTAAGATAGCTGAGGAACGCCCACCACCCACTGACCTTGCCCAGTGTGAGGGGACCCAGGGAACCACCTTCAGCGTGCTGGGAGGAACATCAAGCAACCCCCGAACCACCAACTCACAACCCCCCCTCAGAAGAAGAACTTTCTGACAAGAAACGGTTGTCACAGACATTATAATAAGCCACTTCTGACAAGAAGCTCATGACAAGATTCTGAAACCAAGAGTAACTGGAACCCATAACCTGACAGCCAGTCAACCCAGGCTGAATCTTCAACTGGGGATCACGAGGTAAAGCGCCGTGCCCTAAGCGCTAGACCTTCACCCCCTATCCACTCCTGCCTGCAGCTGGACTGTCCCCACGAACCCTTCCCACGCAGCCCTGCTCATAGGCTGCCAGCGCGCTCCGCGCTGTATCTCTCCTGAAAGGAAGTTGCCCCAAGCCACTCACCTCGTGGCTACTCTCTGCTGCTGCTGCGGCCGTCGCCGCGTGAGGAGCGCTGTGAGGACAGCCGAGGTACCGCCGAGTTTGGGGTGGTGAGGTGCGCCGTCCGCGCCCTCACCGAAGCCTCCCAAATCGCCCCTGAGATCACCGCCGGGCCCGAGAGCCCTACCGCTGAAGTCGCGGCCGAAAGGACGCCGCCGCAGCCCAGGAGGACCGCATGAAGAGAACTGAGGCCTACCGCGGCCTCCAGGCCCGCGGACGCCGTTGCTGAGGGACCAGGGACGCCGACCGCGTCATCGGCCGTGCCCCGGAAGGCCACGCAGTGATTGGGCGCCCGTCCTCGGCCCGCCCCCAGCGCGTACGGAGGCCGGGGAGAGCTCCGACGCCGAAGACCAGCACCGCGTCCACAGAGGGAGGCGGGAAGCCGTCCGGAAAGGACTGCCGGCTCCCGCTCCCTGCCTCGCATCGAGAACCATCCCCGGGGGCCGGAGGAGAGCAATACCGGCCCCCAACGACCCACGACGCCAGTGCAAGGCCCCTTAGCCCAGTCTGGGCTCAAAGAACCAACGCGTGGGCCGAACCCTAACGGGCCCAGTCGCGTGGAAGAGCGACCACCGCCACAACAGCAGGTGAGCCCGGGAGGCCCCTAGGGCTCCAGAACACGCCACTGGGGGCCGGGGGCCAGCATTCCCTGGGGAGCTAAAGAGGGAGAAGCCCTCATTAACGTTTTGCAAGGCGAGGCCCCGGTGAGGAGAGGGCCAAGCCTGATTTAACCCTTACCTCCCCTTGTAGACATAGGAATCCTCAATTATAGGGAAGCCCCAGTATTACGGACATGTTGAGGGGTTCCCTCTAGTATTTCCCTCAGCTTATTGTTGCGCCTGCTTTACTGATTGTCTGGGCCTGCTGAATATGCCTATGAGGAAATGTCCTTGCCTGAAGGGAAGGTAATTCATTGAAGTGAACTCCAGTGTACCCTGCCAAGAGTTGAAGTGTTTTCAGGTTGCAGGTGTACCGGATTGGCGACGCCCTTTGTACTGCCTATGGGGGTGCCTAGACAAATGCAGGCCCTGGTTAAAATGTAACGTAAAGTGCCTATGTACTCATAATTTAATATTCATGAAGTGAATTACATGTTCTAGGCCATATTTTATTACTGCACCCGGTGATCGTTATGGGTGCTGTGTTTAGAGGATGATTCCTGCGGCCTTTTAGTGGCCTACACTGTTGAAGGTCTTTTTAAGAAGAATGTACCACAGTTGAATAACGCAATGTAAAGTCTCATTTGATGCAACCGTGATTTACATAAACGAACTTGATTTTAATTATGCAAGCCTGGTGTGGTGTCCTGTTATTGCTTCGCATTTCTGAGTCAAAGTAAGAGTGTGCTGCACAACTGCCTTACACATTGCCTTCGCGTGCCTTCCCCGCTTTGCGCCATGCTACCGTAACGGACTCGGTACCCCCGTTTCCAACATTGGTGTTCAGCGGTGAGATAAGGACTGGTGTTTGTGCAGCACCCTACAGTGACTCAGTGTGCGCCGCAATTAGACACCTAGTGACATGCAAGTACTAGGAATTCTCTTGTGATTGCCGATTGTGTTAGTCCTGCAGTAGACCTGCTACCTACAATTTAGAACCCCTTCCTTAAATTGTCTGGGACCCCACCTAGGAGGATGGAGTTTGAGTTAGCCGACCTAGAGAGGTATACGGTGACACAGCTCAAGGAGTTCTGCCTAGAGAGGGGGTGGCCGTCAAGCGAGGCGCCAGGAAGGAGGTGCTTCAGAAAGCTTTGAGGGCATGGGTAATGGCCCACCCGGGGGAAGAGGGGAGGAGGAGCAGAGGGAGGCAGACGACCCAGGAGAACTGAGCCTACTGAACATTGACGTCAGCGAGAATGTGTTGCCAGGAAGACGTTCCAGGGCAGGCAGTAGTGCGTCAGGGGGAGTTTGTCAGCAGAGGAATTCGAGGACAGGAGGGAGCAAAGGCAATTGACATTAGAGCTTGCTAGGATGGAAAGGGAGCGAGAGCAGGCAAGGCTAGCCATGGAGGAAAGGAGGCTTGCACATGAGCTTAGCCTGAAAGAACTAGAGATCCGAGCCTTGCAGATGGAGATGGAAGGCAAAGTGAATGGTGGCAGCGTACCTGCTGGGGTTCCACAGGAGCCCAAATTTTATCTACCCAGGGAGGTGATAGCCAGCTTTAGTGTGGGTGATGACATCGACAAGTGGTTGGCGGCGTACGAGGTAGCTTTGGTGGCCCATAGAGTTCCTGAGAGCTACTGGGGAGGAGGCCTTTATAGGTACATACCTCCACCAGTAAGGGACACACTTTTAACTTTGGATAAGGGGGAGCAGACTAACTACCCTATCATGAAGGAGGCCCTGCTCAGGAAGTTTGGCCTCACCCCAGAGAAGTACCGCCAAAAGTTCCGCAACAGCCACAAGCTCAACACACAAAACTGGGTGGATTTTTATGATTATGCCCGGAAGGCATTGGAGGGTTGGGTGCGTGGCAGCAACATTGACAATTACACTGGGCTGTACGACCTGTTCTTGAGAGAGCACCTCCTCGAGAAATGTTTTCCGGAGCTGCGCCAGTACTTGGTGGACTGCAAGCTGACCAACCCAAGGGAGCTTGCAGAGGAGGCAGACACGTGGGTCAGCACTCGGGTGTCCCACAAGGGAGCCGGGGCAGACCCCCGAAAGGTGGACAGGGGTTCCCCCAGAAGAAAGAGGGGGAGATAAAAGAGGGAGTTCTTTAAAGGTCCCCAAAATAGACCGCCTGGGAGAGGGGTAGGTTCCCCATCCCAATCTGGATTCCAGAAACCCACTTACCCTGACAGGAGTCAGCAGCCCAGAACTGTCCGGTGCTACGAGTGCGGGGAGGTTGGGCACTACAAGGGGGATCCCCAGTGTCGCAAGAGAACCCCAGCCCCCACAGGAGGTAAGAGCCCCGGGGTGGCCAGTGTAGCGCTTGGGGAGGAGTTGTCCCTAGGTAGGGGAGGTGAGTGGACAGGCTTGACCTTAGTTTCCCTGGGGGATAGAGAGATCATCCCACGGGTTCAGGTACCCGCGAACACTGCCAAGTATCGGCAGAGGGTCCTGGTGAACGGGGAGGAGGTGGAGGCTCTGAGGGACACAGGTGCCAGCATGACGATGGTGAGACGTCAGCTGGTGTCCCCAGAGCAGGTGATTCCTGAGGAGTTCCACCCGGTTGTGATGGCTGACAATAGCCTGGGTCATTACCCCGTGGCCCAAGTTCCCTTTGAGTGGGGAGGAGTATCAGGTCTGATGAAGGTTGCGGTGAGCCCTGCCATGCCAGTTGACTGTCTGCTGGGCAACGACTTGGAACATACTGCCTGGAGGGAGGTAGAGTTCAATGCCCATGCTGAGATGTTGGGGTTACCAGGATGGACTTGCGTTATCACGCGGTCCATGGCTGCCCGACAAGGAACTCAGCCCGGGTTGGAGCCTGAAATAATGGCCCAGCCCACTGCTGGACGAGGAGATGTCCGGGAGGAGACACCCGGTGAGATGGATGGGGAGCCCGCGGAGGTGACCCCGGAGTCCGCTGAGGTGGTTGGTTTTCCCGTGGGGGACCTGCCGACCCCTGCAGAGTGGCAGGTGGAAGGAGGGCCTACCCGGGAGGAATTTTGCCGGGCGCAGAGGGAGTGCCCTACGCTTGAAGGCATACGGCAACAGGCCGAAGCCCAAGCAGCTGGAACAGAGACTGGTAACTACCATGTCTACTGGGAGGATGGTCTCCTCTACAGTGAGCCTAAGGCTCCGGTGCATGGGTCCTCAAGGGCCGTGGTGGTCCCCCAATGCTACCGGGCCTTTCTGCTAGAGTTGGCACATGAGATACCACTAGCAGGACACCTGGGCCAGGACAAGACGTTTGCGCGTTTGGTCCCACATTTTTACTGGCCCAGGATGCGCGTCACTTCTGACACTTTTTGCAAGACCTGCACCACTTGCCAAGCGAGCGGCAAGACAGGGACTAAGGTGAAGGTCCCTCTAGAACCTCTCCCAGTTGTCAATACCCCTTTTGAGCGAGTAGGGATTGACATTGTCGGGCCGTTGGATCCGCCGACTTCTGCTGGACATAGGTTCATTTTGGTGCTAGTAGACCACGCCACCCGGTACCCAGAGGCAATCCCTCTGAGGACCATCACTGCACCGGTGGTGGCGCGGGCCCTCATGGGGATTTTTACCCGAGTGGGATTCCCCAAGGTCGTGGTGTCAGATAGGGGCACGAATTTCATGTCGGCCTACATGCAGGCCATGTGGAAGGAGTGTGGAGTGACCTACCGGTTCTCCACTCCTTACCACCCCCAGACGAACGGGCTCGTGGAGCGCTTTAACAAAACCTTGAAGGGGATGATCAGGAGCCTACCCGAGGACTTAAGAAGGAAGTGGGACGTCCTCTTACCCTGTCTGCTCTTCTCCTACCGAGAGGTGCCGCAGAAGGGGGTCGGTTTCAGCCCCTTTGAGCTGCTCTATGGCCACCCCGTTCGGGGGCCCCTCAGTCTTGTCAAGGAGGGGTGGGAGAAGTCTTCCTCGAAGCTTCCCCGTGATGTGGTCAGCTATATGCTGGCGTTCCGCAGCCAAGTGGCCAAGCTGTGGAAGGAGGCCTCGGACAACCTAGAGGCAAGTCAGGCCGTCATGAAGCAATGGTATGACCGGAACGCGCGGACGGTAGAGTTAGACGCTGGACAGAAGGTGTGGGTCATGGAGCCAGGAGAGCTTAGCGCCCTCCAGGACAGGTGGACTGGACCGTTTGAGATCCTGGAAAGGAAAGGCCAGACCACGTATGTCGTTGTTGTGAAGACCCCCGTCAACCCCACAGGGTGTTCCACGTCAACCGCCTGAAGCCACACCAGGAGCGTTCCGAGCTCACTCTCCTGATGATAACAGATGGAAGTGAGGAGGAGGAGAGTGAGCCTCTGCCAGACCTTCTGGCGGCCCATGAGAAGGATGGGTTGGTAGAGGGAGTGGTCCTCGCCCCATCCTTGACCCCAGAGCAACAGAGGGACTGCCGCCTGGTCTTGGGGCAGTATGCCTCGTTGTTCTCCCTCACGCCTGGAATCACGCACCTGTGTACCCATGATGTGGACACAGGGGACAGTCCGCCAGTGAAAAACAAGTCTTACCGGCTGTCCGATAAGGTCAAGGCTAGTATCCAGGGTGAGGTTACCAAGATGCTAGAACTGGGGGTGATTGAGCCTTCCAGTAGCCCTTGGGCTAGTCCGGTGGTGTTGGTGCCGAAAGCGGCCCCCCGGGCACCACACCAGAACTTCGGTTCTGTGTGGATTATCGTGGACTCAACTCAGTCACCAAGACCGACGCTCACCCGATCCCTCGGGCGGATGAGCTCATTGACCGGCTGGGAGCAGCCCGGTATCTGAGTACCATTGATTTAACGTCAGGCTATTGGCAGATCGCCATGGCGGAAGGAGCAAGGGAGAAGACTGCGTTCTCCACCCTGGAGGGCCACTTTCAATTTCGTGTGATGCCCTTCGGGTTGAAAAATGCTCCAGCCACTTTCCAGCGGTTGGTGAACCAGGTGCTGTCTGGCCTAGAGGCCTTCTCTGCTGCCTACCTGGATGACATAGCTGTCTTCAGTAGCAGCTGGGAGGACCATCTGCAGCATCTCCAGGAGGTGCTACAGGCTTTGCAACGGGCTGGTCTAACCATCAAGGCCAGCAAGTGCCAGATTGGACAGGGATCTGTCGTGTACCTGGGACATCTGGTGGGCGGAGGTAAGGTGCAACCCCTCCAAGCCAAGATTGAGACCATCATGGCCTGGGAGCCCCCAAGACCCAAACAGAGGTCCGAGCTTTTCTCGGCCTCACGGGATACTACCGCCGGTTCGTCAAGGGATATGGAACCATCGTGGGCCCATTGACGGAATTGACTTCAAAGAAGCAGCCACGCAGAGTCATCTGGACGGCTGCCTGCCAGGATGCCTTTGAGACCCTTAAACGTGCCATGTGCACCGCACCGGTGCTCAGGACTCCAGATTTTGGACGGGAGTTTATCGTGCAGACAGATGCTTCTGAGCATGGCATAGGAGCTGTGCTCTCGCAGCTGAATGACGATGGCCAAGACCAGCCAGTGGCCTTCATCTCCCGAAGACTACTCCCCGGGAACAGCGGTGGAGTACCATCGAACGGGAAGCCTTTGCTGTGGTTTGGGCTGTAAAGAAGTTGAGGCCATATCTTTTTGGTTGTCACTTCTTGATCCAGACCGACCACAGACCCCTTCGCTGGCTCATGCAAATGAGAGGCGAAAACCCCAAATTGTTGAGGTGGTCCATTTCCCTCCAGGGGATGGACTTTCGGGTGGAACATCGACCCGGTGTAGACCACGCCAACGCTGACGGTCTCTCCCGGTTTTTCCGCCTTAGCGAAGAGAACTCCCTAGAGGTTGGGAAGCTCTCCCCTCTTTCGGCTGGGGGGACGCGTGTTAGACCTGTCAGCCCTAGGGTGGTCTTGCCCTGTTTTTTTCCCTTTTGCGCCTCATTTTTGCCACCATATTTTTACTGGACCTAGGTCTCCGGGCGCCTTGCCACTGCTGGCCAGTGCTGAGGTGCAGGTGCTCTCTCACTAAAGATGGCTGCCACAGGCCCCTGCTACTGCAGAAGGGCCTTACACACATACACGCTAGTAGCCAGGGTCAGGCTGGGACATAGGGATACAGTATCCATCCCGTTCCCGCCTCTGGGCCACATAGCTAGATAGGCGGAAGGTTCCAGAACCTTCCGGGCTGTGGGAGGAGTTATGTTTTGCCGCCTTTAGGAGGGTCACCTGACCTAGGGGTATAAGAGGCTTGGAGGGAAAACCTTTTAGTCAGTTAGGTTGGAGCACCACTGAACCTGGGAGAACCTGCGCTGGAGTATAGGCTTTAGGGCCTAGGGGGAGACCTACACTACTGCTGCTGACAGGGCTGAGGCCCTGCTGAAGTAAGATAGCTGAGGAACGCCCACCACCCACTGACCTTGCCCAGTGTGAGGGGACCCAGGGAACCACCTTCAGCGTGCTGGGAGGAACATCAAGCAACCCCCGAACCACCAACTCACAACCCCCCTCAGAAGAAGAACTTTCTGACAAGAAACGGTTGTCACAGACATTATAATAAGCCACTTCTGACAAGAAGCTCATGACAAGATTCTGAAACCAAGTGTAACTGGAACCCATAACCTGACAGCCAGTCAACCCAGGCTGAATCTTCAACTGGGGATCACGAGGTAAAGCGCCGTGCCCTAAGCGCTAGACCTTCACCCCCTATCCACTCCTGCCTGCAGCTGGACTGTCCCCACGAACCCTTCCCACGCAGCCCTGCTCATAGGCTGCCAGCGCGCTCCGCGCTGTATCTCTCCTGAAAGGAAGTTGCCCCAAGCCACTCACCTCGTGGCTACTCTCTGCTGCTGCTGCGGCCGTCGCCGCGTGAGGAGCGCTGTGAGGACAGCCGAGGTACCGCCGAGTTTGGGGTGGTGAGGTGCGCCGTCCGCGCCCTCACCGAAGCCTCCCAAATCGCCCCTGAGATCACCGCCGGGCCCGAGAGCCCTACCGCTGAAGTCGCGGCCGAAAAGGACGCCGCCGCAGCCCAGGAGGGCCGCGTGAAGAGAACTGAGGCCTACCGCGGCCTCCAGGCCCGCGGACGCCGTTGCTGAGGGACCAGGGTCGCCGACCGCGTCATCGGCCGTGCCCCCGGAAGGCCGCGCAGTGATTGGGCGCCCGTCCTCGGCCCGCCCCCAGCGCGTACGGAGGCCGGGGGAGAGCTCCGACGCCGAAGACCAGCACCGCGTCCACAGAGGGAGGCGGGAAGCCGTCCGGAAAGGACTGCCGGCTCCCGCTCCCTGCCTCGCATCGAGAACCATCCCCGGGGGCCGGAGGAGAGCAATACCGGCCCCCAACGACCCACGACGCCAGTGCAAGGCCCCTTAGCCCAGTCTGGGCTCAAAGAACCAACGCGTGGGCCGAACCCTAACGGGCCCAGTCGCGTGGAAGAGCGACCACCGCCACAACAGCAGGTGAGCCCGGGAGGCCCCTAGGGCTCCAGAACACGCCACTGGGGGCCGGGGGCCAGCATTCCCTGGGGAGCTAAAGAGGGAGAAGCCCTCATTAACGTTTTGCAAGGCGAGGCCCCGGTGAGGAGAGGGCCAAGCCTGATTTAACCCTTACCTCCCCTTGTAGACATAGGAATCCTCAATTATAGGGAAGCCCCAGTATTACGGACATGTTGAGGGGTTCCCTCTAGTATTTCCCTCAGCTTATTGTTGCGCCTGCTTTACTGATTGTCTGGGCCTGCTGAATATGCCTATGAGGAAATGTCCTTGCCTGAAGGGAAGGTAATTCATTGAAGTGAACTCCAGTGTACCCTGCCAAGAGTTGAAGTGTTTTCAGGTTGCAGGTGTACCGGATTGGCGACGCCCTTTGTACTGCCTATGGGGGTGCCTAGACAAATGCAGGCCCTGGTTAAAATGTAACGTAAAGTGCCTATGTACTCATAATTTAATATTCATGAAGTGAATTACATGTTCTAGGCCATATTTTATTACTGCACCCGGTGATCGTTATGGGTGCTGTGTTTAGAGGATGATTCCTGCGGCCTTTTAGTGGCCTACACTGTTGAAGGTCTTTTTAAGAAGAATGTACCACAGTTGAATAACGCAATGTAAAGTCTCATTTGATGCAACCGTGATTTACATAAACGAACTTGATTTTAATTATGCAAGCCTGGTGTGGTGTCCTGTTATTGCTTCGCATTTCTGAGTCAAAGTAAGAGTGTGCTGCACAACTGCCTTACACATTGCCTTCGCGTGCCTTCCCCGCTTTGTGCCATGCTACCGTAACGGACTCGGTACCCCCGTTTCCAACATCATGATTATAGCAAAATGGTAGAAATATACCATCCTTCTACTTTCTTACTGCTTCTAGTCATTTATATCTGTTACTGTCTGATGGTTGTTTCAGCACACCTATTTTACACTAGAATAACGACTGTTCAATAAATGCTTATTGAAAAACGTCCATACTATTTATTCCATGTATCTCTCTGAGACTAAGTGAGCACGAGTGACTGAGCGAAAAGTAGTACAGTGTTTCCACGTTCCAGAGGGATCAGGGTTGTCATGTTCGATAGTTGCCAATAACTATTCTCTCCTTGGTAAGAGGAGTTTCTGGTGGCACTGTGAGCTAGCTGGAATCAGTCTGGACACCAAACCCGCAGTGTATGTTGTCTAAACGCACAGATCCTATATAGGTTTTATAGGAACTACACAACACCATATTGCTGCCACAAGTAATTCCCCACAGGGGATTGCTGATACCTCATCAGCAGCTCCACCCCTTTTCTCAACCACTGTTCAAAGGGCCCTCCTGACGCACTAATGGAATGGGGATGAAGTCTCCTTGGCTGCTGAGTGTCGTTGCGGGCCAATAACCCCTATTGTGTCACAGGTAAGTCCCCCACAGCTGGATTGCTCAGTCCTCATTGGAGGCCCTGCCCCCTTTCTGAACCACACTGCAAAGGGGCCTCCTGGTGCACTACTGGTTGGGGGATGAAGTCCCCTTGGCTGCTGAGGGTCATTGGGGCCAAGATTCCCTATTGTTGTCACAAGTAAGTCCCCTACGATGGAATTGCTCCCACCTCGTCAGAGGCACTGCCCCCTTTCTCAACCATTCCCTAAAGAGACCTCCTGATGTACAACTGGTTGGGGGATGAAATCCCCTTGGCTGCTGAGTTTCATTGGAGGCCAAGAATCTCTATTGTTGTCCCAAGTAAGTCCTCCACAGCGGGATTGCTCGGACCTCGTCAGAGGCCCCATCCCCTTTCTCAACCACCCTTGAAAGAGACCTCCTGGTACACCTCTGATTGGGGAATGAAGTCCAGGTGTGAGCGTGACGGTAAACTCTGCTCCGCCGGTAGTTGGGGGGGTGTTTTTGCCAAACTCCGCATTCCAAACAGAGTGCAGAGTGGCAAAACCTCACAAACTTTGCCAGTGGAGTGGAGTTTACCACCCACCCCTATCAGAGACTCACACACCCACTCACAGGCCCACTCAGGCACTCATATACCCACTTACAGCTTAACTCATACTCTCTCACACCCACTTACAAACCTACTCAGACACTCATACACCCACTGAGACACTCATGCACACACTTAGTGTCAAAGGTTAGAAATTGCAGTTAAGAAGTAAAATTTAAAAAAGCCTTACAAATTCACTTAAAAACCCCCAAAGGTTACAGGGAAGTTATAGTTAGGAAAAAGAATATAATAAACATAGATATATACTTAAAAACAAAGTTTACAGGGATGTCATAGTTAGGAAATAGAATATGAAAAAACCTTAGAAACTCACTGAAAAAAACAAAGGTTACAGGGACGTTATATAACTTACACCCCCGCAATGCACTGCTTATGACCTCACATATTACATCACTCATGACATGGTCAGTGACATCACTGATGACATCTCAAATGACATCAATGATGACTGATGAAATCATCAAAAAAAACACTCGTACTCCTATACAACCTCTCATCCACTCTCTCACTCACCCACAGAACCTTTCACATACCCCTTCACAGACCCATTCAAGTACTCACACAATTACTCACTCATCCATAGAGCGACTCACACACCAACTCTCACTCATACAGCCACTCACATAACCATTCACTCACCCATCCAGTTACTCATACAACCAATCACTCACCCATATAGCCACTCACACTGCCACACACACACCCATACAGATATTCACACCCCCATGTAATCACCTATACATCCATTTACTCACACATCCACTCACTCACCCATACAGCCTCTCAACACAGCTACTCACTCACCCATACAAGCACTCACACACTCACTCATACAACCACTTACATACCCATTCACACAGTCATGCAGGCACTCTCACATCTGCTCACTCACCCATACAGCCATTCACACAGACACTCACTCTCCAGTACAGCCACTTCCATACCAACTCACTTAATCAAACACCCACTCACTCACCCATATAGCCACTTACATACCCAGTCATTCACTAATGCAGCCATTCAGACTAGACCTGGGCGGTAAATTCCGTTCCGCTCGCGGAATTTGCGGAGATTTGGGTAATTTCGCGTTCCGCGGAGAACGCGGAATTACCAAAAATTCCTCGATCCGCGGCTTTGCGGAATTTTTTGCTTGTTCGCGCTTTCAAAATGCGTGTTCGCGAGATATTTCTCCCCGAGCACGCAAACAGCGTTCGCGAACAGGAAAAAAGCATCGCGAACGGGCGGAACAAGCAATTCCGCGTGTTCGCGGAACTTTTGCGTGCTCGCGGAGATTTTTTACCGTTTCGCGGAGCTTTGCGTAGCGCGACTACGCAAATTCCGCCCACCCCTAAATAGACACATACTCACTCACCCATATAATCACTCACACACCCACTCACCCACCTATACATCCACTTACACAGCCACTCACACATAGATATACACACAGTTCCAAAGCCACTCACATAATATATGTTAGAATTAGTATCACTCATTAGCAGTACACCTAGTACACTAATGTAACTTTTGTAGTGACTTAGCATATATGTTTAACCATCATAAACGCTTAGAAAATACACTCACTGGATGATGTCATCAGAGATGTCATTTGAGAATTCATCAGTGATGTCATGAGTGATGTCACTGACCATGTCATGAGTGATTTAATATGTGAGGTCATAAGCCATGCATTGCGGGGGCATAAGTTATAGTTAGCTCAGGTAACTATAACTGCAGAATTTCACCGTTTTTTCCAAGTTAAATCTGAGCCTAACTATAACGTCCCTGTAATCTTTTTCTTCAGTGAATATATATATATAGTGAATATATAAAACTAAATATATATATATATATATAATTTTATAAGCAGAACCAAGGCACGGCTATGGGGACATCATTTGCGCCTACGTACACAAACCTCACAATGGGATTTTGGGAGGCAGACTGCTTGTGGTCTGATAATAACATCATCAATCTGGAGAGGGTGGTACTGTGGGTCCGTTATATAGATGACCTCTTCCTCATATGGGAGGGGGAGGAGATGGACTTGAAGAATTTTCTGTCATTATTAAATAACAACTCTCTTAATCTTCAGTTCACTTATACGTACAGTAGAGACACTGTGGACTATCTAGATATAGGGGTCTACATTGAGAAGGAGAAGATCTGCACCACCCTCTATCGAAAAACCACATCATGCAATAGCATTCTCTAGGCAAATAGCGCACACCCAAAAGCCCTCAAGTAGAGCATCCCATATGGAGAGTTCCTGCGGGCTCGCACGAACTGTTCTGAGGAGGTGGAGTATGATAAGCAAGTAGCAATAATGTAGATCGTTTCCGAAGAAGAGGGTATCCGATAATGGTTTTGGACAATGCACGCGAAAGGGTTGTCAACACAAGAAGGGAGGAACTGTTGTTACCCAAAACAACTGCAATACAAAAAGAAAATACAACAGAATCAACAAGGTTCATTACAGACTTCAACAGATCTAACAACAGAGTCAAACAAGTGATTAATATATTGGAATATTTTGAGGAAAGATCTTGAACTCAAACCATTCGTTAAAGAACATGTACAGATTACTTACAGAAAGGTACCTTCATTGGGAGATCTATTGACAGAGAGTTACTTTTCCAAGAAGAATACACCTCATACTTGGCTATCCCAGAAGGGATTTGTTAAATGCCCCAAATGTAAAGCTTGCAACTTTGGTCGAAACATGACAGAGATAACAACCATCCAAGGCTCCAAAAAACAATTAAAAAGAGAGGATCACATGTGAGACCACACATGTGGTTTACTTGCTGGAGTGTGTTTGTGGCCAACGCTATCTTGGGAGCACAGTGAACAAACTAAAACTGCGTATTCTTCAACATCTACGAGCTGTGACCAACAAGGACTTTACATATGTGATGGCCAAGCACATCTGGAAAGCATACGAAGGCATTTTGATCAAAAATACTTTATTTTACTCTGGCATTGAGCATATCCCGATAAAGATCAGAGGAGGGGACAGAGAATTGACCCTGAGGCATGCCGAATCAAGGTGGATTGTTATTCTAGGCACAGAAAATCCCTGGGGCCTCAACACGGATGCCAAGTTATACACCTTTCTGTGAATTTCCTTGAGTGACTCTGTTTTGAGTAGACAAAAGCTTACACCTTAAGTGATGACTCTGTTTGCTAAGAATGAATGTAATAATATCATATTATCAAATAGGATGTGTGGCTAGTATTATCATTATATGTTTTTACAAAGTTTTCTGCACAAACTTTGCAACACAGGTTACTTTAATCCTGGCAGGAAAGATTGCACTGTGCACTTTAAACACATGGTGGGGGCTAGATGAGATGACGGAAACGAGAAGTAGAACTTTTCCTTCTCCAGTTTCTGGGTGATAAGTGGCCTATATGATGTACTTCGATTGGTGTTGTAGAGAAGTAGAGTATGGTTTTAATGCCTGGAGAATAGTATACATCAAACTGAGTGGAACTTTTCCTCTAGTTTCTTATTTCTCTTCTTACTTCTCTTTATCTATTTATATTCTGTGTATATATATGAACTATTGGGATGTGCATAATATGCCTTCATATATAAATATTGTCCTTTCTACATGTTTATAGAAGCACACATCACTTTAACACTGGAAGTCAATCTTAATATTGTGAATAACATCATGCAAAATCATCTATATACTTTCTCCCCTTGATGATTTAAATACATTGAAACATATGCACCTTGCACTTTGTGTAGCCTGCTTAGACAGACACAAGCAGTTTTACTATGTATATATGGAATACTATCACAGAGAATGAGAGCTATGGCTCTCTTGCTTATCTGAAATATGCACATTGCACTTTACTCAGAATGCTCAGAGGAATAACTTCAGTCTATTCCAATGTGGAGGGTATATGATAGAGAAAACATGAATGGTATACCATTTGAGTATTTGTGTTATTGATCAAAACAACAGAAATCTAGTACTTGAATCGATCTGTCATAACATAACATAACATAACATGTGTATTTGTAAAGCGCACGATTACCCAAAGGTGTCCTGGCGCTGAATAACAGATGTTTATTGTTACCCAACTCAATGGTACTCATTTTATCGACCTCAGATGGATGAAAGGCTGAGTGGACCCGCCGGGATTTGAACCTGTGACCATGAGGTTGAACACAGGCCCCTGCAGTGGCTGCTTTAGTCCACTGAGCCACCAGACCCGACTTCAGGATGGATGTACTTCTAAAAAGAAAAAAGCTTTGAATTAGTAGATTGTATATGTAACCACATACCTTAAATATGTAATTTACAAGGATGAATTGAACAAAATCTGTTTGGATAAATGTATTTCAAAGAGAGCCTGGAATTAGTAGATTGTGTATGTATGTACTTTACAAGGATGAAAAATTATCAGGCTCTAGGAAGTTGAATGAGGATGTGGCCATTTTATTCGACAACATAGGTTGGTGTTGTGGTCCCTTTAAACCAGCGCTATATTTTTTAATTGGTGGTGGGGGAAATGAGCAATGCTTCCCCTTTAAAATGCACACTGTGAATCCTATTGATTGACCCAGTAGAAGGCGCAAGCCCGAAACGCGTAGGTCATTTTATTGTTGAAAGCAACCTGCACTTTGCTGTTATGGCCCCGTGAGAAATGGGAGCCTTTTTGTAACTTTGAAAATAAAATAAATCACTTGCAAGTGCCGTTTTTTCTTCTGCTGGCCCGGGAAATGTGAAGTGAACTGGGGGCTTGATGCACGAAGTTTGGAAGTGATATATATATATATATATATATATATATGTATATATATATATATATATATATATATATATATATTCAGGCTCAATTTTCTTTGTTTGCAGAAAATAAGCACTCACGGCAGGCGTTTGAAGATATTTATTCTTCCAGAAACAAACGCGTTTCGGCGGTCTGCCTTCCTCGGTGTTACTGACACACCGGAAGCAGCCGTCCTTTAAACAAACATTCTCGTGCTATTAACAATTGAAAAGGGACTCAACAAAATACGTTTAAAAATGAGCGCCATTTTGTAATATCTAAAAAGCAATTCATATTGCCGTAATACATATGCAAATGCATTGCAGACCACAACATATCATAGTGAAATCATACAATATCATGGAATTCATTACATACAAAAACGCTTATGTAAACAAATTCATAATGCTCACAAAAATATTATCATTGATTGGACAGATTTCCACTATTATTTTATAATGTCTAAACATTAATTGTGCCGTGTATCAGCTAAGCAACACTATGACATCACTATGACATGGTGATCATTTCTAAATCTTGCCGTGGATCGGCAAAAGAGTCCCTTTTATTCCAATTCTTCATTAATGCACATTTCATAAAACACACTAGACAACTATCTCGGGGACTACTTTTTATTATCAATCCATTGTTCATGAGCCCAAGTGTGATGCTAATTCCTCACTACTATTCAGACCTTTAGGAAATTTAGTTTGCAAATCAATAATGTAGCGCGATTCTAACCTGCGTAGTTTTTGAATTCTATCTCCTCCTCTTATACTTTCGGCGACGTGATCCAGGCCATAGTATTGTAGCATGTTTCTATTGCTGGAATGTTTTTCTGCATAATGCCTCGCTACTGGGTACGACGCATCATTTTTAGCAATCGCCCTTAGATGTTCCAATACTCTAATTTTAAGGGGATGGATAGTACTACCAATGTAGCAAAGACCACACGGACAAATTAGACAATAGACTGCATATGATGTACTGCAGGTCATAAATTTAGTTATCGATCTTTTCTTTTTAATCCCGGAATATTATACGATAGAACCCTTTTGCTGTTGGCACAGGCCTTGCATTTTCCACATGGAAAAAATCCTCGCATTTCTCTAAGGGTTCTCATAGATTGAACTTCCTTGTCAAGATGACTACGTACTAGTCTATCTCTTAATGATCGAGCCTTTTTAAAGGTGACCAATGGGTATGTCGGGATATCTTTACTTATAACATTGTCTGTTTGTAAAATATGCCAGTTTTTCTCAGCATATGTTTCAAAAAATTCGCTTCTGCAGAATAAGTGGTAACCATCCTGAACTTACCCTCATCTGTATTTTTGGACACTCGCTTATTTGTGCTATTATCTTTCAGCAATTGATATCTCGGAATCCTTCTCACTTTCTGAAGTGTTTTTTCTAAAAGAGTTGGTTCATACCCTCTCACCTCAAATCTGGCTATACAATCTCTTGCAGCCCTTTCAAAATCACATCCCCTTGAGCTATTTCTTTTCAATCTTAAAAGCTCCCCATATGGTATGCTCTGTACGAGCTTGGGTGGATGATTGCTAGTTGCGTACAAGATTGAGTTACCCGCTGTTGATTTACGAAAGAGAGCTGTGTGTAATTCCCCATCTGATACAAACACCCTCAGGTCCAGGTAGTCCACTGCCACTGGACTGACTGTGCCCGAGAAGTGCAGGTTCAGATTGTTGTTATTTAAATCATTGATATAGGCTGTAGCTGATTCCGGCGTACCCTCCCATACCAAAAAGGTCATCAATATATCGATGCCAAACCACAGCTCTCCCCTTCATTGTGCCACATTCATAAGTTCTGGACACCTGCTCCTCCCACCAGCCCACGAACAAGTTTGCATAGCTGGGGGCGAAGCAGGTGCCCATTGCTGTACCAGAAATCTGTTTGAAATATTTGTCTTCAAACAAAAAAATATTGTTGGTGAGACAAAATTTGGCAAATTCTATCAACATTTGATTATGTTCTGCAAAGCGTAATTGCCTCTTGTTCAAATAAAATTGTAAGGCTTTTAAGCCATCCTCATGGTTTATACAGGTATACAAACTTGTAATATCCAACACTACTAGATGATATAGTGGGTTCCAAATTACATTTGCAATCTTGTTCAAAAAGTCATTAGTGTCCTTCACATACGATTTCAATTCCACCACAAATGGAAATAGGAAATGGTCAATAAACATAGACAGATGTTCTGTTAAACTGCCTTGAGATGATACAATCGGCCTACCTGGTGGATGTAGGTTGTCTTTGTGCAGCTTGGGGATATGATAAAAAGTTGCTATAACTGGATTCATCTTTCGCAAGAATAGATGTTCCTCGGTCCCCAGCATTGATTTGTCGTACCATTTCCTGATGAGAGTCTCATACATATGTATGCTTTCTTGGTATACTTCACGTGTGGTCCTTTCGTAGTACTTGGTGTCCGATAATTGTCGCAGGGCTTCCTTGCAGTATTGTTCTCTGGTTTGTAAGACCACGTTCCCACCTTTATCAGAAGGCTTGATTATTATAGAAGTGTCCTGGAGTAGATCATTTAATGCCTGCTCTTCTTCATTGGTGATGTTGCTCTTAATAGGGCTTTGCAAACTTTTGTGTCTGAATTTTAACAGATCCCTGACCATGGCATCAGAGAAGACATCAATCGCGTCAAATGGCATCTGTGGCACAAATGTAGATCTTGGTTTAAACAGACTTTCTTCCATCTCCTGATCTATTCCAGCTTGTACCGCTCTTTGAGCCATGTTAGCCATGACATTTGAGTGTCCCTCCGGTTCCTCATCAAGATTTTGCAAGAGTTCCACTCTATGTAAATCATTGCAGGTTAGCAGGTCTGTTGCTGTTATTCTTGTTGGTATTTGTTTCAGTTCTTTCAAAGTTGGCCTTAGTTTGAAATATTTATGTAGCTTCAATTTTCGTATAAAGCTAAATAGGTCAATTCTTGTCTGTGTAAATTCTAGATGACTGCTCGGACAGAACGTCAATCCTAGAGTTAATACCTTGATCTCACTATCAGACAGATGTTTCGGCGTGAGATTGACCACAGTCAAATTGATATTTTCTATTGGCGTTTGTTGAATCTCTTTTTGCGTGTTCCCCACGCCTGTGCTCTTCCTCTTCCTGCCCCACCCTGATCGTCGCGTTCTCCGGTGGGTTGTTCGGGCGGTTTGTTCTTGCCACCTCGTAGCCATGACTGTCTGATTATTTTGAACTCGTCGTGAAAAGGTGTCGTTGTTTTGACTCCTCCAACGGTATTTCCAGCATGTTCATCACCAGATTCATTCTCGGTCATGTCTGATTCCGATGTTTCCACTCTGGGGGTTATAGCTTTACTTGTTCTCTGTGTTAATTCTTTTCTAGGGCCATCGAATTTACGAGCAAATGTTAAGACTCTACCTTGTAGATAATCATTTTCGTCACGCTCGAATTTCTCTTGTTTTCTCATTTTTATTTTCTGTTCATATTTCAATAGGCGAGCTTTCATCAATCCAAGTAATTCCTCCGTTTTATTTTTATCTTCCTCTTTAGATAGCAGGTCCTCCAAGTCTTTGATCTCACTTAGTGCCTTCTCCCGGTCACTCCAAGCATATTTCACTAAAATGCCTAGAGTGCCTTGACAGTATTGCACAGTGTGTTCTGCCCACTCTGATAGTAAGTCCGGGTCCGGATTTTCATATGAGGGGACTGTATATACTCGAAGACCCCTTGGTACCCTACTGACTTCAATGTAGTTTTGAAGGGAAGTGGCCTCCCACCACTTCCGCGTCTCGCGCTCATATAATCTTTCCAATTTGGTCATGATGTTGTTTAAGGTGCTCGCTGGTTTCAGTTGCTCCGTTGCCAATGGATTCTGCGACCCCCTTTGGTTCTTGAACATGTCTTTGGCCGCTTCGCGGCGGGCCGATTCACTGAACATGTTCGCCCAGTTCAGTGAATGTTTCCTGGATGTACACTTCAATAACGCCTCCCTCGTCCTGCCGCTTATTCTACAAATATCGCATGGATTAAAGCTCGCGTTGTCAGCACAGGTATCCTCGATTTCAGCGTCTCCTCCGATTCGCGGAACCTCGATTTCAACTATGCCGATGTGGTAATCCTCACGCTTTCAGTTGCGGCGGTGCTTTCGTGTCAAATAAATGCTCCATTCACACCAAAACTCGAATCACTCATGGACGGGTGCTATTATGCGGCGGTGCATTCCGCAAGTATTCGGGCTCAATTTTCTTTGTTTGCAGAAAATAAGCACTCACGGTAGGCGTTTGAAGATATTTATTCTTCCAGAAACAAACGCGTTTCGGCGGTCTGCCTTCCTCGGTGTTACTGACACACCGGAAGCAGCCGTCCTTTAAACAAACATTCTCGTGCTATTAACAATTGAAAAGGGACTCAACAAAATACGTTTAAAAATGAGCGCCATTTTGCAATATCTAAAAAGCAATTCATATTGCCGTAATACATATGCAAATGCATTGCAGACCACAACATATCATAGTGAAATCATACAATATCATGGAATTCATTACATACAATAACGCTTATGTAAACAAATTCATAATGCTCACAAAATATTATCATTGATTGGACAGATTTCCACTGTTATTTAATAATGTCTAAACATCAATTATGCCGTGTATCAGCTAAGCAACACTAGTGACATCTGTCCAATGACATGGTGATCATTTTTGTGAGCATTATGAATTTGTTTACATAAGCGTTTTTGTATGTAATGAATTCCATGATATTGTATGATTTCACTATGATATGTTGTGGTCTGCAATGCATTTGCATATGTATTACGGCGATATGAATTGCTTTTTAGATATTACAAAATGGCGCTCATTTTTAAATGTATTTTGTTGAGTCCCTTTCAATTGTTAATAGCACGAGAATGTTTGTTTAAAGGACGGCTGCTTCCAGTGTGTCAGTAACATCGAGGAAGGCAGACCGCCGAAACGCGTTTGTTTCTGGAAGAATAAATATCTTCAAACGCCTGCCATGAGTGCTTATTTTCTGCAAACAAAGAAAATTGAGCCCGAATACTTGTGGAATGCACCGCCGCATAATAGCACCCGTCCATGAGTGATTCGAGTTTTGGTGTGAATGGAGCGTTTATTTGACACGAAAGCACCGCCGCAACTGAAAGCGTGAGGATTACCACATCGGCATAGGTGAAATCGAGGTTCACCGAATCGGAGGAGACGCTGGAATTGAGGATACCTGTGCTGACAACGCGAGCTTTAATCCATGCGATACTTGCAGAATAAGCGGCAGGACGAGGGAGGCTTTATTGAAGTGTATATCCAGGAAACATTCACTGAACTGGGCGAACATGTTCAGTGAATCGGCCCGCCGCGAAGCGGACAAAGACATGTTCAAGAACCAAAGGGGGTCGCAGAATCCATTGGCAATGGAGCAACTGAAACCAGCGAGCACCTTAAACAACATCATGACCAAATTGGAAAGATTAAATGAGCGCGAGGCTCGACAGTGGTGGGAGGCCACTTCCCTTCAAAATTACATTGAAGTCAGTAGGGTACCAAGGGGTCTTCGAGTATATACAGTCCCCTCATATGAAAATCCGGACCCAGACTTATTATCAGAGTGGGCAGAACACACGGCGCAATACTGTCAAGGCACTCTAGGCATTTTAGTGAAATATGCTTGGAGTGACCGGGAGAAGGCATTAAGTGAGATCAAAGACTTGGAGGACCTGCTATCTAAAGAGGAAGATAAAAATAAAACGGAGGAATTACTTGGATTGATGAAAGCTCACCTATTGAATTATGAACAGAAAATAAAAATGAGAAAACAAGAGAAATTCGAGCGTGACGAAAATGATTATCTACAAGGTAGAGTCTTAACATTTGCTCGTAAATTCGATGGCCCTAGAAAAGAATTAACACAGAGAACAAGTAAAGCTATAACCCCCAGAGTGAAAACATCGGAATCAGACATGACCGAGAATGAATCTGGTGATGAACATGCTGGAAATACCGTTGGAGGAGTCAAAACAACGACACCTTTTCACGACGAGTTCAAAATAATCAGACAGTCATGGCTACGAGGTGGCAAGAACAAACCGCCCGAACAACCCACCGGAGAACGCGACGATCAGGGTGGGGCAGGAGAGGAAGAGCACAGGCGTGGGGAACACGCAAAAGAGATTCAACAAACGCCAATAGAAAATATCAATTTGACTGTGGTCAATCTCACGCCGAAACATCTGTCTGATAGTGAGATCAAGGTATTAACTCTAGGATTGACGTTCTGTCCGAGCAGTCATCTAGAATTTACACAGACAAGAATTGACCTATTTAGCTTTATACGAAAATTGAAGCTACATAAATATTTCAAACTAAGGCCAACTTTGAAAGAACTGAAACAAATACCAACAAGAATAACAGCAACAGACCTGCTAACCTGCAATGATTTACATAGAGTGGAACTCTTGCAAAATCTTGATGAGGAACCGGAGGGACACTCAAATGTCATGGCTAACATGGCTCAAAGAGCGGTACAAGCTGGAATAGATCAGGAGATGGAAGAAAGTCTGTTTAAACCAAGATCTACATTTGTGCCACAGATGCCATTTGACGCGATTGATGTCTTCTCTGATGCCATGGTCAGGGATCTGTTAAAATTCAGACACAAAAGTTTGCAAAGCCCTATTAAGAGCAACATCACCAATGAAGAAGAGCAGGCATTAAATGATCTACTCCAGGACACTTCTATAATAATCAAGCCTTCTGATAAAGGTGGGAACGTGGTCTTACAAACCAGAGAACAATACTGCAAGGAAGCCCTGCGACAATTATCGGACACCAAGTACTACGAAAGGACCACACGTGAAGTATACCAAGAAAGCATACATATGTATGAGACTCTCATCAGGAAATGGTACGACAAATCAATGCTGGGGACCGAGGAACATCTATTCTTGCGAAAGATGAATCCAGTTATAGCAACTTTTTATCATATCCCCAAGCTGCACAAAGACAACCTACATCCACCAGGTAGGCCGATTGTATCATCTCAAGGCAGTTTAACAGAACATCTGTCTATGTTTATTGACCATTTCCTATTTCCATTTGTGGTGGAATTGAAATCGTATGTGAAGGACACTAATGACTTTTTGAACAAGATTGCAAATGTAATTTGGAACCCACTATATCATCTAGTAGTGTTGGATATTACAAGTTTGTATACCTGTATAAACCATGAGGATGGCTTAAAAGCCTTACAATTTTATTTGAACAAGAGGCAATTACGCTTTGCAGAACATAATCAAATGTTGATAGAATTTGCCAAATTTTGTCTCACCAACAATATTTTTTTGTTTGAAGACAAATATTTCAAACAGATTTCTGGTACAGCAATGGGCACCTGCTTCGCCCCCAGCTATGCAAACTTGTTCGTGGGCTGGTGGGAGGAGCAGGTGTCCAGAACTTATGAATGTGGCACAATGAAGGGGAGAGCTGTGGTTTGGCATCGATATATTGATGACCTTTTTGGTATGGGAGGGTACGCCGGAATCAGCTACAGCCTATATCAATGATTTAAATAACAACAATCTGAACCTGCACTTCTCGGGCACAGTCAGTCCAGTGGCAGTGGACTACCTGGACCTGAGGGTGTTTGTATCAGATGGGGAATTACACACAGCTCTCTTTCGTAAATCAACAGCGGGTAACTCAATCTTGTACGCAACTAGCAATCATCCACCCAAGCTCGTACAGAGCATACCATATGGGGAGCTTTTAAGATTGAAAAGAAATAGCTCAAGGGGATGTGATTTTGAAAGGGCTGCAAGAGATTGTATAGCCAGATTTGAGGTGAGAGGGTATGAACCAACTCTTTTAGAAAAAACACTTCAGAAAGTGAGAAGGATTCCGAGATATCAATTGCTGAAAGATAATAGCACAAATAAGCGAGTGTCCAAAAATACAGATGAGGGTAAGTTCAGGATGGTTACCACTTATTCTGCAGAAGCGAATTTTTTGAAACATATGCTGAGAAAAACTGGCATATTTTACAAACAGACAATGTTATAAGTAAAGATATCCCGACATACCCATTGGTCACCTTTAAAAAGGCTCGATCATTAAGAGATAGACTAGTACGTAGTCATCTTGACAAGGAAGTTCAATCTATGAGAACCCTTAGAGAAATGCGAGGATTTTTTCCATGTGGAAAATGCAAGGCCTGTGCCAACAGCAAAAGGGTTCTATCGTATAATATTCCGGGATTAAAAAGAAAAGATCGATAACTAAATTTATGACCTGCAGTACATCATATGCAGTCTATTGTCTAATTTGTCCGTGTGGTCTTTGCTACATTGGTAGTACTATCCATCCCCTTAAAATTAGAGTATTGGAACATCTAAGGGCGATTGCTAAAAATGATGCGTCGTACCCAGTAGCGAGGCATTATGCAGAAAAACATTCCAGCAATAGAAACATGCTACAATACTATGGCCTGGATCACGTCGCCGAAAGTATAAGAGGAGGAGATAGAATTCAAAAACTACGCAGGTTAGAATCGCGCTACATTATTGATTTGCAAACTAAATTTCCTAAAGGTCTGAATAGTAGTGAGGAATTAGCATCACACTTGGGCTCATGAACAATGGATTGATAATAAAAAGTAGTCCCCGAGATAGTTGTCTAGTGTGTTTTATGAAATGTGCATTAATGAAGAATTGGAATAAAAGGGACTCTTTTGCCGATCCACGGCAAGATTTAGAAATGATCACCATGTCATAGTGATGTCATAGTGTTGCTTAGCTGATACACGGCACAATTAATGTTTAGACATTATAAAATAATAGTGGAAATCTGTCCAATCAATGATAATATTTTTGTGAGCATTATGAATTTGTTTACATAAGCGTTTTTGTATGTAATGAATTCCATGATATTGTATGATTTCACTATGATATGTTGTGGTCTGCAATGCATTTGCATATGTATTACGGCAATATGAATTGCTTTTTAGATATTACAAAATGGCGCTCATTTTTAAACGTATTTTGTTGAGTCCCTTTTCAATTGTTAATAGCACGAGAATGTTTGTTTAAAGGACGGCTGCTTCCGGTGTGTCAGTAACACCGAGGAAGGCAGACCGCCGAAACGCGTTTGTTTCTGGAAGAATAAATATCTTCAAACGCCTGCCGTGAGTGCTTATTTTCTGCAAACAAAGAAAATTGAGCCTGAATATATATATATATATATATATATATATATATATACATATATATATATATATATATATATATATCACTTCCAAACTTCGTGCATCAAGCCCCCCAGTTCACTTCACATTTCCCGGGCCAGCAGAAGAAAAAACGGCACTTGCAAGTGATTTATTTTATTTTCAAAGTTACAAAAAGGCTCCCATTTCTCACGGGGCCATAACAGCAAAGTGCAGGTTGCTTTCAACAATAAAATGACCTACGCGTTTCGGCTTGCGCCTTCTACTGGGTCAATCAATAGGATTCACAGTGTGCATTTTAAAGGGGAAGCATTGCTCATTTCCCCCACCACCAATTAAAAAATATAGCGCTGGTTTAAAGGGACCACAACACCAACCTATGTTGTCGAATAAAATGGCCACATCCTCATTCAACTTCCTAGAGCCTGATAATTTTTCATCCTTGTAAAGTACATACATACACAATCTACTAATTCCAGGCTCTCTTTGAAATACATTTATCCAAACAGATTTTGTTCAATTCATCCTTGTAAATTACATATTTAAGGTATGTGGTTACATATACAATCTACTAATTCAAAGCTTTTTTCTTTTTAGAAGTACATCCATCCTGAAGTCGGGTCTGGTGGCTCAGTGGACTAAAGCAGCCACTGCAGGGGCCTGTGTTCAACCTCATGGTCACAGGTTCAAATCCCGGCGGGTCCACTCAGCCTTTCATCCATCTGAGGTCGATAAAATGAGTACCATTGAGTTGGGTAACAATAAACATCTGTTATTCAGCGCCAGGACACCTTTGGGTAATCGTGCGCTTTACAAATACACATGTTATGTTATGTTATGTTATGACAGATCGATTCAAGTACTAGATTTCTGTTGTTTTGATCAATAACACAAATACTCAAATGGTATACCATTCATGTTTTCTCTATCATATACCCTCCACATTGGAATAGACTGAAGTTATTCCTCTGAGCATTCTGAGTAAAGTGCAATGTGCATATTTCAGATAAGCAAGAGAGCCATAGCTCTCATTCTCTGTGATAGTATTCCATATATACATAGTAAAACTGCTTGTGTCTGTCTAAGCAGGCTACACAAAGTGCAAGGTGCATATGTTTCAATGTATTTAAATCATCAAGGGGAGAAAGTATATAGATGATTTTGCATGATGTTATTCACAATATTAAGATTGACTTCCAGTGTTAAAGTGATGTGTGCTTCTATAAACATGTAGAAAGGACAATATTTATATATGAAGGCATATTATGCACATCCCAATAGTTCATATATATACACAGAATATAAATAGATAAAGAGAAGTAAGAAGAGAAATAAGAAACTAGAGGAAAAGTTCCACTCAGTTTGATGTATACTATTCTCCAGGCATTAAAACCATACTCTACTTCTCTACAACACCAATCGAAGTACATCATATAGGCCACTTATCACCCAGAAACTGGAGAAGGAAAAGTTCTACTTCTCGTTTCCGTCATCTCATCTAGCCCCCACCATGTGTTTAAAGTGCACAGTGCAATCTTTCCTGCCAGGATTAAAGTAACCTGTGTTGCAAAGTTTGTGCAGAAAACTTTGTAAAAACATATAATGATAATACTAGCCACACATCCTATTTGATAATATGATATTATTACATTCATTCTTAGCAAACAGAGTCATCACTTAAGGTGTAAGCTTTTGTCTACTCAAAACAGAGTCACTCAAGGAAATTCACAGAAAGGTGTATAACTTGGCATCCGTGTTGAGGCCCCAGGGATTTTCTGTGCCTAGAATAACAATCCACCTTGATTCGGCATGCCTCAGGGTCAATTCTCTGTCCCCTCCTCTGATCTTTATCGGGATATGCTCAATGCCAGAGTAAAATAAAGTATTTTTGATCAAAATGCCTTCGTATGCTTTCCAGATGTGCTTGGCCATCACATATGTAAAGTCCTTGTTGGTCACAGCTCGTAGATGTTGAAGAATACGCAGTTTTAGTTTGTTCACTGTGCTCCCAAGATAGCGTTGGCCACAAACACACTCCAGCAAGTAAACCACATGTGTGGTCTCACATGTGATCCTCTCTTTTTAATTGTTTTTTGGAGCCTTGGATGGTTGTTATCTCTGTCATGTTTCGACCAAAGTTGCAAGCTTTACATTTGGGGCATTTAACAAATCCCTTCTGGGATAGCCAAGTATGAGGTGTATTCTTCTTGGAAAAGTAACTCTCTGTCAATAGATCTCCCAATGAAGGTACCTTTCTGTAAGTAATCTGTACATGTTCTTTAACGAATGGTTTGAGTTCAAGATCTTTCCTCAAAATATTCCAATATATTAATCACTTGTTTGACTCTGTTGTTAGATCTGTTGAAGTCTGTAATGAACCTTGTTGATTCTGTTGTATTTTCTTTTTGTATTGCAGTTGTTTTGGGTAACAACAGTTCCTCCCTTCTTGTGTTGACAACCCTTTCGCGTGCATTGTCCAAAACCATTATCGGATACCCTCTTCTTCGGAAACGATCTACATTATTGCTACTTGCTTATCATACTCCACCTCCTCAGAACAGTTCGTGCGAGCCCGCAGGAACTCTCCATATGGGATGCTCTACTTGAGGGCTTTTGGGTGTGCGCTATTTGCCTAGAGAATGCTATTGCATGATGTGGTTTTTCGATAGAGGGTGGTGCAGATCTTCTCCTTCTCAATGTAGACCCCTATATCTAGATAGTCCACAGTGTCTCTACTGTACGTATAAGTGAACTGAAGATTAAGAGAGTTGTTATTTAATAATGACAGAAAATTCTTCAAGTCCATCTCCTCCCCCTCCCATATGAGGAAGAGGTCATCTATATAACGGACCCACAGTACCACCCTCTCCAGATTGATGATGTTATTATCAGACCACAAGCAGTCTGCCTCCCAAAATCCCATTGTGAGGTTTGTGTACGTAGGCGCAAATGATGTCCCCATAGCCGTGCCTTGGTTCTGCTTATAAAATTATATATATATATATATATTTAGTTTTATATATTCACTATATATATATATTCACTGAAGAAAAAGATTACAGGGACGTTATAGTTAGGCTCAGATTTAACTTGGAAAAAACGGTGAAATTCTGCAGTTATAGTTACCTGAGCTAACTATAACTTATGCCCCCGCAATGCATGGCTTATGACCTCACATATTAAATCACTCATGACATGGTCAGTGACATCACTCATGACATCACTGATGAATTCTCAAATGACATCTCTGATGACATCATCCAGTGAGTGTATTTTCTAAGCGTTTATGATGGTTAAACATATATGCTAAGTCACTACAAAAGTTACATTAGTGTACTAGGTGTACTGCTAATGAGTGATACTAATTCTAACATATATTATGTGAGTGGCTTTGGAACTGTGTGTATATCTATGTGTGAGTGGCTGTGTAAGTGGATGTATAGGTGGGTGAGTGGGTGTGTGAGTGATTATATGGGTGAGTGAGTATGTGTCTATTTAGGGGTGGGCGGAATTTGCGTAGTCGCGCTACGCAAAGCTCCGCGAAACGGTAAAAAATCTCCGCGAGCACGCAAAAGTTCCGCGAACACGCGGAATTGCTTGTTCCGCCCGTTCGCGATGCTTTTTTCCTGTTCGCGAACGCTGTTTGCGTGCTCGGGGAGAAATATCTCGCGAACACGCATTTTGAAAGCGCGAACAAGCAAAAAATTCCGCAAAGCCGCGGATCGAGGAATTTTTGGTAATTCCGCGTTCTCCGCGGAACGCGAAATTACCCAAATCTCCGCAAATTCCGCGAGCGGAACGGAATTTACCGCCCAGGTCTAGTCTGAATGGCTGCATTAGTGAATGACTGGGTATGTAAGTGGCTATATGGGTGAGTGAGTGGGTGTTTGATTAAGTGAGTTGGTATGGAAGTGGCTGTACTGGAGAGTGAGTGTCTGTGTGAATGGCTGTATGGGTGAGTGAGCAGATGTGAGAGTGCCTGCATGACTGTGTGAATGGGTATGTAAGTGGTTGTATGAGTGAGTGTGTGAGTGCTTGTATGGGTGAGTGAGTAGCTGTGTTGAGAGGCTGTATGGGTGAGTGAGTGGATGTGTGAGTAAATGGATGTATAGGTGATTACATGGGGGTGTGAATATCTGTATGGGTGTGTGTGTGGCAGTGTGAGTGGCTATATGGGTGAGTGATTGGTTGTATGAGTAACTGGATGGGTGAGTGAATGGTTATGTGAGTGGCTGTATGAGTGAGAGTTGGTGTGTGAGTCGCTCTATGGATGAGTGAGTAATTGTGTGAGTACTTGAATGGGTCTGTGAAGGGGTATGTGAAAGGTTCTGTGGGTGAGTGAGAGAGTGGATGAGAGGTTGTATAGGAGTACGAGTGTTTTTTTTGATGATTTCATCAGTCATCATTGATGTCATTTGAGATGTCATCAGTGATGTCACTGACCATGTCATGAGTGATGTAATATGTGAGGTCATAAGCAGTGCATTGCGGGGGTGTAAGTTATATAACGTCCCTGTAACCTTTGTTTTTTTCAGTGAGTTTCTAAGGTTTTTTCATATTCTATTTCCTAACTATGACATCCCTGTAAACTTTGTTTTTAAGTATATATCTATGTTTATTATATTCTTTTTCCTAACTATAACTTCCCTGTAACCTTTGGGGGTTTTTAAGTGAATTTGTAAGGCTTTTTTAAATTTTACTTCTTAACTGCAATTTCTAACCTTTGACACTAAGTGTGTGCATGAGTGTCTCAGTGGGTGTATGAGTGTCTGAGTAGGTTTGTAAGTGGGTGTGAGAGAGTATGAGTTAAGCTGTAAGTGGGTATATGAGTGCCTGAGTGGGCCTGTGAGTGGGTGTGTGAGTCTCTGATAGGGGTGGGTGGTAAACTCCACTCCACTGGCAAAGTTTGTGAGGTTTTGCCACTCTGCACTCTGTTTGGAATGCGGAGTTTGGCAAAAACACCCCCCCAACTACCGGCGGAGCAGAGTTTACCGTCACGCTCACACCTGGACTTCATTCCCCAATCAGAGGTGTACCAGGAGGTCTCTTTCAAGGGTGGTTGAGAAAGGGGATGGGGCCTCTGACGAGGTCCGAGCAATCCCGCTGTGGAGGACTTACTTGGGACAACAATAGAGATTCTTGGCCTCCAATGAAACTCAGCAGCCAAGGGGATTTCATCCCCCAACCAGTTGTACATCAGGAGGTCTCTTTAGGGAATGGTTGAGAAAGGGGGCAGTGCCTCTGACGAGGTGGGAGCAATTCCATCGTAGGGGACTTACTTGTGACAACAATAGGGAATCTTGGCCCCAATGACCCTCAGCAGCCAAGGGGACTTCATCCCCCAACCAGTAGTGCACCAGGAGGCCCCTTTGCAGTGTGGTTCAGAAAGGGGGCAGGGCCTCCAATGAGGACTGAGCAATCCAGCTGTGGGGGACTTACCTGTGACACAATAGGGGTTATTGGCCCGCAACGACACTCAGCAGCCAAGGAGACTTCATCCCCATTCCATTAGTGCGTCAGGAGGGCCCTTTGAACAGTGGTTGAGAAAAGGGGTGGAGCTGCTGATGAGGTATCAGCAATCCCCTGTGGGGAATTACTTGTGGCAGCAATATGGTGTTGTGTAGTTCCTATAAAACCTATATAGGATCTGTGCGTTTAGACAACATACACTGCGGGTTTGGTGTCCAGACTGATTCCAGCTAGCTCACAGTGCCACCAGAAACTCCTCTTACCAAGGAGAGAATAGTTATTGGCAACTATCGAACATGACAACCCTGATCCCTCTGGAACGTGGAAACACTGTACTACTTTTCGCTCAGTCACTCGTGCTCACTTAGTCTCAGAGAGATACATGGAATAAATAGTATGGACGTTTTTCAATAAGCATTTATTGAACAGTCGTTATTCTAGTGTAAAATAGGTGTGCTGAAACAACCATCAGACAGTAACAGATATAAATGACTAGAAGCAGTAAGAAAGTAGAAGGATGGTATATTTCTACCATTTTGCTATAATCATGATGTTGGAAACGGGGGTACCGAGTCCGTTACGGTAGCATGGCACAAAGCGGGGAAGGCACGCGAAGGCAATGTGTAAGGCAGTTGTGCAGCACACTCTTACTTTGACTCAGAAATGCGAAGCAATAACAGGACACCACACCAGGCTTGCATAATTAAAATCAAGTTCGTTTATGTAAATCACGGTTGCATCAAATGAGACTTTACATTGCGTTATTCAACTGTGGTACATTCTTCTTAAAAAGACCTTCAACAGTGTAGGCCACTAAAAGGCCGCAGGAATCATCCTCTAAACACAGCACCCATAACGATCACCGGGTGCAGTAATAAAATATGGCCTAGAACATGTAATTCACTTCATGAATATTAAATTATGAGTACATAGGCACTTTACGTTACATTTTAACCAGGGCCTGCATTTGTCTAGGCACCCCCATAGGCAGTACAAAGGGCGTCGCCAATCCGGTACACCTGCAACCTGAAAACACTTCAACTCTTGGCAGGGTACACTGGAGTTCACTTCAATGAATTACCTTCCCTTCAGGCAAGGACATTTCCTCATAGGCATATTCAGCAGGCCCAGACAATCAGTAAAGCAGGCGCAACAATAAGCTGAGGGAAATACTAGAGGGAACCCCTCAACATGTCCGTAATACTGGGGCTTCCCTATAATTGAGGATTCCTATGTCTACAAGGGGAGGTAAGGGTTAAATCAGGCTTGGCCCTCTCCTCACCGGGGCCTCGCCTTGCAAAACGTTAATGAGGGCTTCTCCCTCTTTAGCTCCCCAGGGAATGCTGGCCCCCGGCCCCCAGTGGCGTGTTCTGGAGCCCTAGGGGCCTCCCGGGCTCACCTGCTGTTGTGGCGGTGGTCGCTCTTCCACGCGACTGGGCCCGTTAGGGTTCGGCCCACGCGTTGGTTCTTTGAGCCCAGACTGGGCTAAGGGGCCTTGCACTGGCGTCGTGGGTCGTTGGGGGCCGGTATTGCTCTCCTCCGGCCCCCGGGGATGGTTCTCGATGCGAGGCAGGGAGCGGGAGCCGGCAGTCCTTTCCGGACGGCTTCCCGCCTCCCTCTGTGGACGCGGTGCTGGTCTTCGGCGTCGGAGCTCTCCCCCGGCCTCCGTACGCGCTGGGGGCGGGCCGAGGACGGGCGCCCAATCACTGCGCGGCCTTCCGGGGGCACGGCCGATGACGCGGTCGGCGACCCTGGTCCCTCAGCAACGGCGTCCGCGGGCCTGGAGGCCGCGGTAGGCCTCAGTTCTCTTCACGCGGCCCTCCTGGGCTGCGGCGGCGTCCTTTTCGGCCGCGACTTCAGCGGTAGGGCTCTCGGGCCCGGCGGTGATCTCAGGGGCGATTTGGGAGGCTTCGGTGAGGGCGCGGACGGCGCACCTCACCACCCCAAACTCGGCGGTACCTCGGCTGTCCTCACAGCGCTCCTCACGCGGCGACGGCCGCAGCAGCAGCAGAGAGTAGCCACGAGGTGAGTGGCTTGGGGCAACTTCCTTTCAGGAGAGATACAGCGCGGAGCGCGCTGGCAGCCTATGAGCAGGGCTGCGTGGGAAGGGTTCGTGGGGACAGTCCAGCTGCAGGCAGGAGTGGATAGGGGGTGAAGGTCTAGCGCTTAGGGCACGGCGCTTTACCTCGTGATCCCCAGTTGAAGATTCAGCCTGGGTTGACTGGCTGTCAGGTTATGGGTTCCAGTTACACTTGGTTTCAGAATCTTGTCATGAGCTTCTTGTCAGAAGTGGCTTATTATAATGTCTGTGACAACCGTTTCTTGTCAGAAAGTTCTTCTTCTGAGGGGGGTTGTGAGTTGGTGGTTCGGGGGTTGCTTGATGTTCCTCCCAGCACGCTGAAGGTGGTTCCCTGGGTCCCCTCACACTGGGCAAGGTCAGTGGGTGGTGGGCGTTCCTCAGCTATCTTACTTCAGCAGGGCCTCAGCCCTGTCAGCAGCAGTAGTGTAGGTCTCCCCCTAGGCCCTAAAGCCTATACTCCAGCGCAGGTTCTCCCAGGTTCAGTGGTGCTCCAACCTAACTGACTAAAAGGTTTTCCCTCCAAGCCTCTTATACCCCTAGGTCAGGTGACCCTCCTAAAGGCGGCAAAACATAACTCCTCCCACAGCCCGGAAGGTTCTGGAACCTTCCGCCTATCTAGCTATGTGGCCCAGAGGCGGGAACGGGATGGATACTGTATCCCTATGTCCCAGCCTGACCCTGGCTACTAGCGTGTATGTGTGTAAGGCCCTTCTGCAGTAGCAGGGGCCTGTGGCAGCCATCTTTAGTGAGAGAGCACCTGCACCTCAGCACTGGCCAGCAGTGGCAAGGCGCCCGGAGACCTAGGTCCAGTAAAAATATGGTGGCAAAAATGAGGCGCAAAAGGGAAAAAAACAGGGCAAGACCACCCTAGGGCTGACAGGTCTAACACGCGTCCCCCCAGCCGAAAGAGGGGAGAGCTTCCCAACCTCTAGGGAGTTCTCTTCGCTAAGGCGGAAAAACCGGGAGAGACCGTCAGCGTTGGCGTGGTCTACACCGGGTCGATGTTCCACCCGAAAGTCCATCCCCTGGAGGGAAATGGACCACCTCAACAATTTGGGGTTTTCGCCTCTCATTTGCATGAGCCAGCGAAGGGGTCTGTGGTCGGTCTGGATCAAGAAGTGACAACCAAAAAGATATGGCCTCAACTTCTTTACAGCCCAAACCACAGCAAAGGCTTCCCGTTCGATGGTACTCCACCGCTGTTCCCGGGGAGTAGTCTTCGGGAGATGAAGGCCACTGGCTGGTCTTGGCCATCGTCATTCAGCTGCGAGAGCACAGCTCCTATGCCATGCTCAGAAGCATCTGTCTGCACGATAAACTCCCGTCCAAAATCTGGAGTCCTGAGCACCGGTGCGGTGCACATGGCACGTTTAAGGGTCTCAAAGGCATCCTGGCAGGCAGCCGTCCAGATGACTCTGCGTGGCTGCTTCTTTGAAGTCAATTCCGTCAATGGGCCCACGATGGTTCCATATCCCTTGACGAACCGGCGGTAGTATCCCGTGAGGCCGAGAAAAGCTCGGACCTCTGTTTGGGTCTTGGGGGCTCCCAGGCCATGATGGTCTCAATCTTGGCTTGGAGGGGTTGCACCTTACCTCCGCCCACCAGATGTCCCAGGTACACGACAGATCCCTGTCCAATCTGGCACTTGCTGGCCTTGATGGTTAGACCAGCCCGTTGCAAAGCCTGTAGCACCTCCTGGAGATGCTGCAGATGGTCCTCCCAGCTGCTACTGAAGACAGCTATGTCATCCAGGTAGGCAGCAGAGAAGGCCTCTAGGCCAGACAGCACCTGGTTCACCAACCGCTGGAAAGTGGCTGGAGCATTTTTCAACCCGAAGGGCATCACACGAAATTGAAAGTGGCCCTCCAGGGTGGAGAACGCAGTCTTCTCCCTTGCTCCTTCCGCCATGGCGATCTGCCAATAGCCTGACGTTAAATCAATGGTACTCAGATACCGGGCTGCTCCCAGCCGGTCAATGAGCTCATCCGCCCGAGGGATCGGGTGAGCGTCGGTCTTGGTGACTGAGTTGAGTCCACGATAATCCACACAGAACCGAAGTTCTGGTGTGGTGCCCGGGGGGCCGCTTTCGGCACCAACACCACCGGACTAGCCCAAGGGCTACTGGAAGGCTCAATCACCCCCAGTTCTAGCATCTTGGTAACCTCACCCTGGATACTAGCCTTGACCTTATCGGACAGCCGGTAAGACTTGTTTTTCACTGGCGGACTGTCCCCTGTGTCCACATCATGGGTACACAGGTGCGTGATTCCAGGCGTGAGGGAGAACAACGAGGCATACTGCCCCAAGACCAGGCGGCAGTCCCTCTGTTGCTCTGGGGTCAAGGATGGGGTGAGGACCACTCCCTCTACCAACCCATCCTTCTCATGGGCCGCCAGAAGGTCTGGCAGAGGCTCACTCTCCTCCTCCTCACTTCCATCTGTTATCATCAGGAGAGTGAGCTCGGAACGCTCCTGGTGTGGCTTCAGGCGGTTGACGTGGAACACCCTGTGGGGTTGACGGGGGGTCTTCACAACAACGACATACGTGGTCTGGCCTTTCCTTTCCAGGATCTCAAACGGTCCAGTCCACCTGTCCTGGAGGGCGCTAAGCTCTCCTGGCTCCATGACCCACACCTTCTGTCCAGCGTCTAACTCTACCGTCCGCGCGTTCCGGTCATACCATTGCTTCATGACGGCCTGACTTGCCTCTAGGTTGTCCGAGGCCTCCTTCCACAGCTTGGCCACTTGGCTGCGGAACGCCAGCATATAGCTGACCACATCACGGGGAAGCTTCGAGGAAGACTTCTCCCACCCCTCCTTGACAAGACTGAGGGGCCCCCGAACGGGGTGGCCATAGAGCAGCTCAAAGGGGCTGAAACCGACCCCCTTCTGCGGCACCTCTCGGTAGGAGAAGAGCAGACAGGGTAAGAGGACGTCCCACTTCCTTCTTAAGTCCTCGGGTAGGCTCCTGATCATCCCCTTCAAGGTTTTGTTAAAGCGCTCCACGAGCCCGTTCGTCTGGGGGTGGTAAGGAGTGGAGAACCGGTAGGTCACTCCACACTCCTTCCACATGGCCTGCATGTAGGCCGACATGAAATTCGTGCCCCTATCTGACACCACGACCTTGGGGAATCCCACTCGGGTAAAAATCCCCATGAGGGCCCGCGCCACCACCGGTGCAGTGATGGTCCTCAGAGGGATTGCCTCTGGGTACCGGGTGGCGTGGTCTACTAGCACCAAAATGAACCTATGTCCAGCAGAAGTCGGCGGATCCAACGGCCCGACAATGTCAATCCCTACTCGCTCAAAAGGGGTATTGACAACTGGGAGAGGTTCTAGAGGGACCTTCACCTTAGTCCCTGTCTTGCCGCTCGCTTGGCAAGTGGTGCAGGTCTTGCAAAAAGTGTCAGAAGTGACGCGCATCCTGGGCCAGTAAAAATGTGGGACCAAACGCGCAAACGTCTTGTCCTGGCCCAGGTGTCCTGCTAGTGGTATCTCATGTGCCAACTCTAGCAGAAAGGCCCGGTAGCATTGGGGGACCACCACGGCCCTTGAGGACCCATGCACCGGAGCCTTAGGCTCACTGTAGAGGAGACCATCCTCCCAGTAGACATGGTAGTTACCAGTCTCTGTTCCAGCTGCTTGGGCTTCGGCCTGTTGCCGTATGCCTTCAAGCGTAGGGCACTCCCTCTGCGCCCGGCAAAATTCCTCCCGGGTAGGCCCTCCTTCCACCTGCCACTCTGCAGGGGTCGGCAGGTCCCCCACGGGAAAACCAACCACCTCAGCGGACTCCGGGGTCACCTCCGCGGGCTCCCCATCCATCTCACCGGGTGTCTCCTCCCGGACATCTCCTCGTCCAGCAGTGGGCTGGGCCATTATTTCAGGCTCCAACCCGGGCTGAGTTCCTTGTCGGGCAGCCATGGACCGCGTGATAACGCAAGTCCATCCTGGTAACCCCAACATCTCAGCATGGGCATTGAACTCTACCTCCCTCCAGGCAGTATGTTCCAAGTCGTTGCCCAGCAGACAGTCAACTGGCATGGCAGGGCTCACCGCAACCTTCATCAGACCTGATACTCCTCCCCACTCAAAGGGAACTTGGGCCACGGGGTAATGACCCAGGCTATTGTCAGCCATCACAACCGGGTGGAACTCCTCAGGAATCACCTGCTCTGGGGACACCAGCTGATGTCTCACCATCGTCATGCTGGCACCTGTGTCCCTCAGAGCCTCCACCTCCTCCCCGTTCACCAGGACCCTCTGCCGATACTTGGCAGTGTTCGCGGGTACCTGAACCCGTGGGATGATCTCTCTATCCCCCAGGGAAACTAAGGTCAAGCCTGTCCACTCACCTCCCCTACCTAGGGACAACTCCTCCCCAAGCGCTACACTGGCCACCCCGGGGCTCTTACCTCCTGTGGGGGCTGGGGTTCTCTTGCGACACTGGGGATCCCCCTTGTAGTGCCCAACCTCCCCGCACTCGTAGCACCGGACAGTTCTGGGCTGCTGACTCCTGTCAGGGTAAGTGGGTTTCTGGAATCCAGATTGGGATGGGGAACCTACCCCTCTCCCAGGCGGTCTATTTTGGGGACCTTTAAAGAACTCCCTCTTTTATCTCCCCCTCTTTCTTCTGGGGGAACCCCTGTCCACCTTTCGGGGGTCTGCCCCGGCTCCCTTGTGGGACACCCGAGTGCTGACCCACGTGTCTGCCTCCTCTGCAAGCTCCCTTGGGTTGGTCAGCTTGCAGTCCACCAAGTACTGGCGCAGCTCCGGAAAACATTTCTCGAGGAGGTGCTCTCTCAAGAACAGGTCGTACAGCCCAGTGTAATTGTCAATGTTGCTGCCACGCACCCAACCCTCCAATGCCTTCCGGGCATAATCATAAAAATCCACCCAGTTTTGTGTGTTGAGCTTGTGGCTGTTGCGGAACTTTTGGCGGTACTTCTCTGGGGTGAGGCCAAACTTCCTGAGCAGGGCCTCCTTCATGATAGGGTAGTTAGTCTGCTCCCCCTTATCCAAAGTTAAAAGTGTGTCCCTTACTGGTGGAGGTATGTACCTATAAAGGCCTCCTCCCCAGTAGCTCTCAGGAACTCTATGGGCCACCAAAGCTACCTCGTACGCCGCCAACCACTTGTCGATGTCATCACCCACACTAAAGCTGGCTATCACCTCCCTGGGTAGATAAAATTTGGGCTCCTGTGGAACCCCAGCAGGTACGCTGCCACCATTCACTTTGCCTTCCATCTCCATCTGCAAGGCTCGGATCTCTAGTTCTTTCAGGCTAAGCTCATGTGCAAGCCTCCTTTCCTCCATGGCTAGCCTTGCCTGCTCTCGCTCCCTTTCCATCCTAGCAAGCTCTAATGTCAATTGCCTTTGCTCCCTCCTGTCCTCGAATTCCTCTGCTGACAAACTCCCCCTGACGCACTACTGCCTGCCCTGGAACGTCTTCCTGGCAACACATTCTCGCTGACGTCAATGTTCAGTAGGCTCAGTTCTCCTGGGTCGTCTGCCTCCCTCTGCTCCTCCTCCCCTCTTCCCCCGGGTGGGCCATTACCCATGCCCTCAAAGCTTTCTGAAGCACCTCCTTCCTGGCGCCTCGCTTGACGGCCACCCCCTCTCTAGGCAGAACTCCTTGAGCTGTGTCACCGTATACCTCTCTAGGTCGGCTAACTCAAACTCCATCCTCCTAGGTGGGGTCCCAGACAATTTAAGGAAGGGGTTCTAAATTGTAGGTAGCAGGTCTACTGCAGGACTAACACAATCGGCAATCACAAGAGAATTCCTAGTACTTGCATGTCACTAGGTGTCTAATTGCGGCGCACACTGAGTCACTGTAGGGTGCTGCACAAACACCAGTCCTTATCTCACCGCTGAACACCAATGTTGGAAACGGGGGTACCGAGTCCGTTACGGTAGCATGGCGCAAAGCGGGGAAGGCACGCGAAGGCAATGTGTAAGGCAGTTGTGCAGCACACTCTTACTTTGACTCAGAAATGCGAAGCAATAACAGGACACCACACCAGGCTTGCATAATTAAAATCAAGTTCGTTTATGTAAATCACGGTTGCATCAAATGAGACTTTACATTGCGTTATTCAACTGTGGTACATTCTTCTTAAAAAGACCTTCAACAGTGTAGGCCACTAAAAGGCCGCAGGAATCATCCTCTAAACACAGCACCCATAACGATCACCGGGTGCAGTAATAAAATATGGCCTAGAACATGTAATTCACTTCATGAATATTAAATTATGAGTACATAGGCACTTTACGTTACATTTTAACCAGGGCCTGCATTTGTCTAGGCACCCCCATAGGCAGTACAAAGGGCGTCGCCAATCCGGTACACCTGCAACCTGAAAACACTTCAACTCTTGGCAGGGTACACTGGAGTTCACTTCAATGAATTACCTTCCCTTCAGGCAAGGACATTTCCTCATAGGCATATTCAGCAGGCCCAGACAATCAGTAAAGCAGGCGCAACAATAAGCTGAGGGAAATACTAGAGGGAACCCCTCAACATGTCCGTAATACTGGGGCTTCCCTATAATTGAGGATTCCTATGTCTACAAGGGGAGGTAAGGGTTAAATCAGGCTTGGCCCTCTCCTCACCGGGGCCTCGCCTTGCAAAACGTTAATGAGGGCTTCTCCCTCTTTAGCTCCCCAGGGAATGCTGGCCCCCGGCCCCCAGTGGCGTGTTCTGGAGCCCTAGGGGCCTCCTGGGCTCACCTGCTGTTGTGGCGGTGGTCGCTCTTCCACGCGACTGGGCCCGTTAGGGTTTGGCCCACGCGTTGGTTCTTTGAGCCCAGACTGGGCTAAGGGGCCTTGCACTGGCGTCGTGGGTCGTTGGGGGCCGGTATTGCTCTCCTCCGGCCCCCGGGGATGGTTCTCGATGCGAGGCAGGGAGCGGGAGCCGGCAGTCCTTTCCGGACGGCTTCCCGCCTCCCTCTAGTGGACGCGGTGCTGGTCTTCGGCGTCGGAGCTCTCCCCGGCCTCCGTACGCGCTGGGGGCGGGCCGAGGACGGGCGCCCAATCACTGCGTGGCCTTCCGGGGGCACGGCCGATGATGCGGTCGGCGTCCCTGGTCCCTCAGCAACGGCGTCCGCGGGCCTGGAGGCCGCGGTAGGCCTCAGTTCTCTTCATGCGGTCCTCCTGGGCTGCGGCGGCGTCCTTTCGGCCGCGACTTCAGCGGTAGGGCTCTCGGGCCCGGCGGTGATCTCAGGGGCGATTTGGGAGGCTTCGGTGAGGGCGCGGACGGCGCACCTCACCACCCCAAACTCGGCGGTACCTCGGCTGTCCTCACAGCGCTCCTCACGCGGCGACGGCCGCAGCAGCAGCAGAGAGTAGCCACGAGGTGAGTGGCTTGGGGCAACTTCCTTTCAGGAGAGATACAGCGCGGAGCGCGCTGGCAGCCTATGAGCAGGGCTGCGTGGGAAGGGTTCGTGGGGACAGTCCAGCTGCAGGCAGGAGTGGATAGGGGGTGAAGGTCTAGCGCTTAGGGCACGGCGCTTTACCTCGTGATCCCCAGTTGAAGATTCAGCCTGGGTTGACTGGCTGTCAGGTTATGGGTTCCAGTTACTCTTGGTTTCAGAATCTTGTCATGAGCTTCTTGTCAGAAGTGGCTTATTATAATGTCTGTGACAACCGTTTCTTGTCAGAAAGTTCTTCTTCTGAGGGGGGGGTTGTGAGTTGGTGGTTCGGGGGTTGCTTGATGTTCCTCCCAGCACGCTGAAGGTGGTTCCCTGGGTCCCCTCACATTGGGCAAGGTCAGTGGGTGGTGGGCGTTCCTCAGCTATCTTACTTCAGCAGGGCCTCAGCCCTGTCAGCAGCAGTAGTGTAGGTCTCCCCCCTAGGCCCTAAAGCCTATACTCCAGCGCAGGTTCTCCCAGGTTCAGTGGTGCTCCAACCTAACTGACTAAAAGGTTTTCCCTCCAAGCCTCTTATACCCCTAGGTCAGGTGACCCTCCTAAAGGCGGCAAAACATAACTCCTCCCACAGCCCGGAAGGTTCTGGAACCTTCCGCCTATCTAGCTATGTGGCCCAGAGGCGGGAACGGGATGGATACTGTATCCCTATGTCCCAGCCTGACCCTGGCTACTAGCGTGTATGTGTGTAAGGCCCTTCTGCAGTAGCAGGGGCCTGTGGCAGCCATCTTTAGTGAGAGAGCACCTGCACCTCAGCACTGGCCAGCAGTGGCAAGGCGCCCGGAGACCTAGGTCCAGTAAAAATATGGTGGCAAAAATGAGGCGCAAAAGGGAAAAAAACAGGGCAAGACCACCCTAGGGCTGACAGGTCTAACACATGAACATAGGCAAGTATATAAAATACATGACAATAAAATGCGTACTCCTACGATGTAATCCTAATTAGATGTACCTAAGTGTACCTAGCATGTATGTAGGTGTTAAGCCAAGAGTCCCTGAAGGATAAAGTAAACCCCATTACCTGAAGTGTGAGACTGTGGGACCCCATCTTGGTCTCGAGTTGGACACCCCACAAGGGATGTTCAGACCACTGTGAGCTGGAGTATCTGCATGCAGGAACCTCAGCGTCTTGCGTCAGTGTGTTAGCATGGAAGTCGTGATCTCCTCTAACTATCTCAGCAAGATGTGATGTTTATATACCTGAAGGTATCCCCAGGGGTTCTACCTTGCTGTGCCACTGTCGTACTTATGATGATGTCGGGAATGAACCTTGTACATAGTTATTATGCAGGAGATGGTAGTCCTGCTGAGTTTCCAAGAATCCAAGGATCCTCATGCATAATGTATGAGGCTATTATTCAGTGAAAACCCCACGTTCTGTAAGCAGTACTGTAACTAGGTAAACAGTCAGTCCTAGCAGCCCGTTATGTATGTAGTGTAGGGACGAATATAGGTGAAAGGTTGGGATGTTACCCTTGCCTATATTGGGGTACTTATATGGAATATAACAATGGGTTCTTCGTCCCCAACGATCCTCAGAAGTCAAGGGGACTTCATCCCCAACCAGTAGTGCACCAGGAGGCCCCTTTGAGGAGTGGTTGAGAAAGGGGGCGGGGCATCCGATGAGGTCTCAGTAATCCTGCTGTGGGGGACTTACTTGTGGCAGCAATAGGGATTCTTGGTCTCCAATGACCCTTAGCAGCCAAGGGGACTTCATCCACCAACCAGTACTGCACCAGGATTCCACTTTGCAGAGTGGTTGAGAGAGGGGGCAGTGCCTCTGGCAAGGTCTGAGCAACCCCGCTGTAGGGGACATACTTGTGGGTGTTAATTAGCCCGGGAGGCGGTGGTCTCCGAGGCTCAATTAGCCTCAGGAGGGGAGCCCCATGCACCCCTCTGACCTGTCCCACCTGGGGGCTGTATTCAAAACAAGAATGGGAGTCAGCACGTGTTTTTTTTTACATTTTTGCTGCAGATTTGCAGCTTCTTCTTGTTTTCATTGCAATATTTTTTTAAACAAAGTGCTTTTTGACCCAGTTGGAGTCCCTCTGGGATCCTATGACCAGAGCTAAGCAGTCAGGGTATTCGTACCCTGTCCCCCTTTTTGAGGCACTTGGCTGAAGTCGAGTTCCAAGATGGTTGCCAACACTTCCTGGTTGAAGTGTTGGCAGCCATCAGATCTCAGCACGAGATCGGAAGGGATCATGAAGGCTTCGAGTCCCTATATATACAAAATTTGGATTTTCATTAATATCTCAAAAATGACCGAACAGATTTACACCATTTCACGAAAAGGTCGCTCTCTGGACCAAAAGCTACCTTTCTGCCAAATTTGGTGTAATTCCGTCCAACTATTTGCACTGTAGCTGTGTCTAAAATTCCTACATAAAAAAATTTCATTGGGAAAACGCGTTTTAGGACCCCTTTTTCTCTGCCTCCTGGTTGACAAATCACCATGAAACCTTCAAAACAAGAGCTGAACTGATTGCCATACTAGTTTTGAAAAGTTTGTGAAGATTCTTCAAACAGTGTCAAGGTTATTGGCAAAATAAAAATGCTTTTCCTATGGAAAATGGGTCCTAATGATAACTACCTACTAGTGACCGCCAGTATATATAATGGTCGCCAGTAGGTAGTTATAGTTAGCACTCATGTTTCAATAGGTAAAGCGTTTTTAACTTGCCTATAACTGTGGCGTTAGTTTCACGAATCTTCACAAAATTTTCCCAAAAAACTGTTCTGGTGATTCTTGGTTCATGCAGAAAGTTTTGGGCAATTCGTGAAGTGGGGGCTGAGAAAAATGGGGTTAAAAAAATGGTGCATTTCAATGTTAATTCCCATAGGACCTGTCAACAAGACTACAGCCTGAACTGCTGGACCAAATTTGGTTGAAAGGTAGATTTTGGTTATATAGATTGTGCCTTTTGGTATTTGGTATAAATCCATTTAGTAGTTCTTCAGAAATTTAAATATAAAAAGTTACTGATATCTGTGTTCGAGGATTTACAAAAAATATAGCCACAAATTTGCAATATTTGCAAATTTGCTAAAAAAATGAATGCCATCTCCCTGGGACTTTAGTTGAATTGAAAGTGGGGGTGGTGCAGACCCCCCCCGCAGCCCGTGGATCAACACCTCCCTGGGGCTTTGCTTAATTTAAATGCAAGGGGTTGTGATGCAAGGGACCGCCACCTCCCGGGGTACTTTAAGATATATTTGTGGCTGCGCCCGCTTGGCTTGCCCATGCCCCGGGGACCACCACCTCCCTGTGGCCAAATAGAAGAAAGGAGGTTGGCCACACGGCCCCTCCTGGAGCCATAGATGGCCCTGGGGCCTGCCACTCCCCTGGGCCGCTCTCTCCAATCCAGCAAGTGCTCTGCTTCCAGCAAGCGAGCGCATTAAAAATGATCTTCCTTGCTGGAAGCAGAGCAGAACTGCTTTTAGACAGAGGGAGCTGCATGTTTAGCATGTCTAAAAGCAATGCAGGCTCCCGCAGGAGTGAGAGCCAGCAGGGATTGCGGGGCCTTGCGGCTCCCACCCCACGGTCCCCAACAAATGTGAGTGGGTGCCCTGGGTGGGCCAGAGTACCCACAATAGAGGCCGGGCCCCGAGGGTGAGGGTCATCAGGGCCAAAATGGGACCGGGGGTATTGGGACTGCACGGCCACCATCCCCATAAAAATTAACAATTAAATAAAGGCCAGCTCCAATGGATGGAATTGGCCTGGGAGGGAGGATGCGTGGCCCCCTCCCCATTTAAAAAGGTCTTTACCCGGGGAGGGAGTTCCCGGGGCCCAAATCAGCCAAGGGAAGGGGGATCATGCTGCCCAACTCCACTAATAAAAGAAAAAAACCCTTAAAAAAAGGCCCAGCAAGTTGCCAAGACCCCATCCCCTTGCACCACCACTTCCGCAAACATGCCTCCTGGCGCACTACTGGTTGGGGGAAGAAGTCCCCTTGGTTCTTGAGGGTCCTTGGGGGTCAACAAGCCCTCCTGTTACCTTTGGTAACTCCCAAACAGCGGAATTGCTTAGTGGTTGTCAGAGGCCACGCACCCTTTATCCACACTCTGCAAGCGCACCTTCTAGTGCACTACTAGTTGGAGTATGATGTCCCCATTGCTGCTGAGGTTCCTTGGAGTCCAACAAGTAAGTCCCACACAGCGAAATTGCAGGGAGGTCTTCGAAGGCAATTATTTTGAGAGAGTATCAAAATTTCTCATGAGCAAACAGGCACTCTGGCATAGTGAGTATCACATTTCCATTTCAGGCACTGAAGTGCCCCAGAATTCCAGATGGGGTCGGTAACATATTTACTTACCACATCAGGATTTCCTATTGGAATTACAAGGATGGTGGAAACTTTATTTATTTACACAGCCAAAAACATGGGGAAACTTGTGGAGGGGTAATGAGGAATTACTGGCGAATCAACCTGGAACTACCAATTCCCTTAGTAATTTTCTTTATTCAGAGGTTTCCCAGGCTTTAACCCAGAACCACCATTTTTCTGCACCTTCAGCGTTAATAGGATCCCCAGTATAGTTAACTTTTGAAATGTGGAACAACATCCCGGTACCCAGTGGTATCTAAGACACTGGGTGGCACAGAGTAAAATTCTATTTTGTTTTTAATAATATTTCTAGCTGAACTAAATATGCAAAATTAAACTTTTTATTAAAACAAATTTCCATATTTATTTAACATTTTTATTTGATTATGTAATATTATTACAAGAGACATAACAAATTCAAAGCCTATTCAGACAACTTGAAGCACTAACTGTGGGAAAGAATCTATTTGATGATGAGTGAAGGTGGTGGGTGGGGTGTGAATGTTGCTTCACTTATCATTTAATATGCCAGAAATGCGGGCAATGTCATAGTCCTGGGAATATCTTGCATTATTAGTACATAACTCAACCTAATCATATTTCGTAAGATTGCAAACTTTTCAAGTTTCGCATATACTGTATTTATGTGCTAGCAAACCTCTGCGTGCTGCCTGTCCCCATCAAATAATGTACTGGCTCATTTACATTTTACTTTAATATGCAAAACGGTCTGGACCACAGATCCAGATAAAATATGTTTTCTGCACAAATTATGAAGAGGGCTGCTGTGCAGTGGAAAGTGAAAGCTTGAATCTATGAAGAGACTACGACCTAGGAGAGGAAAACACATCATGCTGTTTGTTACACACTAAAATAGAGATATAAATGAACAGTAACACAGACTTGCACAGAGAATGGGTTAACACTGGTCAGATGGTCAAGAACAATTCTAGAAAAATCAGCAACCGATCCTCAAATGAGCACATACAGAGCCAGAGTGGGAGACAGAGGCATTCAAAGTAAAATAGAAAAATAAATAGAACAATCAAATCAAATGGCAGATTGCCAGAACCTGAGACACAAAAACATACATGAGAATGCTAGGTGGAACAGAGAAAAGTACAGATTGAATAGGGAAGCAACAACAACAGCTGTACAAAAGAACTGATAACGTGAGAATATGAGATAATCACAGATGCCGTGATCCAGATAGATAATAGACCTTGAGAGAAACAGAGAACAATAACAGGCAGGTGGAGAGACAGATGGATGAGTTTCTTACTTCACAACACGAGTAAAAACGTGTAAATTCTGTTAGTCCCACACCTTCATTTTATACACATTTTGATAACTTCAACTGAAATTATTTTGAGGACCTGTGCGCAATAAACAAGTCATAGGTTTATTGAATGCTTGCTGCCTTTAACGGATTATGCATTAACATTTATGCATCACTTCATTAGCCATCTCACACCATCACGTCGGTAGAGAACAGGTATGTAGATCAGCAGAAAGCTGCCAATGCTTCCTGTGTATTCATCTTTTATGGGAACTTGGACCTACAGAAAGGATATTTACTGGCTCTCTACTTGCAGCTCCACTGCTCTGGCAAGGTGACGACCGGTACTTCAAAAAATACCATGCAACATTTTTCCCCTGTAGTAACATGCAGACTGAAAGGGCACGTGCAATTGTGCTGAGACATGTGCACATCCCAGAACTTCAGTGCACTTGCCAAACCAGTTAATGACTGTCAGTCTATGATTATAACTTCAACCTTGAGTGAGGTAGGGGATTATGTTCTGTGATGGCTGCCTCACAAGAATTTATCTTGAATAAAGTACATAATACATTGTGCTTAAAATGATTAGCAGCTGGGACAGTCCAGATTGTTAGAAATGGGGGTCTCTAGTTGGCTGTGGTAGGCCTGTGCAAGAAGGGACCCTTCCTTCTAGTCAAGATAATGGGATTACACACCCAAGATAACCCCTGCTCACCCCCTTGGTAGCTTGGCACGAGCAGTCAGCTTATCTCAGAGGCAATGTGTAAAGTATTTGTATATAACACACACAGTAACACAGTGAAAACACTACAAATGGACACCACACCAGTAGAGAGAAATAAAGTATCTCTATCTAAACCTAACAAGACCAAAAAATCCAACATACACAACTCAAAAATATAACTTTTAAAGGTTTCAGCAATTCTGTCCATAGGAAACTATGGATGTGGTGATTTTACACAAAGTGCCTTAAAATGCGTCAAAGTTCACACGGCAAAACAGCCGCAGAGGAGGGAAGCATTGGAAAACAAAGTGATGCTTTGGTTCCTGAGTCTGCAGTGAGGCGATGCATCAGTTCTGCTACACGCAGGAGAAGTGTTGTGTGGAATCCGGGCTGTACTTGGAAGTGAGGCATTGATTCCAAGATGGTTCTGGTTTGCAGGTGCTGCGTCGGAAAACGTGCCGCACTGGTGCGATGCATGGAAACCCTGGACATGCTGGCGGTCGATGTGGTGGCAGTCAACAGGAGCTGCATCAAGTTCTTAAGCCACGGTCCCAGGATGCGTTGATTCTTTCAGCTGCACAGCAGGACCTGCACAGTCAGTGCAGTGGTCTTGGACTTCAGAGACCGGCACATGGGACTCTGGCTGTGGCGGATTCTTCAGCTGCTGGCGATGTGTCGATTCAGGTTTCTTGTAGCTTTTTGCAGTAGGAACAACCTCCAAGGGCCCAGAACTGGAATTAGCACCACAAGGCAGGTCAGAACTCCCAGCAGTGGAGTTCAAGGATGCTGCAGGTGAGGTCTATGTGTCACTGAGATTTCTTATCAGGAGGCAAGCGCTACATCAAGCCCTTGGATAATCTTCTCAAGCAGAATGCAGCAAAGTAATGGTCCAGTCCTTTCCACTGCCCACAGACGGAAGCAGCAACTGCAGGCCAACCCAGCAAAGCAATACACAGCAAAGTGGCAGTACTCCTCCTGACAGCTCTTCAGCTCTTCTCTTGTCAGGGTCCTATTGATCCAGAAGTGGTCTAAAAGTCTGAGGTTTTGGGTCCAATACTTATACCCCTTTGGCCTTTGAAATTGTCAAACTTCTAAGAAAGTTTTTGTTGTTCACAAGTTCTTGTTTTGCCCAGCCTTGGCTCCAGACACACTCCAAGGGGGTGGAGACAGCATTGTGAGAGGACAGACACAGCCCTAGTCAGGTGTCAGTGACAACTTCTTCCACCACTCTAGCTCATCAGGGTATACAGGACCCACCACAGTTCCCCTTTGTGTGACTGTCTAGAGTGAATGCACAAACAGGCCCCTGTCAGTCTAAACAAGACGTTGTTTCCACAGGCAGGTAGAGGCACCGGATGGTTAAACAAGAAATGCCCACTTTCTAAAAGTTACATTTTCAACCACACAATTTAAAAACCATCTTCACAAAAAGATGTATTTTTAAATTCTGAACTCGGGAGCCCAAACGCCAAATCTCTATCTCCTCCCAATTAAAGTCACACTTGTAAGATGTTACAAGGAAGCTCCAATGATAACCAATGGGAGAGATAGCCTTTCAATAGTGAACGACAAAGCTGTCAGTATTTGACTATCAGGACATGTAAAACACACCAGCACATGTCCTACCTTTCAAGTACACTGCACCCTGCCCTTGGGGGTACTTTGGGCCTACCTTAGGGGTAACTTACATGTAGAAAAAGGGAAGGTTTGGGCCTGGCAAATGGGTGCACTTGCCAGGTCTGCATGACAGTTTAAAACAGCACTCACAGACACTGCAATGGCAGGCCTTAGACAAGTTCACAGGGCTACTCATCTTGGGTGGCACAACCAGTGCTACAGGCTCACTAGTAGCATTTGATTTGCAGCCCCTGGGCACACATAGTGCACTTTACTAGGTACTCACCTGTAAATCAAATATGCCAATCATGGATAACCAATCAGAATCACAATTTACATAGGGAGCACTTGCATTTTAGCACTGATCTGCAGTGGTAAAGTGCCCAGAGTACTTAAACCAGCAAAAACGAAGTCCAGCTCACAGTAAAAATACAGGAGTTAGAGGTAAAAAGACAGGGAAACCACACCAAGGATGCCAGGTCTAACAAGTGTCCCCTCCAGCTGAATGTAGGGCGAACTCCCAACCTCCTGGGAGCTCTCATTACTAAGGTGGAAGAATCTGGACAGACCATAAGCATTGGCATGTTCTGTGCCAGGGCGATGTTCTACTGTAAAGTTCACTCCCTGTAGGAAAATGGACCACCTCAACAATGTTGGGTTCTCAACCCTCATCAGCTTCAACCCTCTGAGGGGCCCTTGGTCTGTCTGACCCCAGAAGTGAGTCCCAAACAAGTAGGGTCTTAGCTTCTTCAGTTCCCAGTCGACAGCAAAAGCTTCTCGCTCAATTGTGCTCCACCTCTGCTCCTTGGGAAGTAACCTCCTGCTAATGAAGGCTACATGTTGGTCTAGCCACTCTTCATTTAGCTGTGCTAGACCTGCCTCCACACCATGCTCTGAAGTGTCTGTCTCCAAAACGAATTCCTTGGAGAAGTCAGGCGCCTTCAGCTTGGGCGCTTTGCACATGGTTGCCTTAAGTGCATCAAAATTGATCTGGCAACCTCAGTCCAGATCACTTTCCTGAGCTGCTTTCTAGAAGTCATCTCAGTCAAGGGAGCAACAATGGTGCCATACCCCTTGACAAATCTCCGATAATAACCGGTGAGACCTAAAAAGGCTCTCATCTCAATCTGGGTCTTTGGGGGTTCCCAAGACAGAATGGTGTCAATCTTAAGTTGTAGGGCACCACCTGGCTGCTTCATACCTGGTTCCCTAAGTACACCACAGACCCCAGCCCTATCTGGCACTTACTATCCTTGATAGTGAAGCCTGCCTTCTGCAGAGTCTTCAGAACTTCCCAGAGGTTCTGCAAGTGATCTTCCCAGCTGGAACTGAACACTGCAATGTCATCCAGGTAGCCAACACCTGGTTAACCAACCTCTGAAAGGTGGCAGGGCGTTCTTAAACCCAAAGGGCATAATCCAGAACTGGTAGTGCCCTCTGGCATTGAAAAGCAGACCGCTATTTGACCCCATCTTTCAAGGCAATCTGCCAGTACCCAGACGTTAGGTCAAATGTACTGAGGAACTTGGCAGCTCCCATCAGCTCTATGAGCTCTTCAGTTCAGGGAATAGAGTGCGCATCAGTTTTAGTTACAATGGTTTTGCTATGTTCGCCCTAAGTTGGCAGGGTATGCCCAGACGTGGGTCCCTTGCTCACTTTGCCACTGGATTCAAGATAGCCTGGCTGATGATGGCTGTAAGCCAGAAACCGGTCCCAGGATGCTTGTTTTCGGTCCAGGGAAGACATGGCTTGGCAGTTTGGGCTGGACTGTTCCCATGAGGCACAGGGTCAGACTGATTTGCATATGGCCATGTCTGAACTGGGGTGGCGGAGTGAGCTAAAGAATGATGATGGATTAAACCCAGATCAGATGACTGGGGGTGAGTGCTTGCAATGTTCAACACTCCGTCCATCATCCCCTTTGGTTTTGCTACATCCTGACTGGCTGCCATTGACCGGGTGGCCAGGCATGCCTACCCAGGCAACCCCACCATCTCCAAGTGTTAACTGTGTTCCACCTCACCCCAAGGGGAATCCTCCGGGTAATTTCCCAGCAGACAACAGGCATGGTTGGGCTCACTGCTACTTTCAAGGAACCTGAGACCCCTGCCCCCAATCAAAAGAACCTTCACCAGCTTGGACTGGTGCTCAGAGTTGTTCACTGCAACTACTTTGTGAAACACATTGGGGATCACCTGTTCTTCAGACACCAGGGGACACCTTACTGTAGTCACACTGGCTCATATGTCTCTCAGAGCCTCCATCCTCTGTTCATTGAAGGTCACCCACTGCCTGTACTTTTTAGTGTTCTCAGGCAGGAGGGTTCTCTGGACCATCTCACTGTCTTCTCGTGAGACAAGGGTCATCTCAGCTGGCTCCCACCCATCTGGAACCAACTCCTCTCCAAGTGCTACACTGACCAACCCATGTGACTGCCCACCAGTGGCTGCCGATGCCCACTTGGGACACTTGGGGCTTCCCCTCATGTGACCCTCTTGACCATATGCATAACACCTGCGTGAACCCCCCTCTGTAGTTTTTCCTGTAGAGATCCAAGGCTTTTTCTCTCCTGGTGGACAGGAATCCTTACCGTGGGAACCAGATTGGGGCCCTTTAGAAAACTCCCTCTGTTTACCTTTGTCCCCCACTCTTCTGCTGGGGCCCCTGCCCACCCTTGGTGAAGTCTCCCACATACCCCTGGTGAACCCTAGTACTCGTCTAGCAGTCCGCTTCCTGAGCACGCTTCCTGGGGTCAGTCAGCTTGCTATCAATCAGGTGCTCGCACAACTCTGGCAAAAAGAGTATGCAGGTGCTCCCAAGTAATCACATTGTACAACCCTTGATACTATTTTACCTTGCTGCCCTTCATTGAACCATCCAGTGCTCTGCAAAAACGATTAACACATTCCAACCAAGTATGAAAATCAGTTTTCTTAAAAGTTCTTAACTTTTACTTATACTGCTCTGGGGTGAGACTATACCGGGTAATCAAGGCCTCCTTCATGTTGGGATAGGTGAGAGCTGCATTTTCTCCTAGGGCTGTCAAGATGTCCGCCCCCTCTATCTCAAAGTGTTTCCACAGAGGCCCCCACTGGGCACTAGGGACCTCATTCATGTGGAGTGCTGCCTCATAAGCCAAAAACTAAGCTTGTATGTCATCTCCCTTTCTGTAATCTTGCACCAGATCCTTTGCAATGTGCACCTTCCCTCCAGACTACACTGGCTGCATGCTGCTACCATTTGAACCTGCTTGGCCTTGATGTCCAGCTCCTTCAAACTTAACTCATGAGCCAACAACAGTTTCTTCTCTTCCAGGGCAAAGGACCTCGCCTCTAGAGCAAGGACCTTCTCCTTCTCTTTCTCCTGCTGTTTGTGCTACATTTAAAACATTTTTCTCTCAAATGTGAGTTTCACAAGCTCTCTCACTTGCTCTCTCTCCTGTCACTTGTTCGCCAGCTCCTCTGGGGACAGATTCCGGGATGACACACTGCTGCCAACCCTGGAAGATGCTCCCACAGGCAGATCCTGAGCTCCAAAATTCCCTTGCTGGCTCTGCATATCCAGATCCACATTCCCATCCTCAGCCTCCCCAGCTTCTCCTGCTCCCCACCAGATGCTCATGGCCTTCTGCAGCTCCTCTTTCCTAGAGCAGCTTCTAATAGGACACCCAAGATCCTTGCAAAACTGTTTGAGCTAATCCACTTTATAATACTGCAACTACTCAATGTCAAACACCACATTTGCAACCTCCTTGCTGAGCCACCAAGCTGAGACATGAGTTTTAGATTACTTCAAGCGTTATCACAAAAATAGGACAAAGCATAAAATACAGTATGTGGTCTGCACTCAAATAGTGGTATACACTAATCACTGTAGGTCAAGTGCAAACACAAGTCCAAATCCTCGCCGCTGACCACCAATGTTAGAAATGGGGGTCTCTAGTTGGCAGTGCTATGCACCCTGTCCAAGTAGGGAACCTTCCTTCAAGTCTGGATAAGGGGGCAACACAACCAAGATGACCTCTGCTCACCCCCTTGGTAGCTTGGCAAGAGCAGTCAGCTTATCTAAGAGGCAATGTGTAAAGTATTTGTATATAATGAACACAGTGAAAACACTACAAATGGACACCACACCAGTATAGAGAAATGAATTATCTTTATCTAAACATAACAAGACCAAAACAACAAAAATCCAACATAAACAACTCAAACATATGAGAAGAAGGTTCATAAATAAGGAAGGTGCACTCTGTGAGAAGTCAATCAAAAGGACAAGTGAAATCCATCAATCTTCTTTTATTAAAAGTTGTCATTAAAAACTGGCACACAGCCTGTGTGCCAGTTTTTAATGACAACTTTAATAAAAGAAGATTGATGATTTCACTTGTCCTTTGATTGACTTCTCACAGAGTGCACCTTCCTTATTAATGAACCTTCTTCCAATATTGGCATCCATCAACGGCGGATGCTGGGAGTAGCTGCACCTCACCTAAATATGTGAAATATGTGGAATTGAAGTGCTCAACCTTGGTCGGCCGTTGTTTGTTTCTTCTGTTTTTTGTAACACAAACATATGACTTTTAAAAGGTTTTAGCAGTTCTGTCCATAGGAAACTATGGATGCATTGAATTTACACAAAATGCCTTCAAATGCATCAAAATTCACAAGGCAAAACAGCTGCAGAGGAGTGAAGCATCGGAAAACACAGCAATGCATTGGTTCCTGAGTCTGCAGGAAGGGATGCGTCAGTTCTGCTGCACGCAGGAGAAGTGTTGCATCAAATCCAGACTGAAGGGGGAAGTGAGGTGTCAATTCTAAGACGGCTTTGGTCTGTGGGTGCTGCTTCGGAAAAACTTGCTGCACAGGTGCGATGTGTAGTAATCCAGACACGCTGGCGGTCGATTGGGCAGTAGTCAACAGGCACTGTGTCGATTTCTTCAGCCGCTGTCCCGCGATGCGTCGATTCTTTCAGCTGCACAGCAGAGCCTGCATCAGAGTCAATGCGGTGGTCTCGGACTTCGGAGACTGGTGCGCTGGACTTGGGCTGCAATGGTTTCTTCGGCCGCTGACAGGCGCTGCATAGATTTCTTCAGTCGCACGGTGGCAGTGTATGGAAATTCTTCTTGCACGGTGGGGCTGCGTCCGAAAAACAGGTGCTGGAAGGGCGATGCATCGATTTTCAGGTTTCTTGTAGCTTTTTGCAGCAGGAACAACCTCCAAGGGCCCATAACTGGAATTGGCACCACAAGGCAGGTCAGAACTCCCAGCACTGGAATTCAAGGATGCTACAGATGAAGTTTTTGTGTTCCCGATACTTCTTAATAGAGGCAAGCTCTAATTCGAGCTCTTGGAGAATCTTCTCAAGCAGGATACAGCAAAGTAAAAGTCCAATCCTATCCACTGGCCACAGACAGAAGCAGCAACTGCAGGCTAACCCATCGAAGCAACACACAGCAAAGGGGCAGTACTCCTCATGACAGCTCTTCAGCTCTTCTTCTTGGCAGGGTCCTCTTGATCCAGAAGTATTCCAAAAGTCTGGGGTTTTAGGTCCAATACTTATACCCCTTTTGGCCATTGAAGTTGCCAAACTTCAAAGAAAGTCTTTGTTGTTCACAAGTTCTTGCCGTGCCCAGCCTTGGCTCCAGACACACTCCACGCCTATTCAGGTTTAAGTGACAACTCCTCCCACAACACTAGCCCAGGAAGACCCATAAGCCTAGTGATGGCTCATCAGTATATGCAGGACACACCTCAGCTTCCCTTTGTGTGACTGTCTACAGTGAATGCACAAACAGGCCCCTATTAGTCTAAACCAGACGTGGATTCCACAGGCAGGCAGTGGCACAGAATGGTTAACCAAAAAATGCCACTTTCTAAAAGGTTTGGGCCTGGCAAGTAGGTGCACTACATGGCAGTTTAAAACTGCACTCACAAAAACTCCAATGGCAGGCCTGAGACAAGTTTACAGGGCTACTCTTGTGGGTGGCACAGCCAGTGCTGCAGGCCTAATAGTAGCATTTGATTCACAGGCCCTGGGCACACAGTGCATTTTACTAGGGACGATACCAGTAAATCAAATAACTCAATCATGGATAACCACTTAGAATCACAATTTACACATGGAGCACTTGCACTTTAGTGCAGATCAGCAGTTGTAAAGTGCCCAGAGTACATAAACCAGCATAAATGAAGTGCAGCTCACAGTCAAAAGATACAGGGGTAGAGGTAAAAAGACTGGGGAAACCACACCAAGGATGCCGAGTCTAACACCAATCCGTAAACAACGGGACCCTGCCTTAAAATGTCTCTGGGTTATGTACTGGAAGGCGACCCTTCTTGTGCAAAAACTACCCTTTAAGACTTTTCACAATTTGTATATTTGCTGTACAATGCAGCACACACATGCAAAGTTGGAAACATAAGGAGAAAGTAAAACATTTCTCCTCACTTTGTTTGTCTCAAGGAAGCATAAGGTTCTGGTGCACATTCTATGTTAATAGATAGGGATTTTGACTAAAAACCATGGGCAATGTCAGGCACTGTCATCCTCCCGATCTGGAGGTCAAAGACAGTCTCAGCTCCCAGCTGAGATATCCCAGCACCCCTCGGATGCCACACGCTCCGGAGCACAAGCGAGCACAGCACCCCTGGTTGCAACCATGAGTCCCTCGGACTCTGCAAGCTTCCCCGCACTCCTCAAGCTCCTCACATCCCGGCACTTCAGGTGTGCTGCTGATCTTTATGAGCGCACTCCTCTGCACAGTATGATGATGGTGTACATCGGGATAGTCCTTGTCCCAACCCACAATCACTATTACCTGTTTCTGCCACAACCTGCACTCCTTACGATCTCGTGGAAGCAGAGAGATCCTTTGTGTCCCTAGGATCTCGTGGACAGAAGGCCAGCCAACTGGGCCTTGGAGAGCACTTAGGGACCCGGGCCACAACAGTGGACACTTAGCTGCAGGCAAGCAATGTCCAGGCAAAATCCACCAAGTGATAGCAAACCCACCAGCACGAATTACTAACTGTTGGTCCATGTTTTCGGCAGCTTGAGTTGGTGATACTTCCTGTTTCAGTTTGATTCCCTTAACTCAATATCACCTGGTATGAAAAAGAGGCAGTGAGTTCATTCTTTATATGGGTTAAGGGAGTAGATAGACTGCTGGATGGATTTCAAGGACAGTGAGAATTATTTTGATTTTTATCACCTTTGTTTAAGGGAATACAATAGGTAGGCTATTAATTGATTAACTGAGATAACTTATGAAGCTCACATTCACAGCTAGGCGTCATGATGCTCAAGCAAAGTCAATCCAAGTGGCACGACATTAAAGGACCAAACACACAGCAACTTTACAAAGACAAGGTGCCAGATTCATTAAAACTTTGAAAAGTCACCAAACATCATGCAAACTAGTACAAAGTGTGTGCTATACTTTACATCAGACATACAAAAATGGGAACATTGTAACGTATGTATGAGTATAAGAATTTGTACTGGAAATGTATCCTTCCAGTTCAAATCCTATGCTGCTCACTATTGTGCAAAGGTCTGTTGTGGCACTAGTCAGCCTAATTGTGCCTCTGCGCAAAGGAAAAGAGTTGCATCCTATATCTTAGTGAAGATGTGCTGTCCTTTTCTCTTCCTCTCACACAAAGCAGTGCCACAACTTTTATTGTTGAGCTGTGTTGTGTGACTAATAGTAAATCTGTGTTGGACATGGTCTCCTTAGGGGAAATTGCACAGAATCTTTTTGCTTTTTCCTCCTATTCTTTGCCGACTCTTTGCATAACCTTAGAAATCAGCACCATCCCCCAGTATGGCAGAGGGAAGGTGCACACACCTGCCTCGCCCGCATTGTGCTGCAGATGCATATACAATGGGTACTGGGTGCCATACCTCTGTGAGCGCTGTAAACAGGTACGTCACATACCCGGGACAGGTACGGCACTGGCTAGGAGTGAGACGTAGCACTGATTGTTCCACTCACTGGATAGTCATCAACCCTATATTGGGTCTGCCTAAGTTGGCAGCACTTAAGACTCAGCCAACCCTGAGTGGGTTGTCCCATACCATAATGGCACGCCAGGGAAGTTCTGACCGGTACCAGGTGGAGTGGTAGACTGAAGGCCGGGCAGGCACATATGGATGTTCCTTGCCCAGGTAGTGAGGAAACCCCCAAATGGGGCTTTCCCTGTCTTAGAGTTCGTGTGTACCCTTGGATACTCTGGGGGTGTTGCCAATTCTCTGATGTGGCCACAGGATCCTTCACACATCCTCATTGTGAAGGTCGTGTGGAAGTGCATGCACCTCTCTACACAGATTAGGAAGAGGCGCTGACATGCTGTTCCGGAAAATTGGCTGACACAGACTGGGGTTTGCGCACCAGCCCTGATGCTATTTTGGATAAGTGTCCCGCTTGCAGTGGCAGACTGGAGTATGTGTCAAGCCACCTATGGCATTTGGATAGGTGCCTGACCTGCCATCGCGGGCTGTTGAGCATATACCTGCATCCCCAGCGTTCTAACCTTTGTGTTAGGCCTGCCGGTGTAGACCTATGTCTGCGCACTAGCAACCATGGTGCTAGCAGCAAGGTGCTCAGTTCACCGTCATTGGCCGGGAGTGTGCAATCACAGCCGTAAGGGGGTCCACCCATGTCCAGCTGGTCCGAACAGGGTGGTGTGCGCGCCCTTAACCAAAGGTGTTATGGCCTGGGTAAGTCATGTGCCCTGTCTGTGCTTGCTGTGTGAAATTGCGAGCACCCTCCCTATCAATGTTGTGAAATGGCGATGATTCCACGTTCTGAAACGCAGGCCGATCTGTCACTGCCGACCGGTAGGTGCGCTCTGGTATTTATTGTGAGTAAACTCATGAGCAGCTTGCCATTATAGGCCGCTCTGAGTGTGCACCTGCATCTATGGTGCCTGTGATTGCATGTGCCCCCTTCCAATGCAGGCTTGTGCGTGTGCACGGACACACGTATTAGTTAAACCCGTGTCCGGTGTGCTGTGCATTCTTGAGCGGGCGCACTTGCACCACTGGTGTTGGGAACTATGCGTCCCTCCTGCCATCACAATTAGGTGTGCTCAATAACGCACATGCACCCAGGTAGTGAGGAATATCTATGTGTGTTTTTACTACCTATGAGGCCTGCTCTTCCCATAGGTTAACATGGGGAAGTGGTTGACATTACTTCAGACTGCAATAGTGGATTGCAGTGGAGCAGCCTCATGATGTTTCATATCAATGGATTCGCAGTGCCAAACCCTTTCCATTGGTAAAGGGGTTTTGCCATAACTCGTTCAGAACTGCCACTTATAGAATATGGACATTTCTATGCTCCAAGAGTCTCGGGGACCATGGTATCTGGCTCCAGTGGACACCATGAGTCGGTGTGAGCACATCAGTGTATTCCCCAATCGACAGCCCAAAACCATGCACTTGCCATGGGAATGGCAGACCTCTGCCATTTGAGGACCGAATGGGATAAATTGAAGCTAGAGGTTGTGACACTTAGCCTCTAGGGGCCGGATCATGGCCCCACTGAGATTAAGATCTGCATTCCACTGCCCTATGGCATACAGGGCTACAATTGAGGGGAGACATCTGTGGTTCAAAGGGAAAACCCTAAGGCACCCCAAACTTCAAAGCCGCACAACAGTATAACTACTGGTGCCATCCTTCAGCAAAGGGAGTGATACGCTTCTGATGATGTGGGACCAGAGAACCCAGACTGCAGGGTGCACATTGTCAGAGGACTCTGTTGTGCACATGGAGGATAACTTGCCAAATAGAGGCTGGCCTGGGCCAATGACCTGTGAAGTATGGCTTCCTGATGTACGCTCTCCAAGGGCCCGACCATGGTCCTCTTATCCTCTTGGAGATCTCAGGGACATCAAAGATCTCCTACGAGGGACCTACACCATCTATCTGCGACATCTGGAGATGCCCACCTCAGCTACTGACTCTCAACTGGTAGTGTGGTGCGTGCGTGGAACTAAGACTCCTGTCTGAAGACCGGATTGTCTAGTGTGGAGCCCAGAAATCTTGCCCACATCTAAGACGTGTGGTTCCTGTACTGCAGGGACCCAAACACTCATAAGCATCTAGTGGATGGTGAGCTGATTCCCTGGTTGCCAGAGAGCCCCCATGGCCCATTCAATCGATTGCGCCGCATCTCTCTTGTGTGACACACCGACTACTCGCTTATCACGTGCAATGTCTGATTCATGGGGTGCAACCTCGGAGGTGAGGTCATACCCAGAGTAGTGCCTCATTCTACTTCATTTGGCTCTGCAGAACTTGCGCATGTGTGTGACCAGACTGGTCTGGTGCAGCCTGTATCATCGTGAACCAGACGTGGTGCCTCCTTCCCAGGGAGGTACGGAATTGCACTTCTTCTCTGTGTCTGACCGGAATTGCCTGGTGTAATTCATCTCAAAGTGCACCATTCATTGTACCTCCTTTCCTGAGTGGTGTGGAATTTGCAACTCATCATATTTGAAATCTGAAGAGCCTGGTGCGACTCATACTGACGTGTACCAGCAACTGTGCCTGGATTGCCTGGGCACGACCCAGATCATTGTGTACCAATCAGGGCACCTCATCCAATCGAGAGGCTCCTCTGTGTTACTCCCTATTCATCGGTTGTTCCCTTGTTGACCCTCATCGTGACGGGACCAACTGCTCCTCTCCACACCTGGCCCCTTCCAAAGACGTCTAGGTACCAGGTAGAAGCGAGAGAGATTGACTGGGTGGAAGAAACACTTTTGAGACAGTTTGGAAGCTTAGCAAGAGACTGCATGACTACTTGTGTTTTGAGACTTGTGTGTGAACTTCCTGAGTGGTTGCTAAACTCTCCCTTGTTCATGTCTACCACCTAATTAAAACTGCTGCATATTCCTAAGACTAAGTCTGACTTCCGCAACATGCGGGCCAGTGTCCGGGAGGTGGGGTTGGTTTTCTTTCATCCAGGGATATAGCACAATTGGGCTGAACTAGAGGGTGTAGGGATGCTTGGGCCACAGAGTCTGCAGACGGTGTACCACTGACCTGCTAGGTACTTGTGGCACTTGTTAGGGTGCTGAGTATGTATGTGTATGTAAGAGCGTGCCATACGGACTGGCTGATACCAGTCGCACTGTGTAGTGGTGAGGAGTGATTGTATGTGAGTGGGAGTGATTGTGTGTGGACTGCCTGTGATTCACGACACTGGCTGGCGGTGCCACATTATACGTTGATTGGTGCCAAATTTTTGGTATGTGCATAATTTGATATTGCGCACCACATAAGGGTGCTCTCTCTCACTTGGGGGGTTAGGTTAGGAATTGTACTCAGTGTGCATAATACTGATATCATAACAATACAAGTGGGCCTAGCACTGCTTGTAATATTTCTGAATGTGTTTTATGCCCAAAAGCAGATGATGGTCATGTTATAATGACTGAATATGTGTGTTGAATATAAACATTTTTGCATACATCCTGTGTGAAGTCTCTTTTGGGATGCTCAGTCTACTTTTCATGATTCTGGAGTGGCTTCTGTGCCTTTGCTTTGCAAATTGCCTCTGTAGTAAGCCTGGCTGCTCAGTGCCAGGCTACCCAAGGGTGAGCACGGTTTATACTGCAAGTGTAATCACCTGCCCCTGATGGGTGCCAATAAGGAGTATTGGACAGTTACTGGATGACCAAAGCAGTCCCAAATCCAGTTCCTCACTTTATGCTTCTGTCTGGGGCTCTGGAGCAACTTTTCCACAAGCCAGGCAAAACAGACACAGTCCTCCCTTTGCTAGGCCAAGGAACTGCAAGGGCAGTCCAGCGGTTGGAGTGCTTCTCCTGTCAGGGTCAGGGGTCATCAGGGCAGTCCTTCTTTGATCCTCTCTCCAGTCCAGATGTGGTCTGAGGTCTGGGTGCCAAGGTTGCCATATTTATAGACAAAAAGTGCCCTTGGGGATGAAGCAGTTTATAACACGAAATACCAGGTTACCTCCCACCTTATGACAACTTCCAGTTATGTGTGGCATCTAGCTATCCCTGAGTCCACTATTTTTCCCACTCCCAAGATGTCTGCATGCTTCTCTTGGTGTGAAAAGCTTAGTAACCCACCCTAAAGGTGTGGCTACCCACAAAAACAATTTGGCAACTGATCCTGCCACCAGTCCATCTCTCTGAACAAAGGGGCAGCCCATCCTGAATGTAGTTGCTATTTCACCATCAAAGGTGGCTTCCCCATTGAAGTTCACCTTTTGGGCTATCCCTGTGTGGCTTTTTGTGTGGAGAGAGGTCACATTGTTCCTGTGTTTTGGGAGTCATTCGCATGTCTCTCCAGGAGGGCAAATGGTTGTCTGGTGGCCAGCATTTGTGGAGGGCCACCAGAGAAAGTGGGCAACAGAATGAACTTTCTAAAAGTTGCTGTTCCTTAAAAGTGAAAATAAATTTGATTTGGGCATTAAGTTGGGTTTAATGCCATAATTGAGTTGATACCTTGATGTACCCCTTTTAGTGGTCCAATTCAAACGTTAGCACAGCTGAGGGGTCAGCATGTAATATTATACCTGACATTGGGGAAACGGGCCTTTCCACAATAAAAACGAAAAATTGGGGAATTTACTGTTACTTGTGCCATAAGTATGAAAGGCAAAGTTGAACTAACAGTTTTAAAACTGCTCTTACAGTTTGCAGTGGCAGGCTGTGAGCCATGTTGTGCTTTGTCACAATCAGTGCTACATCCCTGGGGGACACTTCAGCCTACACGCCCTGGGTACCCCTAGTACCATACACTACGGACTTATAAGTAAGTTAACCCATGCCAAATGGGGGTAGCCAATTCAACATATACTTTCTGACAGGTTAGAACACTGCCACTGAGGTCTGATTAACATGCCTCAGTGCACTCTCAGAGTCAAAACACCAGCAGCATTGGTCCAAAACTTTGGGGGTGATCATACAACAAGAGGCATTATCTCAAAGTCTGCCTCAGCACTATTTTAAAAGGGGGCATGTGACAGTAATGCTAAGTTGATTGAAGGGTCTTAGACGGATGGAAAGAAAATATCTCCTTTAGAAACAATTGTCCAGTTCTATAGGATGTTAGGTGAATGATGCACGGTGCATTGAAAATATTGCATTAATGGATAGGGGGCCATTTCAATGTGTGGAACTCCTCCGAGATGCAAACAAAAGTTCTCAGCTTTTTAACAACATAAATGGCAAAGTTTTGCATGTCCTGATGCCTTTTCAACACTGATGTGGGTAACAATAATAAAGGGCATTTACATAATTAAGGTGGAAAACATGTGTGCTCCTCACAAGAAAAGACAAGAACTAAGCATGCACAGTAAAATTGTGTGCACAATCTTCATCTGAATTAAACAAGAGGCATTCACCTCATTTATTTGACCATCCAAAGAGACCCCTATTTAGGATAAAATCAAGGTAATTCATCTTATATCTTAGATAATTTTTGGGCAGCTCAGCCATTGAAACCAGTGAAAGATATGTTATCAACAGATAAGAATCTTCAACAAGAATCAGAAACTTTGTCTTATATACACTTTGTTTTGAACAGATGTTCTCCACTCAATGAGGCAAATCTTCCGGACACTCACAAAAGCCTCCCATAATTTTGATAGAATGTTCACTTGATTGATGATAACTAGATGATCACAAGCTTATTAGTCATGTAACTATGGGCACAAAAACTAAAAGGCCCATTACGATACCGGGCGTAAAAATCCGCCACCCATGAAAGCGGCAAAAATCCGCCCGCCTACACCTTCTGAATACCGACCCAGCAATTATGATGCCTCGAACCGAAACTCGCCAGCGGCGTAAAAACACACAAAATACCGCCCGCCCATGCCCGAGTCGGAGTCAAACCGCCCGCCACGGACGGAAAGACGCACGACAACACAAAACCGCCCGCCCTCACGGTCGAGACACCGCACGTGAAATTACGATCGCACCGACATGAGCGCGGAAAACAACAAATACACCGCCCGCCAGCGGAAACAACACTGAAGAAAATGGACACGGCAGAAGCCATGGCGGCCACGTCCCTGCCCCGGACTCAAACAAACACACACAACATGGCAAACAAGTCCACACAGCAACCCACGCACAAATACACAGACAAAGTACACATCCCGAAAACACACCACCCCTGGACAAACAAATAAACCACAAAGCCCAGAACACCAGCCACAACACACCTGAAAACAACAGACCATCAGGACACACCCAAACAGGTAAGTACAAAAACAGCCCCTCCACAGACCACAACCCCTTGCAACATTGCAAAGCAGAGAGGAGAGGAGAGGACACAGTGACACAGCAAGGACAGCAGTACACCACAGATACGCACACATCACACCCACCACCACCACCACCACCAAACACCGGCACCACAAACCCCTGCACATCACACATCACACATCACACACCGCACCAGCACCACAAACACCATGGCATCACACAGAATGCCCAAGTTCACTTCCACTGAGCTGACGGTCATGGTCGACGAGATCATCAAGGTGCACACACAAATCTATGGCAACCAGGTCCAGCACACCCCACTAGCCACCAGAAAAAGGATGTGGAACAGAATTGTAGACCAGGTCAATGCAGTCGGGATCGTACCCAGAAACAGAGGAGAGATAAACAAACGGTGGAACGACATCAAAAGCCTGGTCAAGAAGAAGGAGAGCAAAACCGAGAGCTGGCTGCCACGACTGGCGGAGGGAATCCCGCGCATTACAAGACCTTCAAAGCGTGGGAGGAGAAGGTGCGAGTCATCATCCATCCGGAGATCCTCACTGGATTACCAGGGGAGTGGAGGCTGGTAAGTACAAACAAATGTATACCAGCACACCGCCATGTACTCACATGCACTACCACCATGCCATAGCTCCGAGGGACAAACACCCCCATGTCCAGTACACAATACACAACACATCACTCACACATGCAACAGGCACCACCACACACACAGCCCAAACATATCAACTAACAAAACCATGGGGGCATGTGTACACCCAGCCAGCCACGTAACTACCAACAGGTCCCCTAGTACTCCAGAAGCGCCACAACGAGCACCCCCACACAGCACCCCCACCCATGTGGCAGCCGTAGCTGCACCAACCGACAAGTAACAGGTAAGTAGCCGCAACACAAAGGCAGTGGGTGGGAGGGGGACAGCTGAAGTACAACACCCACCAGGCCCCTAGTCCTACAGCACAGCAAGGCGGAGCACCCCCAACACCCATGTGGCAGCCGTAGCTGCACTAACCGACAAGTAACAGGTAAGTAGCAGCAACACAAAGCGCAGTGGGTGGGAGGGGGACAGCTGAAGTACAACACACACCAGGCCCCTAGTCCCACAGCACAGCAAGGAGGAGCACAGCCCACACCCCACACCCACGTAGCAGCCACTGCAGTGCACACCGGCAGCCGACAGGTAGACATCCCGCCCCAGGACAAACGGTGTCAGTGGGTGTCCAGCCATCACCACGACCCATAACACCGCCCCCACCCCCACAGACCTGCAACATGGAGCACCCCCCGCCCATAACCATGTTGCATCCAGTCCAGTGCACGCTCAAAAACAACCTGCAGGTGGGAAACTGGACAGGGCGGGGTGACTGGAGGCATGAGGACTGAATTACGACTAACACATGGGACATGTCAAATAGCAGAGGAACACGCAGCACAGCTTCCTGCCACAACTATGTGAACAATGTGCACACGGACATGAACCACAGAGTCACACCCCACATGACCCATCACAGACACAGCAACACCCAAGGAGCCACGTCTGCATGCACAAGTCACACTGATTACAGAACCACACGGCAGGCACAGTGCAACCCATCACACACAACTGCAACACCATCGAAGTCCTGTCCATGTAGCCCCTACTGCCTGTCAACCACACATCCCACAACTACGCCCATGTAAGACATACCACACTAGACGCAACAGCGTGGAACAACATAAATGCACACGAACACCACTGGACCCATCAAACACACAGACACACAATGCACATACAACATACCATCCATCTTATCCGTCAGCCCCAGTCACATGAAAGGTATGTCATCCAAACAGCTGGTCCACATACAGTAGTCACGCAAAGAAACATGCCCATGATAAATCATGTGCCAGAAGTGAATGAAGCGCACGTCACACTGTGAGCAACTACACACATAACATGGGCCACACACCCCCGAGCACTGCAGTGATGCACATGGCACAGGGCAGCACGCACACCAAGGAATTGGACCATCTGCAATACGTCGTGTGGCACACAACCATCACTCACTCATAACAATGCGTCCAATTACATGGCCAGAAATCACAACAGACAGCAAATATGCAGGGTATGTCAGACATACACACACCTCAGACCATGCACTGTCATGTTGCCACAACACATGTCACGTTCTGCACCCATGGCACACAGTATGTACCCCAAAAGCATAGTACATCTCAAATGCGTTTCAGGGGCTGACCCCCATTATGCCATCTGCGTTTCTAAGCGTTCCATATGAACCCCAAGAGCATAGTACAAACCAACCTCCACGATGGGTCTGGAGTCCGCATACACCAGAGCCACAAAAGCAGGAGCACAGCAACACACCCATCGGCATTGCCAATCCGTCCCATGCCACATGTCCACAGCACACAGTCCCATTGGCATGCCCACACAACAACAAATAGCACAGCCACACACACGGCTCCAGGAAACCTGTGCACGACTGTGCACGAACTGTGGATGTCAGACAACCTATACATACTTTGTCATGCGCAACACAATAACATATCTCATTCCGCCAACAGGTGACGAACTGCTGGATGCTGGTGATGGAGACAGCAGCCAGCACAGCCAGCCTGCAAGCCCCCAACAAGGACTCACGGATGTGGAGGATCTGTCCTCCGATCCGGACACGGACCACCCAGCAGGCCCATCTGGTGTGGCAGGGCCCAACCACACCCCAGGCACCCTCCCACCCACCAACCCATCATCCAGGGCTGATGACCACTCACAGCCCCCTGCTGCCACTGTCGTAGCGGCCACTACCACTGTTGTGGCGGCCACCCCCACGCTCGTTGCAGCCACTCCCTCTGCCGCAACCACCACCACGTCATCACTGGCCCCAGCCCCAGCGCAAGTGGTGGTCCGGCCGACTGGGTCCACTCCTGGGAGCCACAGCGAGGCCCGTGGTGAGCAATGTGGCTAGTGGGCAGGTCGGTGGCAGCAGTACTGGTAGGAGGAGCAGGGCCAGGCCAACGCCAACTGTGCCTGGGAGCCAAGCCCTGCCGCCAATCGACAGAGTCCTTGGGGCCTATGAGGAGGCCCAAGGCGAATGGGCCAGGTCGGCAAGCGACACGCGGGAGGTCCTTGCGGTGTTGAGGTCCATGGACGCCCACATGGCCCGAATCGCGGACCTCATGGGCCAGCTGGTGGTGGGGGAGGGCACAAGCAAGGCCAGCAACACCACCTCCGCCACCACCTGCTGTGGCGCTGGGTCGTGCAGCATCACGTTCCCCTGCGTCCACAGCGAGTGAGCACTCCTCAGCCACCACCAGCGGAACATCAACACCCCCTCCCAAACATGGAAGGGGCCGTCCTAAGTGGAAACAGGTGTCCAGAGAGGACTTCGCCCGCACCAAACGCCAGTGAGTCAGCCAGCCACCTTGACCACCTACTGCATTGACTTGGAATACGATCCTAGCCCACACTGCCATGTGAATGGCATGTGTCTGTTGGTCTGTGGACATAGAACTCCATGGGTACACCTTGACCATCACGCAGCCATGACCGTCAACTCATTGTCACAGCATGCACCACATTTGTCATCACCTTGCACACAATCACATGTCACCGCTGTTAATAAATACACCTTGATCACAATCGGCTTAATGTGTCCTGTGTTTATTCCACGATGTGCAATCGCCACCATGAGCAGAATAGCATCTGCTGTGTGGCATGTCGATGGGACAGGAGAGGCTGCAGGGACCTAGGGGTGAAAAACAGAACAAGAGTACATTCAATGAGTGTGTCACACACTCATCACACAGTACTTGTCACCAACTACAAGCAATGCACACACATCTCTGAGAGCAACAGGGCACAATGCTACAGCCACTGACAGTGGCATACCAACCTGGACATGGACCATTGACACACAGCACTCAGTGAACAAAAGGCCCCAGTAACAGAGCACACATACACCTGCACAACTACAGCCACATCAGCCGTCGTACATGGTCACTCACCGTCAAGTGAAGTAGCGGGCGATGAGCTGCTGACGCACATTCACAGCTTCATCCTCTCCACTGTCCTCTTCACTGGAGCTGTCCTGGTCTGCAGGCTGGGGCCCTGGTTGATCTCCGTCATCCACAATTAGGGGATCTGCTTTCGAATGGCCAGATTGTGCAGCATGCAGCAAGCCACCACTATCTGGCACACCTTCTGTGGGGAGTACGCCAGCGCCCTCCGGTGCGGTCCAGGCATCTGAACCTGGACTTGAGGAGGCCAAAGGTACGCTCGACCACACGTCTGGTCCTCCCATGTGCCTCATTGTAGCGGTCTTCTGCTGGGGTCCGAGGATTTCGTAATGGACTGAGCAGCCAGGGCCCATTCGGGTAAGCCGAGTCATCTGGGCGTGGGGGACACAGAGAACCGTTGCAATTCAAACAGGACAGTAGACAGCATCCTTAAGCCAGCACGCTACACAACTCCACATACTCACCGACAATCCAGCCACGGTCCTGTTGCAGATTGGTCATCAGTCGTGGTAATATGCTGTTTCGCATGATGTGCGCGTCATGGGCCGAGCCTGGGAACTTTGCACACATGTGGGAGATGACCATGTCCGCAAGGCACACCACTTGCACATTCAGGGAGTGCGTGTGCTTCCGGTTGCGGAAGAGCTGCTCAGTGGCCTGTGGTGGGACAAGGCCAACATGGGTGCAGTCAATGGCACCAACGACGTGTGGGATCCGTCCAAGGGCATAGAATGCACCCTTCACTGCCGCCAACTCACGTGCCCTGGGGAATCTGATGTACCTGTTCCTGTACAGCATCATGGCTGCCAGTACATCCCTCAGCACCATGCTGAACATGGGCTGGGACATCCCACCTCCACTGCCCACTGTGTGCTGGAATGACCCAGTGGCGAAAAATGCAGTGCAGCCATCACCTTAGCCGTGGGGGTGAATGCTGTCGGATACACCCTGCGAGGACGGAGGTGGGGTTCCAACATGGCACATAGTCGATGCAGGGTTGGTCGGTCCAGACGAAATTTCCGGATGACCTCAGAATCCTCCATGTCCGCCAACAATTGGTAAGGGCGGTAAATGTTTGGTCTCCGCCTAGGAAAGATGGGAGTGGACACATGTCAAAGCAACACGCCACATGGCATTTTCACATACACATAACTGATATGACAGAGCAAGAACATGAGTCACAGAACAGCTGTCATGCAGGGACAGCACAGCCACAATACACTTACACAGGTCTCCCACCAATAGCAATGAGCAGTGACACAAACCATTGCTATGTGCATGCACATGGGGATCCAGGCCTCAATGACCTGTGAGGCGTGCTGATGGGGACTGACTGCATATTCCGCAAGCGGCAACACCACGGCAACATGACTGGCTGCTGTGCATCACACTGCTTCCGAGGCTGGATGAGTATGGCACACACCAACGACGATGTGGGCACAGGCTGAGCGGCCAAGACAAGTGGGACCTGTGGCACGAGGGGATATGAGACAGTCATTGATGTCACCACTGCACCCTATGTGCAGCACTGTACGGATCACACCTCCAGAAGCATTGTCAGGTGTACACATTGACAGCCCCATGCCAACACGGCTGTGTGCTTGCAAATACACATCACATGTGACACGTAACCTTGCACGTGCCAAGTGGCAGATGTACATAGTGAGAGATGACATGCGTGTGCATATGCGTATACCATGCACCCATGCCAATGTGCAGATGATGACATGCTAACAGACATGTGGGGCCGGCCACTGGCCGTCCCTGCCTATGCACACAGCATGTTGTGGCACCGTCCATTGTGCACCTGCACCCACGCCGCACATCATGGCCACACCTGACGATGCAGTGCACACATCATACTGTGTGGTGCACATGGCATCAGCGGACTGTCACCAACATGGGCCAGGCCATTACGGCCAACTCCGATGACCTCGCAGTTGCACCCTGCGTGTTCCACTATGGAGGTAGGCGTCCCGGGCCAGCTGGGTGCAGGCCAACGCCTGCAATTGCCAATGCAGGTCTCAGTGCACTTGTTGCTCGTGTGGATGTCAGGCTGGGCCATGCTGCCCCTCTCAGTCCCAGCAAGCCTGGCCTGCACATTGACTGCACAATGCCAGTAGGTGACAGCACCGACTGCCTAGTGGGTTGCATGTGTCTCCTGTTCAGGACCCTCCAGATGGGCGCTAACTCAGTACTGACTATTGGACACACCATGTCTCGTGATAGGGATGTGTGTGTGGGATGGTGGCACTGAATGTGACCTCCTTTGTGTGGTGGGCCATGCACAGGGTGAGTACGTCAATGATTGCGCAGTGTTGGTCACAGTGGGTGCACCCACACAGATGTGTTGCCCTATGTTCATTTTCCATGTCCGCATGATAATGGACTGTAGATGTGGGCAGACTACACATTGGTCGATGTGCTGTCAATTTGAATGTGCCTTCACACCAGGCACAGCTGCCCCTGCACATGTGACCCCTGCTGCACTCGCTGCTGGGTCTGTGGAGCTGATGCACCATCTGTGCGTGGGGCGGACAGCTCTCCTCACTTCCGTCATTGCGCATGTCATCACTTGGCCGCAGGTGACATGGATCATGGAGGGCCCACATGTACGCGTGGGTGGCCTCAACAAGTGTGTCCGATGGTTGTCACCCCCAGTCAGTGCTTCGAATGTGAATGATTTTGTGCTGGTGCTAATTTCAATGTGGTGGGTGGGCGGGGCTAGGTGCGGGCTTACATGCAGGACATGGGAGGGTGATCGGATTAGCGACTAGTTGCAATACACACGGGGCACGCTCTTTTCCTGTCCACATCAGGGTCATTCCTTGAACTCACTGACAGTAATACAGTCGTCTTTGTCCCTGTCCTCATGGCCTCCCTCGCTCCCCACAATATGCATTTGCAACTGTGGGGCTAGCGCATGCAGATGCAGCCCCAAGCTCGCCCCGGAGAGGCCAAGGAGTGTATGTGTGGGTCCAGTTGAACGAGTGGTCTGTCTCACGGCATGATGTGTGGCGGGACGCCGTCCACCTGCGTGGTGCCCCGACTCGAGACACGGGCAACATAGACAATGCATAGCAGTCTCCGCAGTCCGGATACACCACCTGCGACACACAGAGGCTGTAGCTGCCCTAGCGGCCCATGCCGCGTCCATCTGGGGCTGATGGACCCACACATTCACTCTTTGCCTCACTGGGGCGGGCTCGGAGGTGCTTGCGCACGCGCTGGCTTCTCTGTTGCAACGGCATGTGACGTGTGTGGAGATGTAGGCAATGGGTGGGATGGTGCGAGCCACCTTCCGTGACGTCACTCCTGCTCGTGATGTGTGCGTCCCCCAATACTTCCATATGACTTGAGCCATGCTACACATTGAGGATGTTTTGCCTGCGTGATGTGTCCCGGAGGAGCGCGCCGAGTCCTCTCCCCCACCATGCTCCACTGCCATCCCGTGCCCTGGATTGCCTGTGCAGGTTGACAATGTTGGGGATACACCTGGTCGGCAGGGGCTGTGTGTGCCTTGTCAAGGGCCTGGCGGGCGCACAACAGGATCCAGCTTGTCCACAGAGGGTGGGCTGACGTGTACGCCTGATACCGCATTGTTCGTGTGCCCGGCTGCTGTGCACACACGTGTTCACATCCCCCCGACATGTGGCCTTTGACATTGCCCAGGGAAGCGGTAATGTGCAGTTCCGGACCCCTCCCGACACAGCGTGTTTCAACTTTGCATGTGCGCATCTACCCGTCACACCCACCCACCTGAGCGAAGCGTCTCCCCGCTTCACACGACACATGTGTGTCTTCCACAGTTGTGCTACTCATTTGCGTTGACATCGAATGACAGTGGACTACATAGTCATGTCACGACTGCCGTGTACATCACACACTCTCATCATCTCACATTCGTACTTGTGAAAGGAATCAGCAGAGACAGTTTCTTTCTTCAAACCATGTATTGTGACTTATGTCCTCTGTGATGCAGTATAGTGGACACTACTGGCAGCGGTATGCATGTGGGGGATATACTGAGCATGATTACACATAGCTAAGGGTGTAGGGGTACATGTGATTAGCTGTTGCATGTGGGATGTGGGCTTCAGAGTTACATCTGCTTGGCTGTTGCTGTGCTAATGTTCATTTGCAAGTGGCTGCGGTGCTGCGGACTTTGACACAGACGGGATACATTTAGCCTACCAGACCGCTTGGCATCATGGGCACAGTCCATCTCAGTTCCATGTGACAGGTGTGCTGCTGTTGTTACTCATGCACGCGTGCGTGTGAGTTGACATCAGGGCATGGGCTTACGTGCATGCAACGGCGTCCCACTTGTTGTTGCCATATGGTGGATACTGGACATGTCACAGTCACTGGGGTCGTGTTGTTGTTGTATGCACTTGTCGTCCATGCAATGGTCCTGTTACGGGATTTCCGGGAGGGGGAAAAGTGGTGCAGCTCTCACATACTCCAGCCGGGCGATTCCTGTCCACTGGGCGGTGCATATGTCCATGGGCGCAGGATCCATGTCATGGCATAGTTGTACGTGCAGTTCTGTCCATGTGGGTGCGATACACATATCCCATGCCACTGCCTCCCCGATACATGCAGAGTTCCTGGATGTGATGGGGAACGGAGTGCATGTCCCGGACACATCCGATGTCATGGCAGTGTCGTTGATGGTGTGGTATCAGTTGCAGGTCGTTTGGTATGGCTGTTGTGGTGGTTACTGGCCAGTCCGTGCGGAAGCTAAGCATGGGTACAGTGTCGGACATCATGGCTCAATTGGGGGATTGCGCCGGGTCCTACGAATTGACAGGTTGTCAGGTATGCGATGGCTTCCTGCAGGGCTTCCATTTCATTGGTGGTATACATGTTTGCCAGCCAATGTAGCGGATGGTGGCTGTCACGGTGTTGTTCGTAAGTTGTCCCTTGTAGGAGCATGATGGGGCATGCTGGGTGACATTCGATGTAGCTGTGATCCATGATCCGTCGTGTGGAGGTACAGTGGTCCCATTGCAGTGTGGGTCCGATGTTCGCCACATACGCCATGCCCCCATAGGCTGAACAGGCCCTGTCGTGTGCGTCCAGAGGGTGGAATAGTGGTAGCAGGTCCGCCCTTGGACATGCCGGGTTGGAGAGGCACAACTCCACAGGATGGTGGAAGGGACACCTCCGACAGTAGAAGACGGGTATGACGCAGCTGAACAATGCGATGCGGTAAGTCAGTCGGTAACTTACGTTCAGCAGGGATAGGGGTTCGCATCCCAGTAGCTGTATCAGGTTGTGTTTGTACAGCTTGACCTGTTTGGCGTAGTTGGGCAGGTGTGTTGTAGGTGCCATTTTGCTGCGGGGCGATGTGGTGGCGTGTTCCGGCTGTGTGTGCAGTCTGCAGTGTGCAGGCTCCGAGGTTGCTGTGAGATCTGTGATGGTCGTAGGGGGCAGGACTTGTGTTCTGTTAGCTTGTGCGGAGGACACGGGCCCTCATCCCACGTGCTTCTCTGAATGTTCAAGGTCAGTGGTGTGTGACTCCTTCCAGATAACTTGCATGGGAACGGCATGGGGAGTTTTATATATTCCTTTCTTTCCCGTTCGGTATGTTCTTAGGTGATATGCGCTATCTGCCCTGTGGTCGGTTTCCTCTGCATGCCTGTGTTGGTCTTTTTTGGGACAATGGCTGTATTCTCCGGCTTGTTTAGTCGGGATGTGGTTACGGAGTTGGAATGGAAGGTCATTCAGTGCTGTCTGCTCTCCCGTGTGTGGGCGGCAGGCTGTGTTTCCGCTATGCGTTGGGCCTTGTGTGTGGGTGTCATTCTTGGGTCCACCTGTTGTCGGTCCCCGGGCTCTTTGGTGTTCCGTTTTGTATGTCTGGTTCATGGGTGCAGGGTGGTATGGGTGTTTCTGTGTGGTACTGGCGTACTCTTCCCGACGGGGCCCATGTTCTACTGGGTGGTGTTGCCGCCGCTGTGTGCTTCGCCATGTTTGTCACACAGGGGTGTGTCCTGATGTTGCGTGACTTCACTGACATGTGGGCGTCGGTTGTGTGACGTTGGGTGTTGTCCGTGAATTGGGCGTTGGGGTCATGACTGTGGCAGGCCTGTCACGTGTCATGTGCGTTCTGGGTGTGGCTCGTGTGTGTGGTGCTTGGTTGTGTCCCTGTGTTGTTTGTGTGCGACGCATACATGGCGTTATAGTTGGGCACTGAGTTGTGCGCATGTGTGGCTGCGTCATCGCCGCTGTGCTGCTGTGCCGTGACGGGGTCGTTAGTTCCTGGTCCCAGGTGGTGTGCCCATGATATTTGCGAGATGTTGCACTTTGCCCTGTGTTACATTTGTGGGTGCAGTGGTGGATGTGTCTTGTCCACGCATGGGTGTTGGGGGTGCCATGTCCTCCTTTTCCGCCCTTGCACTGTGTGCGCTGTTTGCGTGCCCTTGTTGTGTGTGTGCCTACCTGCGTCTCCGCGGTACGTTGCCTCCTTGGTGGTGCATCAGGTATAGCATGGGGAGGGCCTGCAGTGCTGGATTCATGCTCGGGGGTCGCCTTCGGTGTCTGTGCTCGGCGTTCGGGTTTCCGCCTCACTTTCGCGTGCGGTGTCTCTTAGCCGTGGGAGCTGTTTGTTTGCGGCATCGTAATTTGTACGCCGGGCGGTACGTGATTTCGTCTGGCGGTGTGTCTCCATTAGCTGCGCCGCTACGTGAGCGGGCGCACTTTGATGGCGGACGACGCCGCTGGCTTGCCGGCGGTGTTTGGCTGCCTTTTCACATCGTAATTTGGCGGGCGTGTGGGCTGCGGCATGCGGGCGGTAACTGGTGGTTTATGCATCCGCCAGCACGGCGGTAGTGCTTCCGCCCGCCATCGTAATGGGCCCCTAAATTCTTAATCAGTTCTACCAAAAGCTGCATACAGGTGCTAAAAAACACAAGAAGGGAATGAGCCCCCATGGGAATTCAAATTTAATTGGCAGATTGGTGAAGGCTATGAAAAAGAAACAGATCTTGTGTTTTATGTGAGCTGCTACAAAGCACCCACTCTGACCAAACAACATTGATCCAGTTTCTCCCTAGGAGTGTGCTTTGCTTACCTTTGATAGCTTGGACTAAGTATCACATCAGCTCTTCAGAAAACTTGTGTGAGGTTTGATGGGATACAGAATAAACCAAACTACAATACAGATGAAGAAGCCAAGAAGGCAAAATTATTAACTTGAACTGCAAGGACCAGCATTTAATAAGCACACTGTGATAAAAGAGAGGGCAATCAGTAATCTCATTCTAGGGTCACTAAAGTTCAAAAATATTCCATGGGGAGCAATAGGAAATCAGATGCTCAATGTTAATCAATAGGAAATTAGTAAAACAATGGAAAATAACAAAATCTTCTTGTGGAAGACCTAAGGAGCCTAGCCGCTAGTCAAGCTGACCCACAATTATATATGGCCAAACAGATGTAGGTATTTGGGCTGGTGAAGGATGTTACCTTCTGACCGGAACCCTTTGGAACAAAATTGGTTCAGCAGGTCAAAGCAGAAGTCTTGGAGCTAGATAATAAGTAATATGAAGGATTGATGAACCAGAGGCATCAGCAGTTAAACTTTCTAAACAGCTGAAGATATCTTTTAATGGCTGCACATTGAAAAGGGTTTGACAGATGCAGATTGACCCTTTTCTTCATCCTCAGCAGGAAATTTTCAGGGCTCAAAACCTTAACATGTAGAGACAGCTTTACCAGCACAAACTGAAGTCTTCAGGAATTATCCCTACTTTCTTAGTGAGCTATGTTGGGACCAATACAGCAATGCAGCAGGTACAATAATCCTCCAGTGCTTTTTCAGTCAACTTGGATATTTTCCAGTCGACAGCAGGCTACTGGTTCCAGGATGTTTTAGTATTACAATTCACAGAAGTTAGAGTGTGGGAAGTCATCCTTTTTGCCCTTATCACCCCCATTTTTTGACTGATACTGATTGTGCCTGGGCCCTGCTACCCAGACCCAGGCCCAGGGCCAGTGTTCTGTTTAAAAGGTATATGATAATTGCGTGTAATTACAATTGGTATGACAACCTACCTGTAAGCCTCTAGAATATGAAAGAACATGTAGGTTTACAGGTCCAGGAGATTTAACGTGCTTAAGTGTGCACTGCTTTGTTGCCTGCTTTAATTTTAAAAGCCAGCCCTGCTTTGCAGGCTGCTTTTAAAATGAACTTATACCAAAGGGAGTCACCGTTCCTGAGTGGAGATGGAGAGGAGGGAAGTAGGGGGTACTCTTGTTGTGTGCTACTCTGCTTGTGGGAGGCAGGGTGTCCTCATCTTGATGCTTTCACTCACGCCGAAGGATGTCATGCTTCATCATTGGGCTTTTGCTCCTCGTCGGGCCGGGCGCTGCAATGCCCTACGGGTCCCCGAAGGGTCTCTTTTCGAGATCTTTGATGAAGCCGTATGGGTGCGTGGGTGTAAGTGGCAGTGAAGTCCTAGAAAGTGTATTAAAAAATGGCTGGAGGGAGAGTGATTAATTTTTAATAAAGTGATCCTCTGTCATTATTAAAACAAAGTGTATGGAGCTGCTTTAAGGGGTATTATGTCCCTTGGTAGCTGGGTGATTATATGTCCCTAGTGGGCATATGTTATGGTCAACATGTTTCGCGCTTCAGTGGTCTCAGGGGGAGATCCAGGGTGCTTCGTCAGGACCAAATAAGAAATTTATATCTACAGTGGCCCGAAAATTTCGGTGCCCCCGGATAAATGAAAGGAGTAGAGATTCCCTTAGTAGGTAGGGTAAGATCCCATGAGATCAGGGAGGGTCACTTGAGAGGGTTCTCTCGGTGCATCTGGGCTGTGTTACCTGTGTGCCTCTCATTGTCTCCGCCGGCGTGCCCCCATTTATCCGGGGGCATTGCAGCGCCGGCCCGACGAGGAGCAAAAGCCCAATGATGAAGCATGACATCCTTCGGGGTGTGTGAAGGCATCAAGATGAGGACACCCTGCCTCCCACAAGCAGAGTAGCACACGACAAGAGTACCCCATACTTCCCTCCTCTCCATCTCCACTCAGGAACGGTGACCCCTTTGGTATAAGTTTAATTTCGGGACCACGGGTCACCGGACCTTTTAGAATAGCTCCTAGAGTCCCCTCTTTTGATAAATAGGATGCTTTTAAAATGAAACTATGTCCAAATTCTGATTTTGGAATTAAAGATACTTCCAAATTCTTAAACATCAATATTTCTACATAGCCCTAATCTCTACCCTAGGTGCCCCAAGGGTAGGGTGCTATGTTAAAATAAGCAGGGACATTATAAAATATGTTTTTATAAGCCCTGATAAGGGAAAAATGCCCCAAACAAATTCCTCCATTGTAGTGCATCAGCTCAATAGGCTAACATATGAAAGCTTTATTCAACTTTAATAAAGTCTAGCTATTGACATGGGTGAGCTAAAATAATTATTCAAAATGTCTGAATATTAGTTAGAATAAATCAAGCAACTTGTCAAGATTAGATTTATTATAACTATGATAGAAAATAAGTTATAAAGCTTGCTTTTCCGATGTGCCTAAATCCAGCTCTAGAGCAGCCTCTCCCAACTAGCCAGCCTTTGACAGGATGGGCCAACCTGCTCTGATGAGGTGTGAAGTGGCCTGAAGAAAACAAAGAGGCGTCTGGTAGGAGATCTGCAAGCTTCAGAGCAAAAGGCAGGAAAGGGGCTGGGTAGCTAAACTGGTCTTCAAAGTGGGAAAGACACTTAGGACAAGACCTAGGTCCACCGTACTTCCTGCACCCCCTGCCAGATGGGAGCCTCTGTAATTGAATTAGCAGAGGGGCTGGAAGAGGAGTGTTAGGCAAAGTTAGCAACACCTGTATGTTCGGTTAGTCAGACCTGAAGCTTTAGGATAGATTATCTCCATTTGGTTTTTAAGGAGCAGTGCTTTCTGGGACAAGAGTATGCCACACTTCAAGGGGAAGTGGTTATCATAAAGGGTGGTACCCGGCACCCCATTGGTCAGGGTGCCCCGCTGCTTGCAGCACGGAAACCTAAATAAATATGAGAGAGCTGCCCAGCAACTTAGACCCCTTTCTAGAAGAAACAAGAAGAAGGACTGCCCTGCTGAACCCCTGACCTACACAAAGAGGACCGCACTCAGAAGGACTGCACCTGCTGTAAATGTTGGGCTTCAGCAAAAGAAAGACTTTTCATGACTCTAAAAGTTTGAGGAATTTACTTCCTGAAAGCAACAGGTTAAAAGAGCTCAACCTGCATCATCTCCACCCAGCTGGACAGTGTTCAGTGGACTTTTAAGTATTTGGCCAGGTGCATTGTGGGTCTTGTAGTCCCAACTTCTCAAGGAGCAATTCAGAGATTCTGGAACCCTGGATTGGTGTTGTGGACTCCTTCAAGAGTCCAGAAGGACCTTCTGGAAGGAGATTCAAAAGTTTGGAATCATTTGGAGATTTTTTGTACTAAAAGCTTCATAAGTTGAATGACCCATCGTTGAGAGTCAAGCCGCGGAAGTCCTACCACGATCTGGCCTGAAACTCAGGTTTGTTCTGCTGAAAGCTCTGGAGCTCCAAATCCTCCAGGATTTCACCAAGGCCTTATTTACTGTATTGATGTTTTTAAATGCTTTACACACATGTCTCCTAAGTTAATACTGTCTGCTCGCAGCCAAGCTACCAAGGGTTGAGCAAGGAATAATTTATTGAGAACTTTACTGTGTCTTATTTGTGATTGTGGTGTTATTGCTAGTTGTAGTTAGATGCCTGCACCTACTAATAAATCACCTTCCAACATTTGGTGTGTAGTGGTGGGATCCAGTACTTGTACTTGTGTTTGACCACACCATATAGTATTTAAGTGAAGATCTTCAAAAATATAGTAAATTGACTTAGAACAAAAACTCATTATTAAAATGTTGAAATTTGGACTAAACTGCTTTTAATTCATTTTTAAGGTTTCAAATTGTTCTTTCTCTGATTTGCAAAGTTTTTTTGTGTGACCCAAACCTAGGGATATCATTGAGCTTGATCTGGCTAACCTGACTAACCTCACAGTAGCTGAGCTTATAATACAGTGTAAGGCCAAGGGGATAACAGATGCTAATACAATTAGAAAATCAGAGACGATTAGTTTCGCTTAAGCCCTGGGCAGAGTCAGCTCCAGGGAATGAAGGGGAAGGGGAGGAGGGCCCTTCCAACAACCTCAAGGAGGAGGATGACAACTTCTCTATTACTTCTGGCACCAGGTCCAGACATTCAGCTCATGGTGGGAGTTGGAGGCTCCCCCAAGGAGAACCCAGAGATGTGCCTCAGAGAAAGGGAGTTGGAGGCTCAACTAGCTTACATAGCCGTAGAGAAGGAGAAAGTGGACCTAGCTAAGAAGAAGTGGAAAAAGAAGGAGAAAAAGGATGGTGGCAGCGAAGATGAGGAAGATGATTAGATGTCCAGGGGTGGTGGGTTTGATCCCAGACCCAAGTACCAAGAGGGGGATGACATTGATAAATGGCTGATATCATTTGAGAGGGCCCTTAGGAAGAGGAGGGTTAGCTCCAAATACTGGGGCACACTCCTGTGGGAGTTGCTCCCAGTAGCTGGGAGGGATAGACTCCTGACCTTATGTGGGGATGAAGCAGAATCCTACGCCCACATGAAGAAATGTCTGATCAGGAAGTTTGGTCTCACCTCAGAACAGTACAGGATGAAGTTCAGGGACACCCAGAAAGTAAATCCACAGCCCTGGGTGGACCTTGTAGACATCTCAGTACAGGCACTAGAGGGCTAGATACATGGTATCCAGGTAAGTATCCATGAGGGTCTGTACAATTAATTCATGAAAGAGTACATCTTGACTAAGTGTTCCTCATAAAAGTTATGCCAGTAACTAGTGGACTCTAAGCTGTCTGGTCCCAGGGAACTAGGAGAGACAGCTGATGAGTGGGTAAGAACCAGGATTTCCACAAAACACCACAGGGGTGATGAAAAAAAGGAGGACAGGTCCCCTTCCAGGGGAAAGCCCTGGCCAAACAAGATAAAAACAAAAAGAGTCCTCATAAGACCCACAGAAACCTGCACAAGGAGGGGGGCAAACCACTCAAACCTCAAATGGACGGGGCATCAGGGAAAGTCTTTTGACCCTGCAAATGCAGGAAAGTTCTTTGACCCCTCAAAGGTGGGAATGTTTTATGACTGTAATCAGTCAGGACATAAAAGAGGAGATGCTGTCTGCACATAGAAGCCCCCACTGGTGAGCTGTTCCAGGTGATTGCCAGTGTAGGTGTGGGGGTGGAAATTGTCCCAGAGATGGGGAAGGGGTTCACAGAGGCAACCTCAGTTTTCCTGGGAGGGGTGAAAACTGCAGCCCTAGCCGCCTTGCCTTCCAGCATGGAGAGGTACAGGCAGAGGTGTCCAATCAATGGAACTGAGGTTGAGGCTCTGCGAGATACAGGAGCCCGTGTGACCATGGTCACAGAGAAAATTATTTTTCCAGAGCAGATCATACCTGCTGTGTATCACCAGATGGCCTATACATACAGCAGAGCCAAACTCCATCCCATGGCAATGGTGATTTTGGAATGGGGAGGTGTGACAGGCCCTAAAAAGGTAGCTGTGTCTTTGCCCACCCAGTAGAGTGTCTACTGGGAAATTATCTTGAAGCTTCTGACTAGTCAGGGGTGGAGAGGATGGTCCATGCAAGGATGATGGACCTCCTTGAGTGGGTATGTGCTGGTACACGGTCACAGACTGCACAGAAGGGAAATGCTGGGCACTTGAATCCTAGAACAATGGGACAAGCCTCCAAGGACAAGAGAAAGGGCACAGGATCTGGTGAGCCAGCCCAAAGCACTGCAGAGGTGCCAGAGGAATCTGACCCTGAGGTGGAGGATCTGACCTCTGAGGTAGGGGTTCCACCCCTGCAAGATCTGTCTAACTTGGCAGAATTGCAAGGAGCTGGTGGACCCTCCAGAGAGGAGTTGTGTCAGGGACAACAAGAGTGTCCACACTATTGAGGGCCTGAGGCAGACTGCCTCCAGGCAACAAAGGGTGATGTCAGTGGATTCCACAAAATCTACTGGGATGAGGGAATCCTGGATACTGAGGCCTCAAAGATGGAGGCCCAAAAGTATAGAGAATTCCTCCTCACATTGAGCCATGGCATCTCCTTTGCAGGTCGTTTGGGTCAGAGTAAGACATGGAATAGGTTGGTTAACCATTTCTATTGGCCCAATATGCTTGCCAAAGTAAATGAGTTTTGCAGCTTCAGTGCAACCTGTCAGGCCAAAGGCAAGACAGGGGACAAGTCAAAGGATTCCTTAATACCACTGTCAGTGGTTAGGACTCCCTTGAAAGGGTGGGGGGTAGACATTGTTGGTCCCCAAGACCCATCAACTGCCTCAGGGAACAGATACATCTTGGTGGTAGTGGACCCTGCTGCCACAAGATATCCTGAATCAATATCCCTCGGAACAGTCACTGCTTCTTCAGTGGCTAGGGCCCTACTTGGTGTGTTGACCAGAGTGGGCTTCGCAGAAGGAGGTGGTTTCAGATAGAGGCCCAAATTTCATGCCTGGCTATCTGAAGGCGATGTGGGAGGAATATGGTGTTATCTACAAGTTCACCACCCCATATCATCCCCAGACTAATGGTCTGGTGGAAAGTTTCAATGAGACCCTGAAGGGCATGATCATGGGTGTTGGAAATGGCCCTTTCTAGGGGTGCTTTCACGCAACTCTTTACTTTTCTCTTTCCTGGTTTCCACTGACCTAGTGGATAGACTTAGTATTTTGAGTGCGTTTGACACTGGCATTCAGTGCCAAAGCGCTGTACTTGTCATATGAATACTGGTAATTGGTGTATACATGATTAGCTAATTTGAGTTAGCTGTAAGTCCCTTGTCTAGGGATAAGACATATACCCAGGGCATGTACCTCAAATGCTCCTCCATGGGCCTCTAGCACTGGTTGTGCCATCCAAGGTGGTTGCTCATCGATTGTGCCTCAGGTTTGCCCTGGTGGGGCCTGTGTGCACAGGTTACTGTTACTCAGCTTGGCTTTTGAAAAGATATATGCAAAGGTTCTGCATGTCTCTTGCTATATCAGAGTTCTCCCTGGAGACAGGGTGCGATGCCGGGAAGAGGGAGGGCATGTGCCCGTGTGCGTTACATGCAAGGGTCATGAATGACACTGGATGGCATGTTAGGTATAACGGAGCCTGCTTCTCACATTGAATTAGCATGGGGGAATATAGGGAAAGGCCATTGAGCAGTATTTCCTATGTGCAGCATAGTCGCAGTATAGTGTTTGATATCGATGAGTTTATAATGGTGAATCCCTTCCAGTACTGCGAGTGGATTTGACATTACATATGTGGAAATGTTACTTTGGGAAAGTGGGCATTTCAATGCTTGTGGCTCTGTGTACCTGTCAGCCTGTCTCCACTTCACATCTGAGTGCTGGAGGGATAGCTACATCTGTGCATTCCTGATAGAAGGCCATAAACAAGGGGCTCAAGGAAAGTGCAGACCTCTGACTCTGAGGGGCCTTTCTGGAACAGTTATGTGAGGGTGGAATTGGCACCTGCAATCCTAGGGGCAGGGTCTTGGCCCCACTGAAGATAGTGATCAAAACCTCTGGGGGTAGGATGGCAGACAGGACAAAAATTAGAGATGGCCTGTGCATCCAAAGGTGGCCTTTTGAACTGATCCTAATTCAAAGGCCAATGTGGGTATAACTACTGGGGCTCTGGCCTCAGAAGTTAGAGACGCTTTGGATTTGGAACCATACTACGCTGGTTCGACGCTGGGACATCAAGAAGAGGAATTATTAGGGCTGGAGGGACAGCAACTGGATTATCTGCAGACTTGTGGTGGCCTGGAGCTTGTTGTGCTCCATGAAGGAGACTATCACTTGGTGGATTTTCCCTGGATGTTGCTGGCCTGCAGCTAAGTGCCCGCTGTCGTTGCCTGGGTCCCTAAGTACTCTCCCAGGGCCATTTGGCTGTTCTCCTGCCAACGAGATCCCAGGGACACAAAGGATCTCCCTGTTTCCACGATATCGCAAGGACAGTGCTGGGTGCGGTGGAAACGGGTGGAAGAGATCATCAGATGGGACTAGGAATGTCCCAACGAACACCATCACCACACTATGCAGAGTAGTTTGCTTGTAAAGATCTGCATCCCACCTGAGGTGCCGGGATGTGAGAAGTTGGAGGAGTGCAGGGGATGCTTGCAGAGTCTGAGGGACCTGTTCTTGCAACCAGGGGCCCTGTGCTTGCTTGCACTCCAGAGGAGCTGGGGGACCTGATATGGGAGCTGAGACTGCCCTTGACTTTCAGATCAGGAGGACGACAGTGCCTGACATCATGGCCTCCATCCGAGGTTGCTGGCTCCTCTCCTGGACCCACGCCACAAGGTACTTTGTTGCGGATAACATCGTGATGGGCCCAAGGGGTTTCTTTGTGCCTTGTGGGCACCTACAGCTGGCTGTCGAGAACTACGGCAGCTCTCACCTACACCTGAAGGGAAACCCTTCTCCAGACTTGGAAGTGTGTCAGCTTGCTGGGTCACAGTCTTTTGTCTACGAGGGGACAGAGATCCCACACTCATTTAGGTGCTGCTGGGTGCCTCGTGGTCTAATCTGAATGGACAAAACTAAGTAGCTGTTTCTTTCCTCTTTAGGTGGTTCTGACAATCTACTCAGGAGCCAGCAGAGGCAACGTGTATCATTTAACCCTGAGTGTAAAACTCCGCTCCGCTCGTGGAGTTTGCAGATTTTTGGCATCTACTCAGAGTTTGTTTTATGCTCGGGTGCCCAAAATGCATTTCGTGCATGCGGGAGCGACTTACCAGGTGCCTGCGATTGCCGACGAGATTTCCCATCCGTTCATGAGTGCCACAAGATTTGCTAGGTGGCTGCAAGGCCCCGCGAGAGTTTGCAATCACAATCAAGTCATTCGGGTGCGCCATCAGACTTCCGGCAGAAATTTTGTGATGATCGCGATCCCGAACATGCAGAATTTGCAATCTGGAGAAGGTTCTCTCCCGAGCAGCATCAAAACCTTCTCAAAATGATGATTTGGATTAAAAACTCCTCAGATTGAGATTTGACTGTACTTTTTGTGCAAGGAGTCCTTTTTCTTTTTTTACTTTTTTTTTTAAAAGGAAGGATGTGCCCCAGAGTCTCCAACTTCCTGTTCCTGTCCAGCAGGCTCCTCCCAGTGCTTTGTCCGTCTCCTGTTCACTTTTCATTTGGATTTGGAGCTGGAAGGATCCCTCTTTGTGTCTGCTGCATCATATATCATTGGATTTGAGGACTTTTGAATTTGAGATTTCACAAGTAAGTTTGAAAATTGGTGTTGTTTGTTTGATTAAGGCATTGCACTCATTTTTTTGTACTTTTCATCGTTTCTTTTTAAATTTATTGTGGTGGGTGGCCTGTAGTTTCACTAGGGGCCTAGTTGTTTCTTTGTAAGTAATTTTTCTTCTTTTATAAAGGAAACATGTTGCACAGTTCACTACATTTTCTCCAACTTTTGAAATCAATTTGCAATATTTATTTAATTCACTAGCCCAGTAGTCTACCAATAGGCCTTTCAGCCAGGAGGCCAAGAGTTACTCATGGGTGCATGAAACAGCTGTTTCTGTGGTGTCTGTTGAAGTTAAACATCATTTAGGGCATGGATGGCATTGGATTGAAATGCAAAATGTGTTTTTTTTTGGTATTTCACTTTTTTTCATGTGTGTTAAATAAATGCCTTTGTTGGATGTGTGTGGTTGACTATCATTGGCTGGTGTAGTTGAGTGACTGAGGGGCTAGGTCACGAGGCATTTTCAAAGACCGGTAATTGCTTGACCATTGCAACTGTTGGGGGTATTGCAATTTTGAGAAATGTTATGTGGGATGAATACCTCCAAATGGGGCATATATGTTCATGCCATTTTGCTGCTAATGGGAAAGTTTGACAGTTGCATATAACTGTAAAGTGTATACACAATGTATATTTTGTTTTGCTTTCAATGTGTGTGTTATACAGAGACTAGTGTTTTATACGGACAGTGTGGAGACTTTCTGTAGCTGTACGCAGTCTGTTGCGAGGGTGGTGTTGAGCCAATACTTTACACTTGGGCCCTGAGGATAAGCCTGACTTCTTAGTGCCAAGCTACCCAAGGGTGAGAACAGGTTATAGAACACGTGTATTGTACTCATCCTATCTAGGCTGGTGGATACTGACTGGCTTCGATGCGTCCTAGCCAGCTGGAAACCTCTGGGTCTAAAAATGGGCTTGTCTGGAAGCACAGGAGCAGATGGGACGTTCTTGTCTGGCAAGCTCAGGAGGAGATGGGAGGTTCTCCTCCTATGCCTGCTGTATGCATACAGGGAGGTGCCACAGAAAGGGGTTGGCTTCAGCCACTTTGAGTTACTGTTTGGACACCCTGTAAGAGGGCCATTGTGTCTGGTGAGAGAGTCTTGGGAAAAGCCTCTCAAGGAAGCCATGGACAATGGGCTTGACTATGTACTAGGCCTGAGATCGTGTATGGCAGAGTACATGTGCAAAGCAAGCAGGAAACTGAGGCCAGCCAAGAGCTCATAAAGCTCTCATATGACCAAAAGGCTACTATAGCTGGGTACACTCCAAGACAAATGGTGTGGGTGATGGAGCCTGTAGCTCCTAGGGCCCTCCAGGACAAATGGATTGGGCCCTATCCAATCTTGGATAAGAAGGGTGAGGTTACCTACCAGGTATTCCTTAACACCCCCAGGAATCCCCACAGGGTCCTGCATGTCAATAGATTGAAACCCCACAAAGACAGGGCAGTTATGACCATGCTGATGGTCACTTATGAAGGAGGAGGTGACTGAGCCACTGCCAGACCTCCTCTCCAACAATGTGCAATATGGGTAAGTGGAGGGATTTGTACTCTCTCGGATGATGACAGACCAGCAGCACAGAGGCTGCAAGCAGGTGCTGGGCAATTGCTGGTCTGGTCTCCTAGACCTAAGGTATCACCAACTGGTGTATACATAATGTTGACACTGGTGACAGCCCAGCTGTCAAAAATACGTTATACAGGTTTTCTGACCAGCTCAGAGCCAGCATCAAAGCTGAAGTAGCTAAGATGCTGGATTTCAGGGTAATTCAGCCCTCTGATAGTCCATAGGCCAGCCCAGTGGTGCTGGTCCCCAAAACAAATCCCTAAGGGAGAAAGACAAATTTAAGGTTCTGTGTGGACTATACAGAATTGAATGCAGTCATTAAGACTGATCCTCACCCTATACCTAGAGCTGATGAGCTCATTGATAGGTTAGGGGCTGCAAAGTACTTGAGTACATTTGACTTGACTTCAGGCTACTGACAGATTGCCCTCAATAAATGAGTAAAGGAGAGGTCAGCATTCTCCACACCAAAGAGTCACTTTCAATTCAAAGTGATGCCCTTTAGTTTAAAGAATGCCCCTGCCACCTTCCAAAGGTTGGTGAACAGGGCCCTGTCTAGGTTGGAACAGTTCAGCGCAGCTTATCTGAATGCACAGTTCCACCTAGGGAGATCACCTGGACCACCTGAAGGAAGTGCTTCAGGCCCTGCAACAGGCAGGCCTGACTATCAAGGCTGGTAAGTGCCAGATAGGGCATAGTTACATGGTGTACCTTGGCCATCTTGTAGGTGGAGGCCAAGCACATACTCGCCAACCCAAAATTCAGACTATTCTGGATTGCGAGGCTCCTAAAACCCTGGCACAGGTCAGGGCCTTTCCTGGCCTGACTGGGTATTATTGACGGTTTGTTCAAAACTATGGGACCATAGTGACTCCCCTGACAGAACTCACCTCTAAAAAGCAGCCCAAAAACTTCATTTGGGATCCAGAGTGTCAGAAGGCCTTTGATACTCTGAAGGAGGCTATGTATTTAACACCAGTGTTACTGGCTCCTAACTACACAAAGGAATTTGTGGTTCAGGCAGATGCTTCAGATAAATGGATTGGGGCAGTGTTGGAACAAGAAAATGAGGAGGGCCTAGATCAGCCAGTTGCCTTAATTACCCAAGAGAACAAAGATGGAGGTCCATTGAGAGGGAAGCCTTTGCTTTGGTCTGGTCCCTGAAAACGATGAGACCATGCCTGTTTGGTACTCAGTTCTGTGTTCACACTGACCACATACCTCTCAGATGGCTCATGCAGATGAGGGAGAGAATCCCAAACTGTTGAGGTCATCCTTCTCCCTGTGACAGCCCATGTCAATGCAGATGGACTTTCCAGGCTTTTCCGCTTAGCTGATGAGGACTACCAGGGTGTAGGTTGGCTACCGAACACCTTCGTCTGCGGGGACGGCTGTGTGAGGAAGTAATTATTTTTGTCCCAATCACCCCATTTTGTGACTGATACTGGTGGTCACTGACTGTGATTGTGCCCTGTGCCCTGCAAACCAGGGTCAGTGCTCTGTTTAAAAGGTATATGGTAATTAGGTGTAATTACACTTGGTATGACAACCTACCTGTAAGCCTCTAGTATATGATAGGGCATGTAGGTTTAGAGGCCCAGCAGATTTAATGCACTTAAGTGTGCACTGCTGTATTGCCTGCTGTCATTTTAAATGCCAGCCCTGCTTTGCAGGTTGCGTTAAAAATAAAACTATTTACAAATTTGACTTTGGAATTAAAGGCATTTTCAAAGTTTTAAACTACCTTACCTTTACACATAGGGTACCTCTAAGGCATACACCTAGATGCCCCAAGGGAAGGGTGCTATGTTAAAATAAGCAGGGACATTATAAAAGATATTTTATAAGCCCTGGTGAGGGAAAAAATACCAATTTCGTTTTAACACATTGTAGTGCATTAGCTCCATAGGCAAATGTGGGAAGGGGTTATAAAACTTTAATAAAATGTTAATTCAAAATGTCTAAATAATAATTAGAATAAATCCAACAACTCGCCATGGTTAGATTTTTATAACCATGACAGAAAAGAAGTTATAGAACTTGCTTTTCTGATGTACCCGAATCCAGCTCTAGAGCAGCTCTCCTGATTGGCCAACCTTTGACAGGCTCTGATGAGGTGTGAAGTGGCCTGAAAAGAAACAAACAGACATCTGGTGGGAGGAGATCTGCAAGATACAGAGCAAAAGGCTGGAAGAGAGCTGGGTAGCCAAACTGGTCTTTAAAGAGGGAAAGACACTTAGGACCGGACCTCAACCACCCTACTTTCTGCACCCTCAGCCAGATAGGAACCTCTACAATTGAATTAGCAGAGGGGCTGGAAGGGAAGTGTTAGGGAAAGTTAGCCACACCTGTAGGTTGGGTTAGCCAGACCTGAAGCTCCAGGAGAGATTTTCTCCATTGTGGTTTTTTAAGGAGAAGTGCTTTTGGGGACAAGAACAAGCCACACTTTAGGGGAAGTGCTCATCATTTAGGGTGGCACACTGGCCTCCCATTGGTCAAGGGTGCCCCCTGCTTGCCATCCCAGAAACCTGGATAAATATGGGAGAGCTGCCTAGCAACTCAGATCCCTGCCTGGAAGAAACAAGAAGAAGAAGGACTGCCTTGCTGACGCCCTGGCCTCCACAAAGAAGACTGAACTCTGAAGGACTGCATCTGCTGCACACTTTGGGCTTCAGCAAAACAAAGACTTTGCCTGACTCTAAAAGTTTGAGGAGTGGACATCCTGAAAGCAACTGGTTAAAAGAGCTCCACCTGCATCATCTCCACTAAGAAGAACCCACCTGGACAGTGTTCAGTGGACTTTTAACAGTTTGGCCAGGTGCATGATGAGTCTTAGTAGTCCCAATTTTCCAAGGATCAACTCAGATACTCTGGAACCTTGGATTGGTGTTGTGGACCCTTCAGGAGCCCAGAAAGACCTTCTGGAAGAAGATCCATAAGGAATCATTTCGAGAATTTTTGTGAAAAACCTCTATAAGTTGAACGACCTGTCGTCGATAGTCAAGCCGCCGACGTCAAGCCGGCTTGACGAGGAACCTCGCTTGACGTCGAAAAAAAAACCTCCAAAAAAGTGACTAAGTCAGGAGTTAAAAACTTGACCGGGTCCTACTGCTCACCTTATCTGGCCCTCTCTCCATCGCTGTCAGCCTGAAACTTTGTCTCAGCCATGCGAGCCTAGATGTCCCAAATTGGCGTTTTGGGCTTTTAGGCACTAGAAAGTATTTAGGGGCTTATTTAAAGCCCCTTGCGCCACTGGTGCGGCACTTTTTGTGATGCACCGGTGGCGCATTTGACTGCCCTATATTTACAAAGACAGGAAAAGCCACCCTGTCCTTTTAAATATGGCCCCTTTGCACGCAGCACTTTGTGTGAAAGGGGTGTTCCATGGTGATGCTGTGGGTGTTGCCACTCAACACCCATGGAATCTGGCACATTTCCAGATTTACGAGAAATCGTAAATCTTGAAATGCGTCTGAATGTTATGCCTCCCAGGGAGGTGTAGGGAGGCGCAATGAGGAGAAATGTATCATTTCTCCTCGTTTTTCCTCTTTCATGAGTGCTTCATTCTGTAGCACACATAGAAAGAGGAAATCACCTCTGGTGATTATTTATGTAAGGAAGGTGTCCTTCCTGCACATAAACAATCATTAAAAAAATGATAGTAATAATAATGCAGCACACATAGAAGTTGAAAAACGCCATTTCAGATTGTTTATGTGCAGGAAGGGAACCTTTCCTGCACATAAACATTCATCCCCGTGATGCAGGCATCCTTGCACCATGTTGCAAGGGTGCCCTGCGCGGCACATGGCAGCCCATTGTGCGCCAGCGCAGGGAGAGCACAAGAATGCAACATATTATTGTAAATATGTCGCGATCCCTGTGCTTTGAAAGTGCAGCAGCGTGGTGCAGCCAAAGGGCTTGTGGTGCCGCAGCTGCAGCACTTTCTTGTAAATGAGGCCCTTATTCTTTCAACATTCATATCTCTGTTTCCCTACATTGGATGTTTGTTGTTTTGGTGTCATTTTAATCATAAAAATATTTCCTATTTTTATAAATTGGTGTTGGATTTTTATTGTGTTGTGTCTTACCTATTTAATGTATTGGTGTTTTTAAAGGCTTTGCACACCTGTCTCCTAAGTTAACCCTCTCTGCTTGCAGCCAAGCTACAAAGGGTTGATCAAGGATTAATATATTGAGAACTTTACTGGGCCTTTTTTGTGATTGTGGTGTTATTACTAGTACACTGAAAGTCTGTAAAACGTTAAATATGATGTGATGCTCTCAGAAAGCCCATCCTGCCTCTCTTGCAGGATCAGAATTATGCTTTAACAGTGATCTCCTGCCTCCTCCCCATGCCAATGTGGCAATGTGTGTAACAGGAACATGAGGCATCCCACAAAATGTGGATGGCACATGTCCAGTATATGTAACCACACCATACCCCGGGGGCCTGTGGGAGGGAACTAGAGGCGCGGGGCGCTAGGAGTAGGCCAGCCTCCAACATAAAATGTTTAACACAAAATGGGGCCGCTCCCAGAGTGGTGACCTAGGTGCAAAAGGGTTAAATTGTGAGTGTGGGCATCTCACAAAAAGTGAAGGACTGGTCTCACACACCACCTGGTGTCATGCTTCGTCATTGGCCAGTCCTCGCCCTCTAGAAACTCGGTTTGGTAGAGAGCGGGCATACACCTGACGACAGGGGATGCACTTCTAAACCAAGTGGGGGCCTGTGAAGAGTGAGTGAGATTTAAAACCATTATAGTTAACAAATTCATTTTTAATGTGGCAGGCAGCTATATGGTATTAAAAACAAATAAACGGTGCTATGGGGAAATTACTGTCCCCTCACCATTGTAGGTGCGGTTGACATGTTTATGCCTTTTGGCCCAGTTGGGTCCCTGGCATTCATCAGGACCTAAAGAAAAGAGGGCTCCGTCCTTACCAACTTTCTGGTGATAAGGTGCCACTTGGTGGGGTGACCTGTGTCACACTCCACTGTAGAGGGGCTCACTTTTAAGCCTGTAAAACAACAAGAATAAAAATTACAATGAGCAGAACCTGGGTCACTTTGTAAAAATTCATTCAACCACATGCATATTTATTAATAGTGAGTGGCTATATGTGTGACATGTGACACTCATCTGTGCACACACTGGAGTTTAAAAACATAGCACGTGAGAGAATATCTCACTGTCTTACTCCTAGGACAAGAACCTAAAGGCCCCATGGGAGGAGGGCAGAAGGAAGACCCCTGTAGTCAGACTCTAGAGGGGTAATAAGCAAAGAACAAAAAGTAACAAACAGTTAAAACTCCATTACCGATAGTTGAAAAGATGTTTAAGGAGCCTGAAAGTACTCCTTCAAAGCATACATATTCATTTCCAAGCATGCCCCCACTCATCCTCTTACTGCCTCAAGGTGCGTCTCCCGTAAGTGTACCTAGATGTGTGCTCCTCTCCTCCCTGACCATAAATGGATGTTGGTGAGAGCGTGGTTTATGTGGTGCTTCTAATTGGGCAGACCGGCAGAATTAGTCTCATGATACGATAAGTGCATACCAGTTTATGGGATCCGGTGTCCCAAAATGCGCCGGTGAAAATATGTAGAAAAATGCCTGACCTGCTCGCAGCGTGTTTAATGAGGCGTCGCAAGGCTCGGAATGCAAGTTTCCGGTGTCCGAGTTATCGTAGTTCCAAAGGAGACAGGCAGCAGCCTGGTCGTGGGTGCGTCCCCTGGCAGCCAGTCAGGGGGAGGCCTGCGGCTGGGGCATGGTTGCAACCACGTGTGTATTGCACCCGGCAAGAAGGACGTAATTCGTGTCATACTCGACTCCCGGATTACAGCCAGTAGCCTGTGGGGGCGTCTAGTCACGTGAGCGCAACCCGCTCCGTGTACTAGAAAAAGAATGCAATAAATGTTACCGCTCTTTCGGTACAAGTAAACGCGAATCAGATGGGAGGCCCGTGGAGGTCTGGTGTTTGGAAACATATTGTTACCGCTAGTAAGGGAAAGCAGAAAATTTGAAAAGCCCGTAGGGCCAAGGTTATTAATGCATGAGCACACGGTGCAATGAAGCACTTCTGCTTACATGAGTGACCCGTGTATGTCGTCTTGCTTTCTATGCCCGTTTGTAATGAGTACATTTGTGGGTTGGGGCATACTTGACGTAATCAGAGCCTTTTGTGCATTTCAAAGTTAAACAATCAGATCAGACTGTCAGTAGAAAAAGGAAATTTTCTTTTTTATACATACATGTAGTGCTGCATGATGGTCAGGAGGTGAAACACAGTCTGCCTCCAAGGGTTTTGCTCAGGAGAGACAGTACTGTTAGAGTGATGTATACGGTTATGCTAATAGTGCCCTGGGGCACCCATAAGATGGTGCAGGGGGTATGTCAGTCAGTCAACTGAAATTACGGAGGCCGTATTTCCCAGGGGGTTACCGCGCCATTTGTAATCATGGGATCTCATCATTGAGACCGGTTTCCCATGAGCGAAGACGGTAGACCCACCTCTGTTCCCTGATATGTAAGTGTTTGGTCATGTCTGTCTTCAGTTTCTTCATAACCTCTAGGATCACCCATTTTAGGTCGGTGACCTTGTGATTTCGTTCTAAGAAATGTCGGGTGAGCTTCGTATTTGTTTTCTTGCACCGGATGGTGCTTTGATGTTCATTAATACGGATCTTAATTTTTCTGGTGGTCATGCCCACGTACATGAGACCACACGGGCAGGTGAGGAGGTACACCACATTCTCGGTGTTGCAATTATTGAAACTTTTGAGTTTCCACGGGTTGCCAGTGCCTATGTCCACCTCTTTGGTGGTGTTAGTGAGTGGGCAGGCGACACAGCTTCCACACGGGTAGTGTCCTGTGGGTCTCTGTAGTTCCAGAGCGTAAGTTGGTCTTCTCTCCTGGGGCGGTGTGTTCGCATGTACCAGTTCATCCTGTAGACTTCTGTTTCTTCTAAATGCGAAGAGGGGGAGTTCCCACAGTTTTTTCGCACTGTTCAGAATGTGCCATTTTTTTCGAATGATGTTCTGCACGGCGTTGGATTTCGGGGTATATGTGGTCACACACACAATTCTGTTGGTGTTTTCTTAAGTGTGCCTTCCAGAAGTGCCTCTCGATTGTTATTCTTGGCCCTCTTCTTTGCCCTCTTGACCATTTTCTTAGGATAGTGACGGTCAAGTAGCTTTTTTTCAAGTTGTTCATCCTGTTCATTGTAGGTATCCATATTCGAACAGTTCCTACGCACCCGGAGAAATTGACCCAGAGGGAGATTCTGCCGTAGAGCCTCTAGGGTGATAGCTTTCATATAGAAGCAGGCTGTTTCTGTCCGTGGTTTTGGTGTGAACCTTGGTGCTGATGCCCTCCATTGTCATAGTAATATCAAGATCCAAGAAAATGGCATGGTCTTTGCTGATGGCATGCGTGAACCTTAAGTGTTCATCCTTGCTGTTGACCCATTGTACAAATGCTGTTGCTTCTGTTTCGCTCCCACGCCATATGATGAAAACGTCATCTATATAGCGCTCCAGGTTTTTATGTGTGCTGCATATGGGTTGTTCTGATTAAGGATGTGGTCCTCCTCGAATTGTTGTACATAAGGGCACGCCTATACTGGGCAAAAGTGCTGCCCATGGACGTGCCTTTGATTTGATGGTATGTCACATCCTCGAATTTAAAAAAATTCTGTAAGTGCCACCTCTGCGCACTCCATGATGAAGTTTGGAGGGGTGGCAAACCCCAATCCATACCAAGTAGAATCTGTTCTACCACAGTCAGTGTGCATCTCTGAGGAATGCTGGTGTACAATGCCTCTATATCCATCGTGGATAAAGAGGTCCCTCAGCTGCGTTGATCTCTAGGTCACGCAAGAGGCATAGGACGTCCTTCGAGTCCCTGAGGTAGGAGGGTGATTTTTGCACGATAAGTCTTAGGAACCAATCGCAAAATTGCGATAATGGTTCCAGGATGGACCCAATGCCCGATACTATCGGCCTCCCAGGAGGAGGCATCCTATCCTTATGGATCTTTGGGAGAGTGTAGAATCTCGGGGTTCTGGGGGTCTCATTTATAAGGAATTCGCCTCATTTTTGCTAATCCAATCATTGTTGAGGCCTTCATCAACCATACTTTTGATTTTGTTTGTAAGGCGAGTTGTTGGATCTGGTGTGATATATCTCATAACTCATTGTGTCAGAGAGTAGACGGTTGCATTCTGTTTGGATACATCATCTGGTCTCATCATGACGATGGCTCCCACCCTTGTCCGCTGGTTTAATGACCAGATCCGTATTGTTCTTAAGTTTCTGGAGTGCTGTCCTTTCTCCCTTCGTCAGGTTTTGGAAGCCCTTTACATTTCGGGAAGTTGATCTCCTCCACTTCTTTCAGAACCACCTGCTCAAATGCTAGTATATGGCACGGGATGGTCTGGGTTGGTGGTACAAATGTTGATTTCTTTCTAAGACCTGTGTCGGTTTTGTCGTCCTGTTCATCCCTGCTGTCCCCAAAGTGATTCCTGAGTTTTATTTTTCTGAAGAACTGGGCTAGTTCTATATTCAGGGTGAATGGATCGCTGGTGGGTGTAGGGACGAACCCCAGACCTTGGAGAGAACCGACTCCTCATCCCCCGTAAGTATGTGGGTGCTGAGGTTCACAATGTTTGTCACTCCCTCGCTGGTCGTCGGGCCGTTCCCTCTCCCCATGCTCCTGGTCACCACTGTGTTGGGTGTTTCAGCCTCCATCGTACTCTTGTGTTTTGTCTTTTTGTCTTCCTTGCCTCTGCCCTCTGCCCCTGCATAAAAAAGGCTGTGGGCCTTGTGGGAAGCCAAACCGGGTGGGTAATATGGTTGCTGCCAGAATCCAAATTGGGGCATCGGCGGATGCATCATTGGTTGGCGGAAGTTCTGTTGTTGTCTGCCAAATTGGCCCCCAGTGCTCTCATCGCTACTGCTGTCGCTTGTACTCCTCTCTTCTCCCGAGCTAAATGTCCAATTCTGTGGAGTTGGTCTAAAACGCTGTTGTTTCTTGCTCCGCCTGTGGCTGTGGTGGTTTATCATAATATTCGTCCGTAGTATACGGATAGACAGTCTCCCGACTAAACTTCTGCACGTCCTTTTAACTTTGTGAGTTTAGACTGAGTTAAATATTCTTTATACTCAGAGTGGTCATTGTTAATTTCTTCAAGTTTCTTTTGAATACAGAGATCTGCACCGATGTTTTAAGGCAGCTCTCACTCTGCTGGATCTCTATCAAGAGGGCATCTGCCAGTTTTCTGGCTGTGTTGATGATCAATACCAGCCAGTCTTTGGTACATTTCCATGCGATAGATGACCAGTCGGTACGAAACTCTTTGTTGATCAGTGAATAATCTGGGTTCATTCGTTACAATGATACCCCTTGTTGCGGTGTTTTTTCACAGGTATCCATCATAAACGCCCTGTGTAGGGCCGTGCGAATCTGTTCCTTCTTTTTAGACGAAAGTGCCTCCCATTCGTCTGAGCTTTTAACTGTTTGTGCTACAACCGTCTCTGCCAGTAGAGACGGTGCTCTAAGTATCTCAGCAATTGTGTCATCATCGAACGTAAGTTCGGTGTCCATGTCTGATGTAGGTGCGGGTAGACAAGCCAAACCCTAAAGGGGTAGGCTCTTGAAAACACTATATGGTCAAGTGTCTGTATTTCCAAGACACGTCTTAATGTCTGATCCAAAGTGATCAGTACAAGACCTACTGTTGGTTAGGTATGCCCCTTACTGTGTTCGCACAGCCATCAGCTGTACAAATCATGTAACCACACTATCCCAGGGGGGGTGCCTGGGGGAGGGAACTAGAGGCACAGGGCGCTAGGAGTAGGCCAGCCTCCAACATAAAATGTTTAACACAAAATGGGGCCGCTTCCCAGAGTGGTGACTCTAGGTGCAAAAAGGGTTATTGTGAGTGTGGGCATCTCTACAAAAGTGAAGGACTGGTCTCACACACCACCTGGTGTCATACTTCGTCATTGGCTAGTCCTCGCCTCTAGAAACTCAGTTTGGTAGAGGGCGGCATACACCTGACGCACAGGGATGCACTTCTAAACTAAGTGGGGGCCTGTGAAGAGTGAGTGAGATTTAAAACCATTATAGTTACCAAATTAATTTTTAATGTGGCAGGCAGCTATGTGGTATTAAAAACAAATAAACGGTGCTATGGGGAAATTACTGTCCCCTCACCGTTGTAGGTGCGGTCGACATGTTTCTGCCTTTTGGCCCAGTTGGGTCATTGGCATTCATCAGACCTAAAGAAAAGAGGGGCTCCGCTCTTACCAACTTTGTGGTGATAAGGTGCCACTTGGTGGGAGTGACCTGTGTCACACTCCACTGTAGAGGGGCTCACTTTTAAGCCTGTAAAACAACAAGAATAAAAAAGTACAATGAGCAGAACCTGGGTCACTTTGTAAAAATTCATTCAACCACATGCATATTTATTAATAGTGAGTGGCTATATATGTGACATGTGACACTCATCTGTGCACACACTGGAGTTTAAAACATAGTACGTGAGAGAATATCTCACTGTCTTACCCTAGGACAAGAACCTAAATGCCCCAATTAGGAGTACCATTTAAACCACGCTCTCACCAACATCCATTTATCGTCAGGGAGGAGAGGAGCACACATCTAGGTGCACTTACGGGAGACGCACCTTGAGGCAGTAAGAGGAAGAGTGGGGGCATACTTGAAATGAATATGTATGCTTTGAAAGGGAGTACTTTCAGGCTCCTTAAACATCTTTTCAACTATCGGTAATGGAGTTTTAACTGTTTGTTACTTTTTGTTCTTTGCTTATTACCTCTCTAGAGTCTGACTACAGGGTCTTCCTTCTGCCCTCCTCCCATGGGGCATTTAGGTTCTTGTCCTAGGGTAAGACAGTGAGATATTCTCTCACGTACTATGTTTTAAACTCCAGTGTGTGCACAGATGAGTGTCACATGTCACACATATAGCCACTCACTATTAATAAATATGCATGTGGTTGAATGAATTTTTACAAAGTGACCCAGGTTCTGCTCATTGTACTTTTTTATTCTTGTTGTTTTACAGGCTTAAAAGTGAGCCCTCTACAGTGGAGTGTGACACAGGTCACCCCACCAAGTGGCACCTTATCACCACTAAATTGGTAAGAACGGAGCCCTCTTTTCTTTAGGTCCTGATGAATGCCATGGACTCAACTGGGCCAAAAGGCAGAAACATGTCGACCGCACCCACAAGCTAGTGAGGGGACAGTAATTTCCCCATAGCACAGTTTATTTGTTTTAATACCATATAGCTGCCTGCCACATTAAAAATTAATTTGGTAACTATAATGGTTTTTAAATCTCACTCACTCTTCACGGGCCCCCACTTAGTTTAGAAGTGCATCCCTATCGTCAGGTGTATGCCCGCTCTCTACCAAACCGAGTTTCTAGAGGGCGAGGACTGGCCAATGATGAAGCATGACACCAGGTGGTGTGTGAGACCAGTCCTTCACTTTTTGTGAGATGCCCACACTCACAATTTAACCCTTTTTGCACCAAGGTCACCACTCTGGGAGCGGCCCCATTTTGTGTTAAACATGTCCAGTATACCCTGCCCAGCAGAACCACAGGAAGGTATATGGTTTATGTATTTACTATTCATGTATGCATATCTGCTCAAGACAGACATTGCCAGAAGTAGGTATTAAGTCGAAGTACCACATTTGGGCAGAAACATAGCCCAAACAATATATGACCGGCATAAGCAATAAAGTAGGTCGTAAATATTCTTTATTTGAGTTAATGCTTCATTTTAAAAAGGAAACAACTGGCCATCACGTGTTTTGCTCTGGGCAAATCATTTCTTCATGTACAATTTTTCAGTCTTGTAACTACAACAGAATAAACAAAATAAAGGTGTGGTAAAAAAGGTTGAAATTGACTAACAATATGTGTTTTGAAATATGGAACAATATAGTAAGAAAATCCAAGTACATTTTGATATGATACTAGGTTATATCATTTTGATAGTATCATTGAATTTTAGAATTATGCTTTTTTATGGTAGTTAAAAATGTATTTAATGCACTTTATTTTATTTCTTGTTTTATAGCTGCATTTTTAAAACTTTATTTTAATATTTGATCAACCGTACAAAGGATAATGGCTAGAAATTTACAGGCATGGCACAGACTGAGCAGGTACAGATGATGTAGATGAATGAGTGATAGAAACATGATTTCAGAGTTATGAAAATGAGGTCAAGATGGATAACAGGACAGACGGCACCAGATTTTTCACTACATCATCTGTATAAGCTCACCACCCCTCCTCAAGGATATTGAATACACTGCCCCTCCCCCAGCAGGGTGGAGCACCAGACCCAGCTATTCACTTCCAGCACCTAATAGGACTACGCAGCTCATTGAACAATGCACACACCAAGCAGTCCTCACATTCTACTTCACCCACTGGGAGCCTGGTCACTAGTCTGACAGCTCATCCTCCCCTCTCCACCGGCTGCCACCTTGCTAGACCGAACCAAGAATATCTGATAGAGCACCGGTACCTCTGTCAGATGGCTGCAGACCAGCATCAGCTCGCAATAAATATCCAACTGTTCGCTGCAATAAGCCATATCCACATGCCAGTCCTTCAGCGTTGGAAGCGGCCACATGCAACCTGGAAGGCCTAGGGATGTCTCTGTGATATCCCAACAGCACTAACTGAAGGAAGTGGCCCGATTAGGGCCACTCGGGTCACTCACGACCACCTCTCAGCCTTCCATGCCAAATGAAGAGTCGGTCAGACAGTAGAGAATACAAACCAAGATCTATTTATTCAGGCACACTCAGAGTGGAGCCCAGTCTGCCCAGTCGCTTAGGAGTGCTGCAGAGAGACTGACATCAGCAAGCATAAAGATACATTATGTACATTTCAGGACCAATGAAGGCACGTTCACAATGGAATTTTCCAAGCAAATGCAGCAAAACAGTAAAATACAAACAATTAAGTTTCGATTCTGAGGCCGGGCACACACTATCTACTATTCAAGGTCGTTTGCCTGTGCCCACCACTAGACAAGTGGGAGAAGGCCTCTATCTAGGGGGAAAGGTATGCGCTAATAAGAACAGTGTATTCATTAGTGAAGCAAAACCTGACCTTGAAGAAACAGAACCTAGCAGAGTATACGTTTCTTGATTATAACACAAAATGGCGCCGGCATAGAAAATGGCACAGCGAATGCTAACATACATAAAATAATGCATAAACATGATTTTTCTATTCTAACAAACCCTCCTTTTAGCATGAGCTAAACATTTTATAATAATTGCAAAAAACATATAATGCAACAAATCATAGGTGAATTTCTTAGGAGCACTCCATGTTTTCAGCATCAGGAAGAGAGACCGTATGGAGGAGGAAGTCTCAAAAATGCCCTCATCTATTTGCATGAAGTCATCTATTTCCTTCTGGATCATAATTGTTGCATTAGTATCATGAATCAATATTTTCCTTTTAGGAGTGAGGAGGGTGGTGCAATAAGAGCAACAGAAGGGAAGGCACTGAACAGGGACACAGCAAGAGACCAAAATTACATGATGAAATAAATCACCTTTCAAGGATCCAACCCCAGCTCCCAAAAAGAGACCAACTCCAGTTCCCACTTTCCATCCCCTTAACATTTTATAAGATGTCTAAAATGTGTTGGGTGATATTCCTTTCCATATTTGTGATCCTGACTACACACTGGTCTCCTACTACCGCGCACACACCACTACTCTTAGCTAGGATAAAATTGACTGCATATCTAGTCTGCTCGGAATATATTTCGCATACTTCCCAATTGGGTGGTGATGTCATGCAAAGCTGCTACTGTGGAGTTAGACAATATCTGTAGCTTACATCCAAAATATTCTCTAGCTCTCTCACCCCTGGCCATAGCAGTGCCACCGAATATAATTATGGAGGAGAAAATGTATCCAAAAGTTATACCATTACTATAATTATTGACTTCGAGATCTGTCACTCCTTCACAGAATTCTCTGGTCAACGTCCTTTTCACCCATCTTACTTTAGGCTTTGCATGTTTGCAAGGTACACCCAGAGGCAGCACCATCCCAAGTGCTACATCATGTGTACCATTATGGACATTCTGAGTAAGTCCCATTGGACAAAAAAGAAAAAGCCTGGGTGTGCATAAAATGGTCTATCATAATCTACAGCAGAATACCTGGAATTCCTCCCAAAGGTACTGGGGTCCTTCAGATCTACCAAGGAGTACGTACACATGCGCAAAACTATCCCAGAACAATTAACATACAAGATGAGATCAGTAAAATTGACCATTGGACAACATGCAGGGTAATAACCAGCTTCTCGGGAGCTGTCAACTCCTTGTAATGCCAACCCACCAGAGTTACATTCTGTTTTTCCATATAGAAGTTGTCGCAATAAGTGTTGTTGTCACACCCTGGATAACCCATGCCTCTTGGCTTTCTACAATATAGACAAGGACCTGGATAGCCAAACCCAAATACTCCTGCAGTTCTACGAAATCAGGGGTCGAGTATAGGTATAATTGACAATTGACAATGGATATGCTGTCCATAAACTAGTGACAGATTCAGTAGGGTAACAAGCAGTACCTTCGCCAAAAACCTTTTATGTGTATCTAAAATATATTACTCGTTGGCTTTTCTTTCGGACTTGAGAAACAACCTTCTCCTTAGTACATGATGATACAGTCTGATCACATTCCAAAACCCATGACACCCCACCCAAGATCAATAGCAACAAAACCACAAGAACAGCACATATAACTTTTTTCTTTGTGGACCAAAATTCATGTGTGTAAACAAGGGGAATCGCTGGTTGCTCTCTCCTCAGCAACCATTCTACCAAAGGAATACATAATGAATGATGAGGGGGGGGAAATACAAGCAAGGGAAATATACGAGATCCCACAGCGTCCGTCGGAGCCCTCACTGATACAGGCTCCTATTGTCCATCAAAACGTTGTTGCTCTTGAGCACCGGTGGTGGAGCTTGCTCTGTCCTAAGCTCATGTTCCCACGTCGACCAGGATAATATACTCCCCCAAGGGATACGCTGATCTATCCTGTCCAATGTTCAAACAGTGCACAAAACTCCTATCACTCCTAAACTAACTCCGTTGGTACTATGGCAAAGTACACCCTAACTTACACAGTCCATCCCTAACTAATCTTTCTTCTCCTTTGGTGCACTCGTCCCCAGCCGAGGGCTGCAGATTGTACCTAGTGACTTCAGGCACAGAAGGATCAATCGAAAAGAGGCTCCTGGATAGCTCTTATTTCCGGAGGAACTGCTGCATTCAGCACTTCATCATTTTCCTCATCTGTTCGCATCCAGGTCAGCTTGGCATTGTTGAAGGGGACAAACCGAGGCACCGTCTCACACTCAGAGTCCCATATTCCATCCTTCACTCACTGATCATAGGGCAAAGGTAGAAGGTATTCTGCGACAATGTGTCGCATGGATCCAGTTCTTACGGCCGGCGACCTTGACTGCTGTGCGCGTAGCTAGGAGGACTTGTTCGGGTCCCTTCCAACGTGGCTCCAAACTCTTCTTCCGCTGAAAGTTTCTCACCAGAACATAATCTCCAGGCTGAATGTCGTGTCCGGGCCACTCTGGTGTAGCTGGCAGGACTTCCCGGACCTGTTGGTGAATAAAACGCAAACTTTCAGTTAACTGGGCAAGATAGTCAATCAACAATGGGTATTCAATATCGGAAAACCGCTCGAGGCCGTGGACGCCCCAGATATTTGCCGGGCGCTCCAAACATGACCTCATATGGTGACAGTCCTGTCCTAGAATGTGCTGTCGTTCTCGTTGACAAAAGAGCTAACGGTAAAGCATCTGGGCCACTTTTACCCTGTGGTCTCCTGAATTTTTGCCAATTTGAGCTTGTGAGTACCATTGTACTTCTCAACCAAGCCCGCTGACTGTGGATGATTATCAGCATGAAACTTTTGGTTAATGCATAGACCATCACAAATCAATGGAATCACTTTTGCATTAAAATGACTTCCGTTATCACTCCAGATCAAACGGGCCAAGCCAAAACGAGGCAAGAACTCCTTAAGGAGCACCTTTGCAGTCGTATTGGCTGTATTGTCTTTGGTGGGATAAGCCTCAACCCATTTACTGAATGCACAGACAACCACCAGAACATACTTCAAATTATTGCATCTTTCTAATTCTATATAATCCATTTGAAGGACCTCAAAAGGAAAAGTGGGTGGTGCAAAATTATCAGGCGGTGTAGGGGTACCCTTTCCAGGATTGTGCATCATGCACACCATACAGTACTTCACTAAATGTGCAGCTGTCTTCGGAATATTGTCATTCTGCCATACAGGGTCTAACAACTTGCAAATACCCTTAGCGCTAATATGGGCTGGGCCATGGGCCATTGTGACTACAGGAAGAACATATGGATCAGGCAACATCCATCTCTGCTTTCCTGACTTATCAATCCAACATCCCTCATCATTCAATTGTGCTGTACTTTCCTGCCACACTGCTAACTCTTCTATTGTGGCTTCACTTTGTATCTCTTTCACATTCTCAAGTGTATCTTCAAACACGGTAACTTCAGGCACCCACCTAGCCTGGCCTGCTACAAACATTCTTCTCATTTTAGTCCAAGCCGTTTCCTTAGCTGTCTGATCCGCAAAAGCATTTCCCCTGCCTACATCATCAGTGACTTTCAGGTTGGCGCTACACCTCACTATGGCCAATTTCTTAGGGAGTGTCAAAGCAGACAAAAGCCTCAATGTAAGGTGCCCATGCTGGATTTTGGTGCCATGCGAAGTAAGAAACCCTCTCTCAGCCCAGAGTCGCCCAAAATTATGCGCGACCCGAATGGCATGCTGGCTGTCAGTATAAATATTGACAACCAGTCCCTCACTCAATTCGCAAGCTCGTATAAGGGCAGCAAGCTCAGCAGCTTGAGTTGACTGATAAGGGACTCGTGATGTCTCTACTACTGTACACAGTGTGGTAATAGCATAAGCAGCAGTTGTAGTGCCATCTGGTAATTTAAAACAGGAGCCATCGACATATAGTTCCCCTTGTGGGTCAGATAAGGGAACGTCAGTCAAGTCTACCCATCCTTTTGTCTCCTCTTACGTCCGGAAGATATGGTCATGTTTATTGACTTCATCACTCTCAGAAGGGAGGGGCAGTAATGTGGCTGGATTCAGAGTGGCATATCTTTTGATCGTGATATGTTTAGCAAACAATGTCAATTCAAAGCCAGTAAGACGTGCACCGGTGAGGTGCTGTGTCTTTGTCTTATTCAGAAGTGTTTCCAAAGCATGGGGTACCATGACTGTGAGATCAGTATCCAGTACAAGTCCGGCCAATTGTCTGATCGAAGTGGCCATGGCCGCGACCGCTCTTAGACAACTCGGAAGGGGCTCTAGCGACTGGATCAAGGACAGCAGAGAAATAAGCACACGGTCGATGCTTATCTCTAAATTTTTGTGTTGACAGAAAGCGCACAACAAGCCATCTCATGGACGTACAACAAAAATGGTTTGTTATAATCGGAGTGCCGAGTACTGGAGCTGAACAAAGCGCATTTTTCAATTGCTCAAAAGACTGCTGAAATTCAGGCATCCAAGGCAAACGTTCATGCACTTCTTTAGTCATTAGTACAAGCAAGGGTTTGATTAATAGGGAATAATTAGGTATCCACTGCCGACAGTAGGAAGTGATTCCTATAAAAGCGCGCACATCTTTCTGAGTTTGTGGAACGGGCATTTTAACAATGGTACTAATGCGCTCCGGGGTCAATCTCCTACCCTCCGACAGTAGGTGACCTAAGTAGGTGACCTCCTGTCGACAATACTGAAATTTAGAAAGAGAAACCTTATGTCCATGATGAGCCAAATGCAGCAACAATTTAACCGTACTATCTCCACAACCCTGCTCTGTATTGGAAGCAATAAGGACATCGTCAACATACTGTACCAATACATTACCTGTAGAAAGTGAGAGGGAATCCAATTGACTCTTTAAAGCCTGACTGTAAATACTTGGACTCTCAGTATAGCCCTGAGGAGCTCGACAGAACCTAAAGCTTCTGCCAGCTAATGTAAACCCAAACAAGTACCTACTATCTGAATGTATAGGAATACTAAAAAATGCATTTTTCAAATCAATGACAGAAAATAATGTAGCAGTGGAAGGAAATATCGTCAAAAGTGTAGTAATGTCTGGGACCACTGGAAAATGAGGAACTACTAATATTTTGTTAACTTCACGCAAATCAATCACAAAACGATAAACATCTTCTGAATCATCAGGGGAACCTGAGAGTGTCCGTTTAAGTATTGGAAGAATGGGGCTATTACAAATATTGGCAGACGTCACCTCAACCACTCCCTTCTTGATCAAATCCTGAATAATTTGCAATAAGGCCCGCTCTCCTGCCTGTGGTATTTTATACTGAGGAATACGAGGCAGAATAGCATTGTCCTTGACCTGTATCGAAACCAGCGGTATATGCAGTAATCCCACAACTGTATCACCTGTTGCCCACAAAGTGGGTGGCACATCAGCAAATTCAGCAGGGAGAGGCGCATCCTTGGACAAACACTGTTTAACGCCTACTACATCTGGGCCCATTGTCATATAGACACCTGCCGGGGAACAATAAATTGTAGCATGCAATTTCTTCAACAAATCCAAACCCATCAAATTCTCACCACAATTAGATGTCAGCAAAAATGGCTAATCCACAGTGAAGGGACCAATAGTCAATGCAAGGGGTCTTGAAATGGAGCTTACAACCAGTACACCAGAAAACCTACCGAAACATTATTATGGCCAGACAGAGCTGCCCCAGGGACCATACTTTGAGAAACAGAACTTTTTGTCGCACCTGTGTCCACCAAAAATTCCTTAGTTGAACCTTGCAGTTCTGCTGTTACATAAGGACCACGCTGGTCTACAGGTATTGGAACTGGCCCCCCACTCTATCCCTGGCTGTCCTAGCTGTAAGACATTCCTGTCACTTCCTCCATATCATAATCATCATGATAGTACTGTCCATCTCGAGGGTCATCAAAGTAATTATTATCAGAACGACCCTGTGAGGCTGCAGAGCTCTGAGCCCTATCAGCCCCACCAGCTCCATGACCCCGTCCACGAGAACCTCGTCCTCTAGGGACCGCCACCTTCTGCAAAAGCACAGGACACTCGGTGCATCAGTGACCCTCCTCCTTACAATACGCACACTGATTTGGCCCCAGATACGTTGTATTCGGCTGCTTACTAGTGCATGGAAGCTGTCGGGCGGGACCACCACGTCCTCTGCCATTCCCTCTAAATACCTGTTGCATTAACACCTTTGTCTTTAAATCCTTATGCTTTTTCTCTGTCCTCTCTTTCTCCTCATTGTCTCGATGTTCATAATACTGAGCCATATTCAAAATAACAGAAGGGGAAGAGGTGGACCAGGTACTTTCAGTAGCCTGTAATCGAGTCGCAATTTTGGGAAGTAAATTAGAGACAAATCTGTTGACAAACAACCGAACACATCTTTCAATAGACAGATCCTGCCCACTGTAATCCAAAAATGTACCCTCGAACCGAGTGAAAAAATCAGACACACTCTCATCTTTCTTTTGTTGACAAGCCGACAATTTATCCCAATCTACTTTTCTCGGCGGAATAAGAGAATGCATATATGTAATAATGCGACCTGGCAGTGCTAAAATGTCTGCCCGGGGCTTATCACCTGGCTTTCTTTCCTGATCCCATGCTTTAATTTGATCCCAAGTACCACCCAACACCGGAACATGATCTTGAGTATGGACCTGCCTCCAAATATCAACCGGAACAAGAATACCAAAAAACATTTCAGTATCAGCAAGGGTCATTACTTTCGAGGAAGCAGCTTCGGTCAATTCTTTATAATAAGCAGTAGGATTTTTCCTAGTATTGGGCAAATGAGTCTTAAGGGACAAAACCTCACTTCTTTTCCACGGAGTATAAAACCATTGTTCCTGAAACCGGGCCACTACACCCACTCGAGTAACAATGCCATGCTGATCTGTTAACTCCGGTATCTCTGGGTGATATATAGGATGAACCTCTTGCATTGGAAACTGAGATACCGTAGTAGGACTCTTATCATGCAACCTGCCCCTATAGGCAACCAATGTGGTAATGTTACTAAAAACTTGACCTGGGTCCATACCATTACTATACACACAATCTTTAATATCAAATAAAATTTGTGGCGCAGCATTCCCAAAGTGTTGCTGCCAGAGATTAATTAATGTAGAGGACATGTGCTTAAGAGCATGCTGCTGTATTAAAGGCTCATAATCTTTCATCACATCCCAAACATCCTCCACACTGTAAATGGGATTACAACCCCACTGCGCAGCCTGATTAGCTACTACCTTCTTCTCCTCATCCCCCACTGCAGACCGTACAAGGGGGCCCAAACGCTCCTTAAATTTTGTCAAATCCCTATTCTCAAATCCACGAACTGGTGTCTCAGTACTTGCAAATGTCAGGGGATGAAGAACCATAGAGGGAGAAGCAACAGAAGTAACAGGCACAATCGTCGCTGACAGTTGCGTCGCAGGAGAAAGAGCTGAAGACAGAGATGCTGAGACAATAGCTGTGGCAGGGGTACTAACAGTCACCGTTGCCACAGACGGCAAAGAAACAGAAGAAGGAGGAGGAGCCGAAGCCACAGCCGTCGAAACAACCACAGTAGATGCAGGGACAGTTAGAACAGCTGTAACAGGCGGCTGTGATGGCACAGGGACAGAAAGATATATCATTTGCAGAGCATATGGGGCGGGGTCGGGTATCTAACAATTCTTCCACAAAAGTATCAGTTTCCTCCTGAGCCAAATACGATTTATCAATATGCAATCGAAACCTCCTATCTTCACATTCATCTCCCTTTTCCTGTTTTTCTCTGTCATATGCTACAGCTTTCTGAGTCAGTGTCTGCATTTTCCCTTTCCAGGCCTCTTTCTCTGTCTTCAGTCACCACTGCCTAGCTGCTTTCTGCCACGTTCTGAGAGAATCAAACATAGACTGTCTACATCGTCTTTTAAATAACTGTTCCTGTAAATACCCAATCTTTTGTTCATCAAAAGTGCCCATCAATGGCCACTGCAACTCGGCATTGTCCCTCGTATGCTTGTGCCATAATGTACTAAACATAATAGGGCCAAGACCATGCTTCACATACATATCAAAATTTGGAGTGCTTTCTGGAGGCGCCAGCTGAGCTTCTTCCAATCGAGCATCTGCAGAACAACAGCGACAGCACAAAGAAAACAATTTACTGATTCAGGCATTTTCAAAAGAAAACAAGCTCACTATTTTATGCCTGGTAAAGCAATTGCAAATGCTTTTATCCCAAAGATGGACCTCAGACCACACCAAATTCAAACCAAAATGGTACCATATCCACAAAGAACCAAAACAAACTCACCTGATATATGCAGGTCAAGTGAACTAATTCTCCACTGCTGACTCTTCAGACCAAACGGTCAGATCCAAGGGCTTCGCCGTTTAGGACTCCAGTCGGGATGACCACTGGGCGAGGCGCCGTCTGGCAGGACGGAAGGGGCAGCTGCGAGCAATCAATGCTCCTCATTCAGGGATCCCTGAACCGTCAGTCCGACCTGACGATGGCCTCGACCTCCCCCCCGGTCCGCGGAAGGGGATGGGTCACTCACCTGAAGGAGTCCCTGTTCAGGCGCCAAATGAAGGAAGTGGCCCGATTAGGGTCACCCGGGTCACTCACGACCACGTCTCAGCCTTCCATACCAAATGAAGAGTCGGTCAGGCAGTAGAGAATACAAACCTATATCTATTTATTCAGGCACACTCAGAGTGGAGCCCAGTCTGCCCAGTCGCTTAGGAGTGCTGCAGAGGGACTGACATCAGCAAGCATAAAGATACATTATGTACATTTCAGGACCAAAGAAGGCACGCCCACAATGGAATTTTCCAAGCAAATGCAGCAGATTAGTAAAATACAAAAAATTAAGTTTCGATTTTGAGGCCGGGCACACACTATCTATTATTCAAGGTCATTCTGCCCTTGCCCACCACTAGACAAGTAGGAGAAGGCCTCTATCTAGGGGGAAATGCATGCGCTAATAATAACAGTGTATTCATTAGTGAAGCAAAACCTAACCTTGAAGAAACAGAACCTAGCAGAGGCCTTTTTTTGGAAATAGCAGAGTATAAGTTTAGATTATAACACAAAATGGCACCGGCATAGAAAATGGCGCCGCAAATACTAACATACTTAAAATAATGCATAAACATGATTTTTCTATTCTAACACTAACAGAGGTGGTCAACTCAGTGCGCTCATGAGTAATCTTCCTAAGTTCTTCCAGCACTGCATCCCAAAACTACTGCACCCCCTTGAAAACCAAGCTACATGTGTGAACACTGCCTCCCAAGGGCCATATCAGAGTGAACATAAATTGTCACGTAAATCATACTGGAACATAAGGGACGGTGTAAAATACACTCTGTTGAGATATTTTAAATGCAGTAACCTGTGTCGGCTGTTCAGAAAAAAAGGATTTCACAACTGAGCAACAGTAGGTCAACTGTTTGTCACTGATGGACTGCCCAGTTCCCTCTGCCAATACAGGCTAACCTTTGTGATTCCCGGCCAATGTGCCTCTTGTGCAAATGCATAAAGTTTCTCAATAATACGGTATGGTGTAGCCATTTGTAACAGGTGCGTCAGGGCCGGTAATTCAGGGGGTTCCAGCAGGCCCTCCCCCAGGAGTTCTTGCATCATATGACAAGCCCTGTAATAATGAAACTGAGCCATGACAATGGGCCTGTCACTCTGCACACAGACTTTCCCCCAACTGCTCTTAACCCCATCCTGGAAAAAGCCCCCCACATTCCTCAGACCCAACCCCTGTAGTGCACTCACAACCCCTGCTCCTGCCCCAAGGAGAACTACATCCACCAGTCCATCGGCACATGCAGTGATCGGGCCTGCTGCTCAATAAGCCGCTGCCAGGAGTAAGCCGTTGTGTTCAACAAATCAAAAACATTGTAGTGTCGCACTGGTTTTGCAAACAGCGTCTGTGGTAAAGATAGTGGAGAGGCAGTATCATGCTTGAGCCACAGATGTGGCAGGTCCTTCGGACCATGCAGCCAATGGTGGGCAAACATACACTGCGAAGCAATGTAGTAAGCCTCCAGATCAGGAGCCTTCAATCCTCCCATGTCATAGTGTAGAGTCAGTGTGTCCCAGTGCATCTGCGGTTACTTCCCACCCAGGCCAGATGTACCAGGAGAGCTCTCAAGTTACCAAACACAGTGCTCAAGCAATAGATTTGGAATGTTTGTAAATAAAAACAAAAAGCGTGGCAACACCACCATATTGATTATGGCTATATGCCCACTGAGCGACAGAGGCAACTTTATCCAATGGATGACTGCCTCCATGAGTTTCTGCACTGCTCTACCATAATAATCCAACAACACCACTGATGGGTCTGTGTGGACCTGTATTCCCAAATAACACTGAGTCCGTTGTCCACTGTAAAGGGTACTCCAGTTGCACCAGTGGCATAGCCTCGGTGAGCAGAAATATCAGGGACTTATCCCAATTAATACATAAGCCAGAATTCCCACCAAACAGTATGACCTCTCGAAGAACCGGAATTAGGTTAATGTATGAATTGCGCATATAAAGAAGAGCGCCATCTGCAAATACAAAATGATCAAATTGTAGTTCAGTAACCAAAGCCCACTGTGTGCATGCTATTCCGAAGTGAGCATGGCAATGACTCAGCCACCAGGGCATATAATAACGGCAACTGTGGGCCAGCCTTGTCTGGTAACCTTTGTGGAGTCTATGGCACCTGTGACTATACCAGTGACCCGGGTACGAGCGGTGCAAGGGAGCAATAGGCACGTTCAACCATGAATATGTCTGAGAAAGTTTTGCACCCCAATAAATCAGTGAGGAGTTGTTCCACAAATCATTCCATATTGTCACAATTCTTGGGCTGTTGCGGTGTGACCTAGCCTCGAGGTCATCCACTTTTGCCTGCAGTGTAAAAAGTACTTTTTCTGAGTAGCTGAGGCCATGACCAGCTCGTCTTCCACCTCTGATACACGCCTCTTAACCATGCCAAGTCGTTCAGTATGTTTGTCCAGATGTGATGCAATCTATCCGGAATGATAGTGTGTCAAACTTGCAGTCAATTTTGTCTGGAACTGTGTTGCATAGCGGCCAGGATTTGCCACATTCCGCTGCCCATCTCTGGATCAGCTTGTTCCAGTCTGGACTCTGATGTGGCCGCACCATTGTCATGAGCCTTGGGGGCTTCTGCAGGTCAAAATGTCATTTAGGTTGTGTCTTGTCTATTTTACCCATGCTGCAAGGTCACCCCACAGGGTCCCCACTCAGATCCCCTAAAACTTACAAGTACTATATAGGGCAGTCCGGTAGGTGGGTCCCACAATGGAACAGCAGCCCCCACAACAGAGTTCAACAGCACTCCACTGAATCCGTTTGCATTAGAGATCAAGTGGAAAACAAAGAGTGGTCTGATGGGGCACTTCTTAAGGGGGTATGCTGTCTCATAATGTTCCTCAGGGGCCACATGTGACCTCTGGGGTCCCCCGTTCACCCCTCCACACCACTAGTGTAGGACTCTAGTGCCTGGTCCAAAACGCCTTCCAGGAAACCCCGATCCGCTGCAATGTCACCTCCAGCAATGTCAAATGGTTATGAAGTTCAGAGGCAAAATCCATGCCAGTCAAGCCCTATCCCAGGGAACTCCACACTCACCGGCACAACGGGGGTGAGCAGGTGACAATAGACTGTTGGTTGCTCCTGGGGTTATGTACTTTAGTACAGTAGTCAAGCCCAACTGCTGCACCATCCCAGCAGCAGCTCTCCACTGAGGTCATGAACCCCCTATCACTCCACCTGAGGCTCTGTAACCCCCACGCAGCAAAGCCTCACCACTGGGGAGTCCAGAGCCTTTTCCCAGCACTCAGTTGAAGCAGATGTCCACTCGGTGCTCCTGTTCCTCTCGCTGTGCCCCTGATTCCTCTACAGACCCTGCACTCGGGCCAGAACATCAGGCCATGTTGTGTTGGTCCCAGTTAGGGCAAACTTACTTATCCAGGGCCGGCAGCACTCTGCCTGTTGTTGCTCATAGCCAATGTCCCTGCGGGCCCCCATTACTCTCATGGGGCACCCGGTGTCAGTGCAGGCACTGCACTTGGGTCAGATCACCAGACCAGGCTGCGGAGGCCACAGGTAGGCCACGCTTTCTCGCCTGGGGCCCGGCGCCTTCCGCCTGCTGTATATGGTCACAAATGGTCACACGGGCCCCCGTTCCTCACTCTGGGACCCACGATGGCCTGAAAGGCACATCTCTTGGCCCAGAATAGCAGGTTAATGCACACAGGCCTATGACGGGCCACACTTGTTTTCCCGGGGCCAGCCGCCCTCTGCTTGCTGATTCGTGGTCTCCAGCCACCACGGTCGATGCCCTTACAACACACACCTGGCAGGGGTCAGTCGGGGCCCTTCAACCTCCCAGGGCCTCAGACATTCAGCAGGTGCCCCCTGGAATGCAACTCTCCTCTGCAGCTGACAGGCCGCTCTGCAGGCTCTTCGGTGGTCAGTGGTAAACCAAGCGCTCGGGCCAGCAGTGATGTTGGAATGGTGTTCTGTCAGCCTCCCTCAGTCCCCTGCTGATATAGGCAGCATACTGGCAGCCGTGGCAGTCCTTTAAGTGTCACAGAGAACCAGGATCATTCAGGATAGAATTATGGCCAAAGAAGCTCGCCTAGATGGCGACCATCTTCAGGCCTGGCAAGCTCCGCCCCCCTTGTTTTATAGTTACATGATTGCAAAATTATATATAATGTGGCCTGGAAGAAGTGATTTGCACAATGTAAAAAACACTGTGCCATAAAGAATATTAGAACCCACTTTATTCCTTATGCCCCTCATTTATCTATTGGAATATATTTCTTGTGAAGTTATACCTGGATATGCGAGCCGGCATAGTAGGAGGGTGCATTATGCCAATCTACAAATTTGAATTTACTCCGCTAGCCAAGCCTGGTCACAGCCAAAAATGACCATCTCCTTTCTACTGCACAGGAAACCTTTGAAGCTTGGTTTCGGGCAGGTAGTCACTTCTCAGTGGCATAATCTCTGCTTATCAAGTTAAATGAACAGAATTCAGAGATCCATTGAAACACCCTAACTCATGAGGTAACACCACATGACATCAACATTGGTGCTAAACAGAGTAACAGATTGTCAGGGTTAGTGCAGTTGTGTGAACAAGTGGTTACATCGCCATATCAAGATGCTGCACCTCCAGGAATGAGCATGTCAATCAAAATGTGTAAACAATGAAAAGATGATGTAAGCCTAATGATTAAGTGGGCTTTCATCTATCAGATTACATAAGACAGCTGAAACAAATAGAATATATAATTGAAAGCTGAGAGTTCCCACGTGTGGTCCACCTTGGTCATTTATCTGATGTGCTATGCAACCTGAGATGTAATTGGAATATTTTCTTACACAATCTACGATTATTTGTACAATGACCATGTTTGTGTTTGAATATTAATAATTTCCTGGTATTTTGACAATTAATTGTTCCTGGGCCTTCTTAGTTTTTTGGGTCGAGCATCAGCGCACATGAGCTGCCTGCCTGACCTGCTGTAATCTGTCTATACAGAGTGTAATCCCGCCTTCTGCTTCAATTGGTACACTCCCTCGTTGCTTGTATTTCCTGCTCCCTTATTGGTGGGGCTCCCAATGCTTCACTTCCTTTTTTATTTCAGGAGCATCGGCCAACTACAGTTTCCATTGCGCTGTAGTTTTAGTGTTCGTTTGGGAACTACTTGTTTAAAATTAGTGCTAATGTTATACTTGGTGAGTCATGCGAATTCCTCGCAAGCTTTCTTTATCTGCTTGTTCACAGTTTAGTTTCATAGCATTCTTTAGTATTTTTTAAAGATTTTGGGCAACATTTGCAGCTGTAGGAAAAATTGTTTTCAAAGATGTGCTCTGGGTCATTTCAATCGTGCATATTTTAACAAAGGAGTGGGGAAGCATGAAGGCATGCAGGCTCGACCACGTGACTGGCGCCACATACCCAGTTAAAGGAGGGCAGTTTAGTGTCTATTTTTTGCAAATAAGAATGTTTGTTAGATTATTTATTTTGTCAAAACATTTGCCAGCAGTAACATAAGTAATCAAAGAAATCCACAAAGCAAGGACAGGGTGCAATACCACAGGCTGTTACTAGGTGTCCCTGTGGAGTTGAAAACGGACCTCTATTATCCACATAAGATACTGCATCCTAAATGCAATTATAAAAAGAAAGATTGTAACTGAGCATACTTCCAATAAAAACAAATGGAAAGGTAGGCTCAGCTGCAATCTTTTTTTTTATAATGGCATTAAGGGTGCAGTACCTTTAGTTGCTAATACATGTCCCTTTACAACTCCACAGGGACACCTAGAAACAGCCTGTGGTACTGAACCCTTTTCTTGCTTTATGGATATTTTATTAGTTATGGTACTGCTGGAATATTTTTGAACAAAACAAGTCATTTCAATTGTGCATATTTTAACAAAGGCATGGTGAAGCATGAAGGCATGCAGGCTCGACCACGTGACTGGTGCCACACACCCATAAGCAGGGGTCTGTGTCTCTTGAAAACAGGAGCTCTCAGGCTCTGTGTGGTTCGTCAGCGAATCTTGCACTGATGTCACTCCGTGTTACATGGTTGCACAGTGATGTGGCAGGCAGGGGTCAGCAAGCAGTATACTGACTGCAGTGTATCACTTGTCTTTGCCACTGAAGGCGGCCTCTGGACTCACACAGTATCTCAGGCACAGCTGGACTCAGCGGGCACCTGTCCAGCCCATGTTAGTATGGAGACCTTGTGAAAGCCGCACCATCTCTTCCACTTATTGAAATGCACGAACTGTGCCGGAAACAGCCTTTACTAAACCTATATTCTGGACGGGATTATGCAGTGCACGTGTCCTTAAAACGTCAGTCAGGATGCTGTTTTGTGTTGTACACCTCAAGCACATACACTGCCAGCTCCTAGAGAAAACCTACCGTCCACCACATTAGAGAAATAGTGGGTCCAAATTCTCCGTTTTAAAGTCGCTGTATTTACTGACAACAATTGGCATTTTTCATCAGCCTAGCGAATTGCAGATATTTGGCAAACGCCTAGACCCATTTGGCTCCTGAAGTGACCTTAGAGGAGTTCTGTAAAATAATGCACCAGCCATTACAGTATAAATGGCAGTTTGGATAATGTGTTAAAAAAGTTTAATAGGTACCACTCTCGTTTCCTGTTTTTCTACCTAGTTGTCGTGTTGCACAGATATATTGCAAACCAGTTAAAGGATTACTATAGGCAGTTTAGTGTGATAATGAGCACACCTGGAGTATCACATACAATCAAACAAAAACTGGATACAACATAAAGTCATTAACCAATCATAAGCCTACCTCTTCCAAATCATATTGAAACATGACAGATTGAACCATGCATTGTCTTGTGTTGATTTATAATGCTCAAGATTTAAATGAATCAATTCAAGTAACATCTGACGTTGTGTGTGGCTGCTTCAAACTGGGCCTCTAACTAGGAACCAGCAAAGTTTTCATTATAAAAGTGAAAGCTTGCGCAATTCTTTATATAATGTTTTACCTACAAGAGAGTAGTTTGAGCAGTAAATATCTTGTGCAAATTGTAAAACTATTTAGGGGCATATTCACAAGGAGCTATCACCGAATTAACGGCACTTTATCGCAGCCAAAGTCGTGATAAATATACCTCCCCATTCACAAGCTGGTGTAAACAGCCCACAGCACCAGTTTACCCGCGATAGCAGCCTCAAAAAACATCGCCACAGAGGACCCGCGCAACTATCGCTAATGAGATGCAGAGTGGGCGTTCCGGTGCCAAAAGGCGCAACAACATCACACCTCAACATTCACAACGACCAGCCACATCGGCGATAAAAACACAAAACCGGCGATAAGCCACGTTAGCACCAGGAAATCTACACCTGCCCTGACCTGGTGTAAAGTCCGACCACAGCCTGCACCACAAAAGGGAGCACAGCCCAGAGCCACACATGAAGGACAACAGATGCCCACGAGCAACTGAACATGCAGCACGGACACCCAAGAGGGCCACAACACCCACCGACACCACACCCAGACCCGCAACACCCCCCCAACCCTGGGACCACCCCCAACCCCGGACGAAGAAACTGCACACCAACACCACGAAACCAAAAACAAACATTTTGCCGGATGTCGCACAAGCAGGAAAATAAACATACATGTGTGGCCAGAAAATGGAGAATCAGTCATACAGCAATGCAATCACCAACACAAAACACCATACAAACAAAAGCAGAAACAACCCTTAGGATCAGTCCTAGCGGCTCCTCACTGGACAATCCGTAGCACACAGCCTGGAGGACCAAATCCAAGAGAAGAAGGTGTGCCATGCGCCCAACAAAGGAAAGAGAGGGAGAGAGCGAGGGAGAGAGAGAGATGGAGTGAGATAGCACAAGCAGCGCAAGGCCGCTCAGGCACCTGGCTCCACATGCCAACATGTGTGTGTGCATCACCATCCGTACACCATGAGCCCAAGGCCGTGTCCCAATCTCAGCGCCAGAGCCACATCACATTCCAAAAACGCAAGTAGTAGTCAGACAAACAACAGGGATGAAAGCACCATTGTCCCAATGCAGAAGGCGGGAGGACACCTGCACCTCTGACCTTGGTCCAGAACGCGCCTGGAACACCCTGATAGAGATGCAATGGCAGATGGGAACGACTCCCACACCACGTATTCCGCAAATGAACCATCCGACTTATCCACAGCCCACACACAGAAGCCCCTGCCTGTGGTAACCCCGCATGGGATGCCCTTGACACTCACGGAAACAGCACCCCATTACCCACAACGTTGCACACACATTCGAATCATTGCTCAGAGCTGTGGCATATCCTCCACACAACTGCCGCAGTTCAGAAGAGTGCCGGTTCACGAGACGCACCAACGCAATGGCAGGCCATACCGGGCACATGCACAACCCCTTTCATGTGGAACAGTACCGTGCACGTACGCTGAATTTACTGGGCGCACTACCACTGGCAGTGCTGCGGATCAGTTACAGGCTCAGCTTCCGCATTGCCCACGTCACCTGCGTCCAGCCCTGGTTCCACTGCCGAACGTGCACATTCGAGTGTCCCATGTATGTCTGCCTATCCAACACAACTGTTGATGAATTGGACTATGACTTGTGTCTGCGCCCCCTGTTGGATCACGAACAGGAGTGTAGCCGAGACAGCTGTGCATGGGATGCCTTGACATACTGCGTATGTATTGGTAGTTGTGCATGGGAGATTGCACAATTTCTCGTGTGCAGTGACCACATCGAGGCGCTCCCCTATTGGGCTGTGTTGCAGATCGGTGAGACGGCGTGGGCTGAGCACACCTGCCTGAACCATCTAATGGATTGGCTCACCCTGGTGTTCCTTGAACACGACAACGACGTACTATTGGAACACATTGCACATGAAGCTGCACGGGCATTCATGGATGAGTAACTACGTTCCTGCAGCCACATCTGATTGCCACCCACAGCACATGGCCCAACAACTTGTTGCATCGTGGGGATTGCTCACATATCCCACCACAACAGAGGACACGTCTGCCTTCGTTCAGGCTCTGGATGCATGTGCGTGGAACAACGCGTGTGTACACACACCTGTGCAAGGTGACGCAGGTACATGGTCAGAGCAACACAGCGTCGTTTGGCAACGTTGCCAATTCGGACACACTGCTGGGGGAGAGCACACACATGGCAATGTAGCACGACATGTGAACCTGTCGGACGCTCACACCTGATCACTGTCAGCAGAGCAGACAATTGGCGCACTCCGGAGGCAGAGCACTATTCAGATCCCATGTGCAGTGAGTCGTGCCCCCTCACACGGGGCAATGGGCAGACGCCAAACAACACATGACTCATTCAGCAAGGCAAGGTGGGCTGTGAGCATTGCCATCTGTGATGAATGTTGTTCATTTTAGCCCCGACATTTTCTGAACCTCGACATCTACCCATGCTGCGTGTAAGTGTCTTAAGCATGTCCCTGCCTGTTGTGGCCGTTGCCTCGTCTGTACTGACACGCACATGCCAATAAATTCTATGCCACTCCACTGGTGTCTAACTGTGAGGTGTGTTGTTTAGATTGTCCACTCGTGTGCCACAATGAGCATCATCCCTACACAGGGAGGAACTGACTGACGCATGTGCAATGTGGGTGTGTCCCTTTGGCAAGCTCCACCACTGTGAGCCAGACATTGTTTTTGGATATGTGCTGAACGACATGTGCACTTACGTGATGTCAGCAATGTGAGTATGGTGTCCAACCACTGATCAGGTGGAGCAATGTCATATCTCACTACAGAATGTGTCCACACAGATGTGTGTGAGTAGGTATGCGACGTGAAGTTCTGTTGTCACATGTGGTGTAGGACACCACTCCTGGCCTGCTTTCGTTTGGGTCAGTCCTACACACAGCCCTATTCAACACATGGACGTGTGCCTACGTTGGGGGTTGTGTGATTGTTGTTGATGTGCAATGGGGACACGGCTAGTACTCACCTTCACAGTCATCCAATTGGCCATGTGTCTCAGGGATACACATGCGCATAGATGTCAGTTACCAGGGTATACCTTCATGTGCAATCATCGTCCCCACATCCAGCCATACTTCCATACCTGAGTGAACATAGTGATGACAAATCTGTGTGATTTAGAATGTTTTATTCACATTCAGGTGACGGAGCTGGAGCTGTACATAGCCATCCAAGCCCATATCACATGAAAGCCCAGTGGTGGGCCAACCAGAGTCCTTTGGGGATTGCACAGTGATTGGGAAGAGGGAGAGTGCAGTCCACAGCAGGATAGCTGTGTAATTGGCCAGCGGTGAAGAAATGGCAGTCCGTGTCGGGGTCCGGGTGAATGTCGCAGTGTTCCGGGGGTCAATAGGAGGTGTTTCCCAGGCCATGATGCATAGGTCATAACCAGGCAGGGATAGGCCATACGGCGGTGATGGATGCTACTGCCTCCTTCCTCACACAGTAGTTCCCATCCCCTTCTTACTCCCCTGATATGGGTTCTGTGTCCGGTGTGTCCGGTGTGTGTGGCGGGGTGATGGCTACATCACTGCGTGCCACGGACACATCAGGGGTCGGAGCTGTGTGTGTCGATGTTCCCGCTGCAGTCATCTGGGGACGGCTCAGTGGCAGCAATGGCAAGATGAAGTACTGCAAGGAATTGAAGTTCCCAGCTACTACTCGCTGGTGTCAATCCGTGGCAGACATCCTTCCAGCCTGCATCTGCTCCATGGTCTCCATTGACCTCCGCATCTGTGCCAACTCTGTGCTGTCATGGCTGGTGCCTGTCTGCCCACACAGTTCTTGTGTACGATTCATGGCACCAGCGAGGTCAGCCAAGGTCTGTGGCGGAGCATGGTGCATACCGGGGGTATCCGATAGGGACTGTACGCGGTCCCTGATGGGACTCAGACACCCACGTATGGCATCGAGTTTGGCTGCCATGAGCTCGAAACCCACCGCAGCTGTTCAGCCAACTCCACCTGGGAAGACCACACACGTTGTATGTACTCCATGTATTGGTCGAAGGGGTCCTGGGAGAAAGCTGTGGTGGTGTGCGTTTCCTGCTGTGTGGTCTGTGCAGGTGGTGGGGTCACCTCGAGGCAGCTGGCCTGCCCTGCTCCTGGGGGTGGGGTGCAGAGGCTGTCCAGTATCCGTTGGAGGTTATCTTGACATATGTGCAGGTTGTCCTCTACATCATCAATGATGGGGTTTGTGGTCTGCTCTGCAGAAAGTGTTGATTGTCCCTCTGAAATGTTAAGGGGAGATGCAGGTTAACAGAGTTTCACGTGTATTTTGTTGATTTGGAGATGTTTACATTCAGACTGCATGCCAATGTACATTGTGACTGTTTTGGGGGAGCTGGCTATTTGATGGTAGTCAGTGTGTTTTCCGAATACATGACGGATGTGTGGTAGTACCCGTTCATTATCATCACACAGTGTCAGGCAATGCCAGATGTGAGTGGACAGTTAGTACGCACAAGCGGAACCTGTTGTGAGCTCTGTCCTGTGGTGCTGGTGTTGCACATTGTACCACATTGCCGTCATTGCGGATGTCCTGTGATTGCTATGTGTGTGTGCTGCATTGTGGGGGAGTTGCCCCTGCAGCTCTGATTTCGTGTAGCCTTCTCCCATTGAGGCGGGGTGCCTTTGAATTGTGTGCTTTTCAGGGCCTGATTTGCTTTTGACTTGGGTCATATGTGCTCTCTGACAGATTTTGTGGACTGGTGCATTGTTCGTCTGCTGTGTGTATTGTACGGCATGGGTTGTGGGTGCACGTGGACATGTCGGAGTGTGACCTGATCCTTTACGGATATGATCCGCACTGGGCTACCTCCATGTCGATTCGTGGGCCATGTCATATTTTTTGGGCTGCTGCCATGCTATCGGACATGCAGTGTTACTTGCATAGTCAGTGTGGGTCACAGAGCCGCTGCTTTGCTGGATTCAGCACATGTGCATGGGTCGGTTGTGATATTGGTGATAGGGGGACCGCTCTGTGCACATTGTGGATGGGGGCCTACTTGGCGTTTCTATGTGTGCTGCAGTGTGCCAAGGCAATCAGGGACATGTTCCACGGTCATTGTGGGTGTGCTGTGTGCTACACGTAATTTTGCATGTGTGCCATTGTGCCCATCTCCCCCCGTCCCTAGTCGTTACTCACCCTGTTGCTGTTGGGTGAGGTCGTATCGTGCTGTGTCCAGGCCCCCCAATCCTGCCACCGTCTCCTCACTGCTGACTGTGGCCACCATTTGCTCCAGCTCATCCAGCTCCTCCTGTGTCGCAGGACTCCCACCTTCAGTCGCCGTTGCTGCCTCCCTGTTGGCAGCGAGCTTATGTTTGGTCTGCCTTTTCAGATCATGCCAGCGCCTCTTGACCTCCTCCAGTGGCCTCCTCGACACTCCGACTGTATTTACGTTGGTAACGATGGTCTGCCATTTTTCGGTTTGGGTTGCCAGTGCCGCAGTGGAGGTGCCGAACAGTTGTTGATGGTGTTCGGTCACCTCCGTGACGATGATCCGGTCTTCCTGCGGACTGAACCCCGTCTTCCTCTTGTCCTTGCCCTTCCCCGAACGCGGGGTTCCTGGCTGGTCCTCCGTGGGGCTTGTGGTGTTCGGCTTGTCCTCTGCACTCGGTCCGGGTGCATCCATGTTGCTACGCGGTTTGAATTGTTTTTGGGCTTTTTTTTTCTTTCTTTTATGGTGCTTTTTCCCACCGGACGCGTGGGATTTGCAGGCCTGTAGCTGGTGTTCGCTGATTTCTGTACCGCGATTGGCCTAATCGCATGTTTTTTTGCGTTCGCGTTTCGCATTTTTTCAGCGTGGTGTTGATTTTCACGATGACATTTGACGCGTTATCTGGTGACTATCGCATGCTACCACCTAGTTGTGAATTCCACGTTGACACGGGGTTATTTTCCCACGTTAGGCTGCGATATTGAAAGTTGTGTTACGCTACTCTTGCGGTAGTTATCACACGTTCTTGTGAATATACCCCTTAGTGTCATAGCCAGGAGGCGTGTTCCACTCAAAACTGTCGCCATCCATTATCTTGCGTGATTTTTCTACATCAATGTTGGGGAGGCAAGGTTCCTTGCATAATAAATGGATGTTTATCCCCTCCTTGGATTGCATATGAGACAGATATCCTGATCATTGTAAGCGTAGCTGATATGTTAATCCAGCATGTGCACTGAGACCGTAGCTTGTCCATGATAATTCAGAGGTTTAGAATTTGTTCCGTGGAGGGGAGCATCAAGTGTGCCCTCTTTAGTGACATAGCACTATTGTCAATTTCCGGAGTTGTTGACATAAAATGGCGGTTGCATCATAACGATGTTTATGGATTGATAATACTGATCAGACCATTTTTTTCTGTTTCAGGTGGAATGCGATCTAACGGCCACACTACTGCAAAATTCCACTTATATGTGACACTCAGACCCATGCACTGACTTCCTGAGTGTGTCTTGAGTGCACATATGTGAAGCCTTACTGATAGCAAGACGCCATGTTGTGGTGAAAGCCTGATTACTGGGGACATTTCGGATAGTGCCTGGTTTGACATGCCACAAGATGGAGAATGGAATACGGCTTTCATAGAAAGTAGAATGGTATTGCCTGAATTTCTGGAGCTAAAGAAAAGAGCAACAGCGGTACACATTAATTTACCATGTGGGGGTATTTCCGTACCAACAACAAAATACAGTGTTCTCACAGACATGGCTAATTTTCATGAAAATTACATGATTTCATGTTGAAAGTGTTTTGCAATTTCACTCACTTTACCTGTAACCTAAATGATTGGAGTGAAATGAACTTCAGACCACTTCTTCGTCAGTGAGACTGGCTGAAGGAGTGACTTTTCAAAGGATAGTAATTAGAGACTGTACTCAGTTTTACAGGCTTGATGGTCATGAAGCCCAGTGGCCCTTATTTAATAAGGTTTGCACAGTGGCGATGCTAACCAGATCTTCAAAAAGAGGAACAAGTGGCAGTGCTATTCAGCCAAACTTTCAAATGAAAAATTTTCTTGGTTTTCAGCTTTGTCTCCATATGCTCCTTTCTGTCACAAATCACCTGATAGGCCATTGCATTTTATTCATATCGAAAGACCTGCATCCCCACAATGATTTCGTAAAAGAATAAATGTCTCATTATACATCTGATGAATTTCCACTTATGTTCTGTAGGTGCAGCTTCCTCTTCCACTTGTCATGGGAGATGGACCTTGTGCAGGTCAAGAAAAGAGATAATAACTCTTACTTTGACATGTGCCCTCTCTAAAGCCTGCTTCTTCTCTTCTCTTTGAGTTACCTACGGGTTCTATCTTTAGCCAATATAGTCACTTAATGTAATTTACACATTTTACATCCGAGATTGGGATGATAATGTTACAGACGCAGCCAATTGGGGTCATTTTTAAAGTCGCTGAGCTACATCAAGTAGCCTCTTTATTTTAAATTGAATGGGACCAAGTATAATGTAAAACCTTAGTTGTAGCATTTTCCTAGGCAATAACCCATGCAAGCCTTCTCCAAACAGTAAAGAAAAGAGAATGCAGGCTTAGAGTAGGATGGCCGTGAGTGCACCATTGTCAAATCTAGTTATTCACATGCAGAGTCACACTGATCTAATAATGCAAAATGTTGAACAATAGCTTGGTAGCTTACTGTTAAAAAGGAACATTATGAATTGAAAAATTCATCACACATCTAATGTTTTCGATAGGAAATTGTTTAAATGATAGGTGAGGATCAAACTACCTCTGAGAATGTACATTCCTGCATATTCAGGAGGTAAATAAAAAATAGTCTAGGAGAAAAAAGGTGTGGGAAGAAATAAAGAAAGTATTCAAGAATTAAATAAGATTCAATTAACAATTAATAACTGGTAGAAATGGGATTCCTGGTTGGCTGAGGTATGCACCCGGGCCAAGCTGGACCCGTCACTCTAGTCAGGGTAAGCTAGATACGCAATAAGATAACCTGTGCTCACCTTCTGGTAGCTTGGCACAGAGCAGTCAGGCTTATCTACAAAATCAATGTGTAAGGTATTTGTGCACACACACACACAGTGACATAATGAATACACCACAAAAAGACTCCAAACAGGTTTGAAAAAATAGGGAATATTTACCTGAGCAAAATGAGACCAAAACGACAAAAATCCAATTAGTAGAAGGCAATATATGAATTTTTAAAGAATAAACCAAAACAGTTCTTAGAAGTCAATAACATAAAAAAGGTTAGTTTAGGTCTCCCTAAATCCAAAGTTCAGGCTGACCATGATGGAGCAGGGGTCAAATACAGTTCCAAACAGGTCCCACTGAAATGTTACCTTCTCAAGCTGAGCCAGGAGCCCCGTTCGCATGGGAGACATCACTAGGAGCAAGTAGAGCATCGCTAGCGATGATCCCGTGGGCGCGAAGAGTCGGCCAGGCATTGTGGACGGCAAACGGGGCCTCGTGGTCATGGGTGGTGATGCTTGCTGTTTGAGGGGACAATGCTGCGGCGGCTCATTATTGATCCTTTGAGCAAGCTGTGCAGTCCCAAAGCGAACTGTCCTGTTTACAGTCATGAAAAGCCCAAAAGCTTGATCTCAGGGGCTCAAAAACACTTCCAAGGACCCATGACTGCAGAAGTACATCTTGGGGGTCAGGAGCTCATTGAAAAAAGGCCCAGGAGCTATAGATGATGACCTGAAAGTCTTTTGTGTTCCTGAGACTTCAGAAGAACAGGAGACAAGCACTTGGAGATCACTTGGAGGGAAAGCAGAGCCCAGCTTTTTTTCCAGCATAGTAAGGGAGCAGCAGGACAACAAGCAGAAAAGCAGTCCTTCCAGAAAAGCTGTCAACTTGAGTCCTTTAAGAAGCACAGCATTCCTTTTGACAGAGGATCAGTTCAAGATGCGGAAGTGTCTGAATTTAAGTGTCAGAGACCCAGTGCTTATACCCAAAAGCGCCTTTGATGTAGGGGATGACTTCAAAAAAAGTCTCTGAATTGCACAAGGATCCCTTTCAACCGAGTCATGTCTGCCAGCCTAACCCTGGGGGATACATCAGTGCTTTGTGTGAGGATATGATACAGCCTATTCAGATGTAATTGTGAGCCATCGCTCCCCTTCCTGCCCAGGAAGGCTATCAGAATGCAGATGAGTCCTCTGTCAGACCCAGCACTTCCTGTATTTGTGTCTGTCTAGAGGGAATGTATAAAGTGCAGCTGTCACTCAGCTCAGATGTGTATTAGAGACACACTGTCAGGCAGAAAGAACAGTAAGTCCAGAGAAATAAAAGTGGCATTTCTAAAACAATAATGTTAAATCCAACCTCACCAGTAAGGAGGACCTATCATTACAATTCCAAACATATCAAACATGAACAAGCTACTCCTCTCCAATGAGGAATTACAACTTAGAAGTATATTATGGAATTCCCAATGCCGGCCTATGAGAGGGTAGGCCACACAGTAGTGAAAAATTAAATAGGCTGTTTGTCACTGTCAGGACATGCAAAACATACAGGTACATGTCCTACTTTTTACTTACATGGCACCCTGCCCTTAGGGTTACTTCAGGCCTACATTCGGAATAACTTATATGTAATAAAAGGGGAGTTTAAGGATTGGCACATAGTTTTAAACGCCATGTCGAAGTGGCAGTCAACTGCATACACAGGCACTGCTGTGGCAGGCCTGACATTGGTTTGAAATGATATTTCTGTGGTTGCTACAATCAGTGCTGTAGCCCACTGGTAGCATTTGAAATAGAGGCCCTGGGTATATGATAAACCACTTTACAAGGGACTACCCAGTACAACAAATATGTCAATCAGGTATACACCAATGACATCAAGTTTAGGGGAGAAGCAAGTGCACTTTGGCATTGGTTAGCAGTAGTAAAGGGCTCAGAGTCCTAAGGCCATCAAAAAGTATCAGCAAAAATGGGAGGCAAAAGACAAAAAGTTGGGGTAAAGACCACCCTGAGGATGACAGGTCTAACACGTGTCCCCCCCAGATGAAAGTGGAGAGATCTACCCAGCCTCTACGGAGTTCTCATCACTAAGGTGGAAAAACCTGAACATACCGTCATCCTTGGTGTGGTCTACTCCTGGTCTGTGTTCCACCTTGAAGTCCATACCCATGTAGGGAAATGGACCACTTCAACAATTTTGGGTTATCACCCCTCATTTGCATGAGCCACCTCAGAGGCCTGCGGTCTGTCTGAATTAGGAAGTGAGTACCAAACAGGCTTGGCCTCAACTTCTTCAGTACCCAGCCCACAGCAAAAGCTTCTCTCTCAATAGCCCTCCACCTCTGTTCCCTGGGGAGTAACCTCCTGGAGATGAAGGCTACAGGTTGGTCTAGGCCCTCCTCATTAAGGGGCCTATTAGGATGGCGGGCGGCATCCTTGCGGTGTTGGGACCGGCCGCCAGACATGCGGCGTTACCGCACCGCGAATTAGGATGCGACCGCCACCCTGGCGGTCGCATTTCGCATTTTAACATTGCGGCGGGTGCTGCTTACAGCAGCACCCGCCGCGATGTCAAAATCACATACCTGGCATTTCCCTGCACCACGTGGCAGGCACCACGCGGTGCCTGCCACTTGGTGCAGGGAACTGCAGGGGGGTACCATGGATACCCCCCAAGTGCACCACCCCGGGGGCTCGCAACGGGCCCCCAAAGCCAATCCCCGCCAGCCCTTCCATGGCGGCATCGCCGCCATGGAAGGGCCAGTATTCCACCCACATCATAATATGGCTGGCGGTGCCTGGTAGGCACCACCACCATATTACTGGCCCAGCACCGCCCAGCCAGAAATCGGAACGATTGCCGACCGGCGGAAAAGCGGCAGACGGACTTTGCGTCTGCCACAATACCCCTCGCCATCATAATATGGCGGGGGTATTTCTCGTTACGATGGCGTAACGGTCGCCACCGCCGGCTCGGCGGTGGCGATTGTTACGCCATCGTAATGAGCCCCTAAGTTGGGATAGCACTGCCCCTATGCCAAGCTCTGAGGCGTTTGTCTGATTAATAAACACCTTGGAGAATTCAGGGGCCCTGAGCATTGGAGCTGTGCACATGGCCTGCTTAAAGAAGTCAAATGCAGTTTGGCATGCCTCTGACCAAATCACATTTTTGGGCTGATTCTTGGCACTTACTTGCCTTGATAGTCAGGCCTGCCTGTTGCAGAGCTTGAAGCACTTCCTGAAGGTGGTCCTTTCGGCTGTTCCTGAAGACAGCTATGTCATCCAGAAAAGCAGCAAAGAAGGCCTCCATACCAGTCATGACCTGGTACACCAGCCTCAGGAAAGTGAGAGGGCTGCTCTTTAATCGAAAGGGCATCATCCTAAACTGGTAGTGGCCTTCTGGAGCTGAGAAGGCTGACCTCTTCTTTTCTCCCTCTGTTAGGGTGATCTGCAAGTGCCCTGATGTAGATCAAAGGTGCCAAAGTGCAGGGCAGCGCCTAACCTGTCAATGAACTCATCTGCGCTAGGGATGGGATGAGCATCAGAATTTGTCACAGAGTGTATCCCTCTGAAATCTACACAGAACCTTACTTCAGATGTGGTGCCTGCTGAGGCATGTTTTGGAACCAGAATCACATGACTGGACCAGTGGCTACTGGAGGGTTCTATCACCTCCAGCTGCAGCATTTTGGACACTTAAGCCTTAATGCTGGACCTCACCTCAGCTGACAACCTGTAAGATTTATTCTCAACAGGGAGATTGTCCCCTTTGTCTGTATCCTGGGTACCCAGGTGTGTAGTCCCAGGGATAAGGGAGAACCGATAAGAGTATTGCCAAACTTGTTTTTATTAGCTTTTATCAGAACAGGTTACCTAACATTGCAATCACAATATCATCTCAACAATCACAGTTGATATCTGTCACATATGCTCTGGCACTGTACATCTGGCAACATTTGACACAAAGCCATTATAGAGTTCCAACACAGAGCGGCTCTGTTATCATTGGCTAGTCCTCAGCCACCGTTGACAGGAGATATGTTGTAAACGGTGCCCATATATTTTTGGATCTCGATACCACCTGCAGTTATTCTGCATATAAGTCGACTTGGTCTCTGCAGTACGCCACATCAACCAACCATTGGTCAAGTATGGGAGCTGCTTTTTCCCCAGTGCAAAGACACCCTCCTTTTTGCCAACAATAAAGTATTCACCACCAGTTTACAATGAGATGTTTGTAGGCATTTGACAGGACCTAAAAGACAGATGTGTAGAGTGCAGTACACCCTCTCCATTACCATATCAGAAATGGTCTGGATCATCTACATCCAAAAACAATGAATTAGTTTGCATGACCATGCCAAGTGTATAAAATCTGCATCTGCAGTGCCACAACGTACACATTGGGCATCAGCGCAGAGACCATATCTGTACAGTTGAAGAGGAGTGTAATATATCTGCTGCAAGTATTTAAATTGTATAATTCTTAGATTGCAATTAGCTGTGAGTTGGCCTGTAAGTGCACAGCAAAACTCCCAGTCCTCATGAGACATCGTTGTATCTAACCCAGCATTCCACTTACCTAGTGGTTTGACCTGACCAGCAGGTACATCCCTTTGTGCAGCATTGTACAACCTTGTTATTAGTCTTTTGTGTGAGCTGTAGGTGAGCATCATCTGTGTTGCAGTGCAAGCATGGTAAAATCTTTTTATAAGCTTACTCTCCTCACTATTCTAACCGGGTGCTGAGACAGAATACCAAGTTGGAAATGTCGACTTACACAAATATCGAGTTGGAAATATCGTGATTCAGAAACATCGACAGCAAGAATATCGTGGTCAAGAATATCAAATTTAAGGAAAGAAATATCGATTATAAAAATATAGAAGTCATTAATATTGCTTGCAAAAATATAGATGTTTAAAATATCAATTTTTTAATTAGTGTTAAGTATTTTAGTTTATATTTTAAATGTCTGTGATGTATGTTTTTTTGTATAAGTATTGTTTATATTTTGTAATATATGTGTTAAATGTTTAGTAATTATGAATTTTATTTTAATTAAATATTGCATTTTTAGTTCCATAGTGGGTTGTGGGTTTATAGGGGAATAGGGTGGGAAGTAATTTACTTAGGATGAATTAAGAATTCTTTTTTAAATTTAATCTAGATTTTATAGCGCTAATCGTGGTAAGTAATTTATTTGTAATTAGTTATTAATTGGTTGTTAATTAATATTAATTAATTAATTGCTAATTAATTAGGTAATTGTGTAATTATTTTAGGTGCGGTTTTGGGCTTTATAGGGGTAAAGGGTGGGGAGTAATTTATTTTTTATTAATTAATAATTAGTTGTTAATTTATATTAATTAATTGATTGAAAATTAATTATAGAAATTGTTTTATTATTTGAGGTGTAGGTTGTGGCGTTTATAGGGGTAAATGGTGGGAAGTAATTTATGTTTAATTAATTAATAATTAGTTGTTAATTCATTTTAACTAATTAATTGATAATTAATTATGGTAATTGTTTGATTTTTTTAGGTGTGGGTTGTGGGGTTTATGGGGTAAAGGGTGGGAAGTAGTTTATTTTTAATTAATTAATTATTTCTTATTTAATATTAATTAATTGATAGAAAATTAATTATGGAAATTGTGTATTAATTTTAGGTGTGGGTTGTGGGGTTTATAGGGGTAAAGGGTAGGAAGTAATTTATGTTTAATTAAATAATAATTAGTTGTTAATTTATATTAACTAGTTAATTGATAATTAGTTATGGTAATTGTGTGATTTATTTTAGGTGTGGATTGTGGGGTTTATGGGATAAAGGGTGGGAAGTAATTTATGTTTAATTAATTAATAATTAGTTGTTAATTAATATTAATTAATTAATTGAAAGTTAAATATGGATTTTGTGTAACTAATTCTAGGTGTGGGTTGTGGGGTTTATAATGGTAAAGGGTGGGAAGCAAATTTTGTTTAACTAATTAAAAATTAGTTGATCATTAATATCAATTAATTAATTTATATTTAATTAGGTATTTGTTTATATATTTTTGTGTGTGGGTTTTATTGTTAGGGGTACAGTGTGGGGAGTAAATTAATTTTAATAAATTTTAATTAGTTGTTAAATACTATTAGTTTTTTAATTGAAAATAAGTTTTCATTGTGTTATTAGTCTTTTTACAGTTTAATTTTAGTTGTGGGTTGTGGGGATATAGGGTTAAAGTGTGGGAAGTTAAATATTTTTTATGAGTTTTAATTTGTTTTTTAATTAATAATATTTCTTTAATTGGTAATTAATTATGTTAGTTCAGGAAGTACATTGTTTGTTAATTTAGATGTGGGTTATAAATTGTGTGATGTTATAGGGTAGGAAATAAAAAAGTAAATTTATGTAATAATTAATGTTTTTGTTTCTAAATAATTTTTAATTAAAAGTATTTATTTGTTTGGAAATTATTTTGTATTTTATTTAATATATTATTTGTAGGTATTTGTTATATTAATTTAACATTATAATATGTTTTTTAAAATAAATTAATATTTAATATATTTGTATTTGAATTTTTAACATATTTATATATTTTTTCATTTATTTTGTTTTTTAAATATTTTTTTGTTAACATTTTGTTATTCATTTTGAACTGACTGGAGTGAGAATATTAATTGTAACTCCTCCGCAATCCAATACTTTCCCTACTGTTGCACTCACTGGAGTGGGATTAGTAATTTTTACTAGGGGTGGGCGGAGAGCTCCGCTCCTCCCACGGAATGTGCGGAGTGTTGCCTACTCCGCGTTTCACGGAATAGTCAGAGTAGGCAGCACCCCACACACTCCGCAGCGGAGCGGAGTTGACACCAGCCCCCGCCTCCCTCCCGCCCTATTAACAATTAAATTAGAAGCTTTAAATACTATTTAAAAGTAAGGGAAACGTCTTACCTTAGCTGCGGCGTCCCGGGGCTCCCTCTTCCGCCTTCATCGCAACTTCTTCATCAAAACGGCGCATGCGCGGGCCCGCGCATGCGCAGTATTGATGCTCCCTCTTCCTCCTTCATCGCTACTTCTTCATCAAAACTGCGCATGTGCGGGCCCGCGCATGCGCAGTTTTGATGTAGAAGTTGCGATGAAGGAGGAAGATGGAGCCCCGGGACGCAGCAGCTAAGGTAAGCCATTTCCCTTACTTATACGTTGATTTTAAAGCTTTTAATTTAATTGCTAATTGGGCGGGAGGAGGCCGGTGGCGCGTAGTGGGGCTACGCAGAGTGTGCGTAGTGTGCGGAGATTGTTTCCCCCTCCATGGCACTCCGCGTAGCCCCACTACGCACACTACGCCCACCCCTAATTTTTACCCCTCAGCTATCCAACACTTTCCCTACTTTTACAATTATTGGAGTGGGAATAGTAAATTTTATCCAGCCACCATCCAACACTTTCTCTACTGTTGCACTCACTGGAGTGGGAATAGTAATTTTTACCCCTCCGCTGTCCAACACTTTCTCTACTGTTGCACTCACTGGAGTGGGAATAGTAATTCTTACCCCTCCGCTGTCCAACATTTTCCCTACTGTTGCACTCACTGGAGTGAGAATAGTAATTTGAACCCCTCTGCTGTCCAACACTTTCCCTACTGTTGCACTCACTGGAATAGGAATAGTCATTTTAACCCCTCTGCTGTCCAACACTTTCTCTACTGTTACACTCACTGCAGTGGGAATACTAATGTTTACCCTCTGCTGTCCCACACTTTAATTACTGTTACACTCACTGGAGTGGGAATAGTAATTTTTACCCCTCCGCTATCCAACACTTACCCTACTGTTGCACTCACTGGAGTTAGAGTAGTAATTTTTACCCCTCCGCTATCCAACACTTCCCCTACTGTGGCACTCACTGGAGTGGAAATAGTAATTTTTACCCCTCCGCTCTCCAACACTTTCCCTATTGTTGCACTCACTGAAGTTGGAATAGTAATCTTTACCCCTCCGCTATCCAACACTTTCACTACTGTTGCACTCACGGCGGGAATAGTAATTTCTACCCCTCAGCTATCCAACACTTTCCCTACTTTTACAATTATTGGAGTGGGAATAGTAAATGTTATCCAGCCACCATCCAATACTTTCTCTACTGTTGCACTCACTGGAGTGGGAATAGTAATTTTTAACCCTCCACTGTCCAACCCTTTCCCTACTGTTACACTCACTGGAGTGGGAAAAGTAATTTCTACCCCTCCGCTTTCCAACACTTTCCATACAGTTGCACTCACTGGAGTGGAAATAGTAATTTTTCCCCCTCCGCTGTCCAACACTTTCCCTACTGTTACACTCACTGGAGTGCGAATAGTAATTTTTACCCCTCCGCTGTCGAACACTTTCCCTACTGTTGCACTCACTGAAACTGGAATAGTAATCTTTACCCCTCCGCTATCCAACACTTTCACTACTGTTGCACTCACTGGAGCGGGAATAGATATTTCTACCCCTCAGCTATCAAACACTTTCCCTACTTTTACAATTATTGGAGTGGGAATAGTAAATTTTATCCAGCCACCATCCAACACTATCTCTACTGTTGCACTCACTGGAGTGGGAATAGTCATTTTTACCCCGCCGCTATCCAACACTTTCCCTTCTGTTACACTCACTGGAGTGGGAATAGTAATTTTTACCCCTCCGCTGTCCAACACTTTCCCTACTGTTGCACTCACTGAAGTTGGAACAGTAATTTTTACCCCTCCGCTATCCAACACTTTCACTACTGTTGCACTCACTGGAGTGGGAATAGTAATTTCTACCCCTCCGCTTTCCAACACTTTCCCTACTGTTGCACTCACTGGAGTGGGAATAGTAATTTTTTACCCCTCCGCTGTCCAACACTTTCCCTACTGTTACACTCACTGGGGTGGGAATAGTAATTTTTACCCCTCCGCTGTCACTTTCCCTACTGTTGCACTCACTGAAGTTGGAATAGTAATCTTTACCCCTCCGCTATCCAACACTTTCACTACTGTTGCTCTCACTGGAGTGGGAATAGTAATTTCTACCCCTCACCTGTCCAACACTTTCCCTACTTTTGCAATTATTGGAGTGGGAATAGTACATTTTTTCCAGCCACCATCCAACACTTTCTCTACTGTTGCACTCACTGGAGTGGGAATAGTAATTTTTACCCCTCCGCTGTCCAACACTTTCCCTACTGTTACACTCAATGGAGTGGGAATAGTAATTTTTACCCCTCCGCTGTCCAACACTTTCCCTACTGTTGCACTCACTGAAGTTGGAATAGTAATTTTTACCCCTCCGCTGTCCAACACTTTCGTTACTGTTACACTCACTGTAGTGGGAATAGTAATTTTGACCCCTCTACTATCCAACACTTACCGTACTGTTGCGCTCACTGGAGTTGGAATAGTAATTTTTACCCCTCCGCTATCCAACACTTTCACTACTGTTGCACTCACTGGGGCGGGAATAGTTATTTCTACCCCTCAGCTATCCAACACTTTCCCTACTTTTACAATAATTGGAGTGGGAATACTAAATTTTATCCAGCCACCATCCAACACTTTCTCTACTGTTGCACTCACTGGAGTGGGAATAGTAATTTTTACCCATCCACTGTCCAACACTTTCCCTACTGTTACACTCACTGGAGTGGGAATAGTAATTTCTACCCCTCCGCTTTCCAACACTTTCCATACAGTTGCACTCACTGGAGTGGGAATAGTAACTTTTACCCCTCTGCTGTCCAACACTTTCCCTACTGTTACACTCACTGGAGTGGGAATAGTAATTTTTACCCCTCCGCTGTTGAACACTTTCCCTACTGTTGAACTCACTGAAATTAGAATAGTAATCTTTACCCCTCCGCTATCCAACACTTTCACTAATGTTGCACTCACTGGAGTGGGAATAGTAATTTCTACCCCTCAGCTATCAAACACTTTCCCTACTTTTACAATTATTGGAGTGGGAATAGTAAATTTTATCCAGCCACCATCCAACACTATCTCTACTGTTGCACTCACTGGAGTGGGAATAGTCATTTTTACCCCCCGCTGTCCAACACTTTCCCTTCTGTTACACTCACTGGAGTGGGAATAGTAATTTGTACCCCTCCGCTGTCCAACACTTTCCCTACTGTTGCACTCACTGAAGTTGTAATAGTAATTTTTACCCCTCAGCTATCCAACACTTTCACTACTGTTGCACTCACTGGAGCGGGAATAGTAATTTGTACCCTTCAGCTATCAAACACTTTCCCTACTTTTACAATTATTGGAGTGGGAATAGTAAATTTTATCCAGCCACCATCCAACACTATCTCTACTGTTGCACTCACTGGAGTGGGAACAGTAATTTTTACCACTCCGCTATCCAACACTTTCCCTACTGTTGCACTCACTGGAGTGGGAATAGTATTTTTACCCCTCCACTATCCAGCACTTTCCCTACTGTTACACTCACTGGATTGGGAAAAGTAATTTCTACCCCTCCGCTTTCCAACATTTTCCCTACTGTTGCACTCACTGGAGTGGGAATAGTAATTTTGACCCCTCTGCTATCCAACACTTACCCTACCGTTGCGCTCACTGGAGTTGGAATAGTAATTTTTACGCCTCCGCTATCCAACACTTTCCCTACTGTTACCCTTACTGGAGTGGGAAAAGTAATGTCTACCCCTCCGCTTTCCAACACTTTCCCCACTGTTGCACTCACTGAAGTTGGAATAGTAATTTTTACCCCTCCACTATCCAACACTTTCACTACTGTTGCACTCACTGGAGTGGGAATGGTAATTTTTACCCCTCCGCTATCCAACGCTTTCCCTACTGTTACATTCACTGGTGTGGGAAAAGTAATTTCTACCCCTCTGCTTTCCAATCCTTTCCCTACATTTGCACTCACTGGAGTGGGAATAGTAATTTTTACCCTCCGCTGTCCAACACTTTCACTACTGTTGCACTCACTGAAGTTGGAATAGTAATTTTTACCCCTCAGCTATCCAACACTTTCCCTACTTTTACAATTATTGGAGTGGGAATAGTAAATTTTATCCAGCCACCATCCAACACTTTCTCTACTGTTGCACTCACAGGAGTGGGAACAGTAATTTTTACCACTCCGCTATCCAACACTTTCCCTACTGTTGCACTCACTGGAGTGGGAATAGTATTTTTACCCCTCCGCTATCCAGCACTTTCCCTACTGTTGCACTCACTGGAGTGGGAATAGTAATTTTTACCCCTCCGCTATCCAACACTTTCCCTACTGTTACACTCACTGGGGTGGGAAAAGTAATTTCTCCCCCTCCGCTTTCCAACACTTTCCCTACTGTTGCACTCACTGGAGTGGGAATAGTAATTTTTACCCCTCCGCTGTCCAGCACTTTCCCTTCTGTTACACTCACTGGAGTGGGAATAGTAATTTTTACCCCTCCGCTGTCCAACACTTTCCCTACTGTTACACTCACTAAAGTAGGAAAAGTAATTTCTACCCCTCCGCTATCCAACACTTTTACTACTGTTGCACTCACTGGAGTGGGAATAGTAATTTCTACCCCTCAGCTATCCACAACACTTTCCCTACTTTTACAATTATTGGAGTGGGAATAGTAAATTTTATCCAGCCACCATCCAACACTTTCTCTACTGTTGCACTCACTGGAGTGGGAATAGAAATTTTACGCCTCCGCTGTCAAACACTTTCCCTACTGTTACACTCACTGGAGTGGGAATAGTAATTTTTACCCCTCCGCTGTCCAACACTTTCCCCACTGTTGCACTCACTGAAGTTGGAATAGTAATTTTTACCCCTCCGCTGTCGAACACTTTCCCTACTGTTGCACTCACTGAAACTGGAATAGTAATCTTTACCCCTCCGCTATCCAACACTTTCACTACTGTTGCACTCACTGGAGCGGGAATAGATATTTCTACCCCTCAGCTATCAAACACTTTCCCTACTTTTACAATTATTGGAGTGGGAATAGTAAATTTTATCCAGCCACCATCCAACACTATCTCTACTGTTGCACTCACTGGAGTGGGAATAGTCATTTTTACCCCGCTGCTATCCAACACTTTCCCTTCTGTTACACTCACTGGAGTGGGAATAGTAATTTTTACCCCTCCGCTGTCCAACACTTTCCCTACTGTTGCACTCACTGAAGTTGGAACAGTAATTTTTACCCCTCCGCTATCCAACACTTTCACTACTGTTGCACTCACTGGAGTGGGAATAGTAATTTCTACCCCTCCGCTTTCCAACACTTTCCCTACTGTTGCACTCACTGGAGTGGGAATAGTAATTTTTTACCCCTCCGCTGTCCAACACTTTCCCTACTGTTACACTCACTGGGGTGGGAATAGTAATTTTTACCCCTCCGCTGTCACTTTCCCTACTGTTGCACTCACTGAAGTTGGAATAGTAATCTTTACCCTCCGCTATCCAACACTTTCACTACTGTTGCTCTCACTGGAGTGGGAATAGTAATTTCTACCCCTCACCTGTCCAACACTTTCCCTACTTTTGCAATTATTGGAGTGGGAATAGTACATTTTTTCCAGCCACCATCCAACACTTTCTCTACTGTTGCACTCACTGGAGTGGGAATAGTAATTTTTACCCCTCCGCTGTCCAACACTTTCCCTACTGTTACACTCAATGGAGTGGGAATAGTAATTTTACCCCTCCGCTGTCCAACACTTTCCCTACTGTTGCACTCACTGAAGTTGGAATAGTAATTTTTACCCCTCCGCTGTCCAACACTTTCGTTACTGTTACACTCACTGTAGTGGGAATAGTAATTTTGACCCCTCTACTATCCAACACTTACCGTACTGTTGCGCTCACTGGAGTTGGAATAGTAATTTTTACCCCTCCGCTATCCAACACTTTCACTACTGTTGCACTCACTGGGGCGGGAATAGTTATTTCTACCCCTCAGCTATCCAACACTTTCCCTACTTTTACAATAATTGGAGTGGGAATACTAAATTTTATCCAGCCACCATCCAACACTTTCTCTACTGTTGCACTCACTGGAGTGGGAATAGTAATTTTTACCCATCCACTGTCCAACACTTTCCCTACTGTTACACTCACTGGAGTGGGAATAGTAATTTCTACCCCTCCGCTTTACAACACTTTCCATACAGTTGCACTCACTGGAGTGGGAATAGTAACTTTTACCCCTCTGCTGTCCAACACTTTCCCTACTGTTACACTCACTGGAGTGGGAATAGTAATTTTTACCCCTCCGCTGTTGAACACTTTCCCTACTGTTGAACTCACTGAAATTAGAATAGTAATCTTTACCCCTCCGCTATCCAACACTTTCACTAATGTTGCACTCACTGGAGTGGGAATAGTAATTTCTACCCTCAGCTATCAAACACTTTCCCTACTTTTACAATTATTGGAGTGGGAATAGTAAATTTTATCCAGCCACCATCCAACACTATCTCTACTGTTGCACTCACTGGAGTGGGAATAGTCATTTTTACCCCCCGCTGTCCAACACTTTCCCTTCTGTTACACTCACTGGAGTGGGAATAGTAATTTGTACCCCTCCGCTGTCCAACACTTTCCCTACTGTTGCACTCACTGAAGTTGTAATAGTAATTTTTACCCCTCAGCTATCCAACACTTTCACTACTGTTGCACTCACTGGAGCGGGAATAGTAATTTGTACCCTTCAGCTATCAAACACTTTCCCTACTTTTACAATTATTGGAGTGGGAATAGTAAATTTTATCCAGCCACCATCCAACACTATCTCTACTGTTGCACTCACTGGAGTGGGAACAGTAATTTTTACCACTCCGCTATCCAACACTTTCCCTACTGTTGCACTCACTGGAGTGGGAATAGTATTTTTTACCCCTCCACTATCCAGCACTTTCCCTACTGTTACACTCACTGGATTGGGAAAAGTAATTTCTACCCCTCCGCTTTCCAACATTTTCCCTACTGTTGCACTCACTGGAGTGGGAATAGTAATTTTGACCCCTCTGCTATCCAACACTTACCCTACCGTTGCGCTCACTGGAGTTGGAATAGTAATTTTACGCCTCCGCTATCCAACACTTTCCCTACTGTTACCCTTACTGGAGTGGGAAAAGTAATGTCTACCCCTCCGCTTTCCAACACTTTCCCCACTGTTGCACTCACTGAAGTTGGAATAGTAATTTTTACCCCTCCACTATCCAACACTTTCACTACTGTTGCACTCACTGGAGTGGGAATGGTAATTTTTACCCCTCCGCTATCCAACGCTTTCCCTACTGTTACATTCACTGGTGTGGGAAAAGTAATTTCTACCCCTCTGCTTTCCAATCCTTTCCCTACATTTGCACTCACTGGAGTGGGAATAGTAATTTTTACCCCTCCGCTGTCCAACACTTTCACTACTGTTGCACTCACTGAAGTTGGAATAGTAATTTTTACCCCTCAGCTATCCAACACTTTCCCTACTTTTACAATTATTGGAGTGGGAATAGTAAATTTTATCCAGCCACCATCCAACACTTTCTCTACTGTTGCACTCACAGGAGTGGGAACAGTAATTTTTACCACTCCGCTATCCAACACTTTCCCTACTGTTGCACTCACTGGAGTGGGAATAGTATTTTTTACCCCTCCGCTATCCAGCACTTTCCCTACTGTTGCACTCACTGGAGTGGGAATAGTAATTTTTACCCCTCCGCTATCCAACACTTTCCCTACTGTTACACTCACTGGGGTGGGAAAAGTAATTTCTCCCCCTCCGCTTTCCAACACTTTCCCTACTGTTGCACTCACTGGAGTGGGAATAGTAATTTTTACCCCTCCGCTGTCCAGCACTTTCCCTACTGTTACACTCACTGGAGTGGGAATAGTAATTTTTACCCCTCCGCTGTCCAACACTTTCCCTACTGTTACACTCACTAAAGTAGGAAAAGTAATTTCTATCCCTCCGCTATCCAACACTTTTACTACTGTTGCACTCACTGGAGTGGGAATAGTAATTTCTACCCTCAGCTATCCACAACACTTTCCCTACTTTTACAATTATTGGAGTGGGAATAGTAAATTTTATCCAGCCACCATCCAACACTTTCTCTACTGTTGCACTCACTGGAGTGGGAATAGAAATTTTACGCCTCCGCTGTCAAACACTTTCCCTACTGTTACACTCACTGGAGTGGGAATAGTAATTTTTACCCCTCCGCTGTCCAACACTTTCCCCACTGTTGCACTCACTGAAGTTGGAATAGTAATTTTTACCCCTCCGCTATCCAACACTTTCACTACTGTTGCACTCACTGGAGTGGGAATAGTAATTTTTACCCCTCCGCTGTCCAGCACTTTCCCTACTGTTACACTCACTGGAGTGGAAATAGTAATTTTTACCCCTCCGCTGTCCAACACTTTCCCCACTGTTGCACTCACTGAAGTTGGAATAGTGATTTTTACCCCTCCGCTATCCAACACTTTCTCTACTGTTGCACTCACTGGAGTGTGAATAGTAATTTTTACACCTCCGCTGTCCAACAATTTCCCTACTGTTACACTCACTGGAGTGGGAATAGTAATTTTTACCCCTCCGCTGTCCAACACTTTCCCTACTGTTGCACTCACTGAAGTTGGAATAGTAATTTTTACCCCTCCGTTATCCAACACTTTCACTACTGTTGCACTCACTGGAGTGGGAATAGTAAGATTTACCCCTCCGCTATCCAACACTTTCCCTACTGTTACACTCACTGTAGTGGGAATAGTAATTTTTACCCCTCCGCTGTCCAACACTTTCCCTACTGTTACACTCACTGGAGTGGGAATAGTAATTTTTACCCCTCCGCTGTCCAACACTTTCCCTACTGTTGCACTCACTGGAGTTGGAATAGTAATTTTTAACCCTCTGCTATCCAACACTTTCACTACTGTTGCACTCACTGGAGTGGGAATAGTAATTTCTACCCCTCAGCTATCCAACACTATCCCTACTTTTACAATTATTGGAGTGGGAATAGTAAATTTTATCCAGCCACCATCCAACACTTTCGCTACTGTTACACTCACTAGAGTGGGAATAGTAATTTTTACCCCTCTGCTGTCCAACACTTTCCCTACTGTTGCACTCACTGAAGTTGGAATAGTAATTTTTACCCCTCTGCTGTCCAACACTTTCCTTACTGTTACACTCACTGGAGTGGGAATAGTAATTTTTACCCTTCTGCTATCCAACACTTACCCTTCTGTTGCACTCACTCGAGTTGGAATAATAATTTTTACCCTGCCGCTATCCAACACTTTCCCTACTGTTGCACTCACTGGAGTGGCAATAGTAATTTTTACCCTCCGCTATCCAACACTTTCCCTTCTGTTACACTAACTGGAGTGGGAATAGTAATTTTACCCCTCCCTATCCAACACTTTCCCTACTGTTGCACTCACTGAAGTTGGAAAAGTAATCTTTACCCCTCCGCTATCCAATACTTTCACTACTGTTGCACTCACTGGAGCGGGAATAGTAATTTCTACCCTCAGCTATCCAACACTTTCCCTACTTTTACAATTATTGGAGTGGGAATAGTAAATTTTATCCAGCCACCATCCAACACTTTCCCTACTGTTGCACTCACTGAAGTTGGAATAGTAATTTTTACCCCTCCGCTGTCCAACACTTTCCCTACTGTTACACTTACTGGAGTGGGAATAGTAATTTTTACCCCTCCGCTGTCCAACACTTTCCCTACTGTTGCACTCACTGAAGTTGGAATAGTAATCTTTACCCCTCCGCTATCCAACACTTTCACTACTGTTGCTCTCACTGGAGTGGGAATAGCAATTTCTACCCCTCACCTGTCCAAAACTTACCCTACTTTTGCAATTATTGAAGTGGGAATAGTACATTTTTTCCAGCCACCATCCAACACTTTCTCTATTGTTGCACTCACTGGAGTGGGAATAGTAATTTTTACCCCTCCGCTGACCAACACTTTCCCTACTGTTACACTCACTGGAGTGGGAATAGTAATTTTTACCCCTCCGCTGTCCAACACTTTCCCTACTGTTGCACTCACTGAAGTTGGAATAGTAATTTTTACCCCTCCGCTGTCCAACACTTTCGTTACTGTTACACTCACTGGAGTGGGAATAGTAATTTTGACCCCTCTACTATCCAACACTTACCATACTGTTGCGCTCACTTGAGTTGGAATAGTAATTTTTACCCCTCCGCTATCCAACACTCTCACTACTGTTGCACTCACTGGGGCGGGAATAGTTATTTCTACTCCTCAGCTATCCAACACTTTCCCTACTTTTACAATTATTGGAGTGGGAATAGTACATTTTATCCAGCCACCATCCAACACTTTCTCTACTGTTGCACTCACTGGAGTGGAAATAGTAATTTGTACCCATCCACTGTCCAACCCTTTCCCTACTGTTACACTCACTGGAGTCGGAAAAGTAATTTCTACCCCTCCGCTTTCCAACACTTTCCATACAGTTGCACTCACTGGAGTGGGAATAGTAATTTTTACCCCTCCGCTGTCCAACACTTTCCCTACTGCTACACTCACTGGAGTGGGAATAGTAATTTTTACCCCTCCGCTGTTGAACACTTTCCCTACTGTTGCACTCACTGAATTTGGAATAGTAATCTTTACCCATCCGCTATCCAACACTTTCACTACTGTTGCTCTCACTGGAGTGGGAATAGTAATTTCTACCCCTCACCTGTCCAACACTTTCCCTACTTTTGCAATTATTGGAGTGGGAATAGTAAATTTTTTCCAGCCACCATCCAACACTTTCTCTACTGTTGCACTCACTGGAGTGGGAATAGTAATTTTTACCCCTCCGCTGTCCAAACACTTTCCCTACTGTTACACTCACTGGAGTGCGAATAGTAATTTTTACCCCTCCGCAGTCCAAACTTTCCCTACTGTTGCACTCACTGAAGTTGGAATAGTAATTTTTACCCCTCCGCTGTCCAACACTTTCGTTACTGTTACACTCAAGTTGGAATAGTAATTTTTACCCCTCCGCTCTCCAACACTTTCCCTATTGTTGCACTCACTGAAGTTGGAATAGTAATCTTTACCCCTCCGCTATCCAACACTTTCACTACTGTTGCACTCACTGGGGCGGGAATAGTAATTTCTACCCCTCAGCTATCCAACACTTTCCCTACTTTTACAATTATTGGAGTGGGAATAGTAAATTTTATCCAGCCACCATCCAACACTTTCCCTATTGTTGCACTCACTGAAGTTGGAATAGTAATTTTTACCCCTCCGCTGTCCAACACTTTCCGTACTGTTGCACTCACTGAAGTTGGAATAGTAATTTTTACCCCTCCACTGTCCAACACTTTCGTTACTGTTACACTCACTGGAGTGGGAATAGTAATTTTGACCCCTCTACTATCCAACACTTACCGTATTGTTGCGCTCACTGGAGTTGGAATAGTAATTTTTACCCCTCCGCTATCCAACACTTTCACTACTGTTGCACTCACTGGGGCGGGAATAGTTATTTCTACCCCTCAGCTATCCAACACTTTCCCTACTTTTACAATTATTGGAGTGGAAATAGTAAATTTTATCCAGCCACCATCCAACACTTTCTCTACTGTTGCACTCACTGGAGTGGGAATAGTAATTTTACCCATCCACTGTCCAACCCTTTCCCTACTGTTACACTCACTGGAGTGGGAAAAGTAATTTCTACCCCTCCGCTTTCCAACACTTTCCACACAGTTGCACTCACTGGAGTGGGAATAGTAATTTTACCCCTCCTGTAGGAGAGTAGGATCTGCTTCACATGGGTACCCCCACTTTTTGCTGATGCTTCACTGTTTTTCGACATTAGTCTGGCTGGGGCCCTGCTAATCAGAACCCCAGCCTAGCTGCTTCCTCTCTAAAATGGTTTCCATGTGCCTTAGGCACATCACTGATTGGGATCTGGAGTGCCCTTATAAGTCCCTAGTATATGGTATACTATGTACCAAGGGCATAGGTACCTCAGAGGCCTGCCAGGGGCTGCAGCATGTATTATGCCACCCCTGGAAGGCCATCCAAACTGACACCACAGGTCTGCTACTGCAGCCTGGGTAAGGTGGTGCATGCACCCCTTACTGTGATATAGGTTACCTATATCACGAAATACATACACACATATAAACCTATAAGTCACTCCTAAGGCAGGCCTTATCAATCCTAAAGGCAGAGTGCGTGGTTCCTATGTGAGAGGGTGCCCCTGCATGAGCAGGGCCCCTCTGCAGCATTCGGAGACCATCTCTGATGCTGTTTGTAGTGCAGCCTGACCATATACTCTTAAGCGCATTATATCCTCGCGGTAAAATGCTATCTTTGGAATGGCTGCACCTAAACATGTCGTGTTTGGTGTCAAACATCTTGGAATACTACCCCCCGCCAATCCTGGTGGCGGGGTAGCATTCCACCCTTCTAGAGGGAAAGACATGTTAACTCTGATGAGTCCGGTAACTTCTTTCCAGAGCCCTGGCATCACAAAATGGATGCTGCTGCCACAGACACGAGTCTGGCCTCCTGCTGCTGGACGAAACTCCAGCAGGGGAGGCCTGGACAATAGGTTTCCTGTCCCAGGGAGGTGTGACCACCTCCCCAGACAGGATAATGTGTATTGGGGCTGGGCGGGAGCACTTTCGGGTGCTTTGAAGTCCTGCACTGGGGGCACATTTGGTGTCCCTGTGCATACCCCAGTTCAAACCGGATCAGGGGCTTGCAGCCCCTGCTTTGGCATGAACTGGACAAAGGGAAAGGGGTGTAGCCACCCCTCTGCCCTGACCCACCCATAGGTGGGGCCACAGAGTAGTCCAACCCCTATTTTTAGAATAAAGGTAGGAACCCAGTCCTTAGGACTTTAGATTATACCTGGACGAAACTTTGAAACTGAATCCTGGACCTTCGACGCTCTACGACAAGATTAGAGGACTGAAGAATCTCCCTTGGGGTCAAGGAGTGACTCCCCTGCTTGGCAGGCACCAAAGAAGCATCTGTCCGGTTCGCATTTCTGAAGCTCCCGTCGGACGCAGAAGTCATTGCATCACCAGAGGTGGATTCTCAGACTTCCCCGAGGCTACCCTGAGTTCCCAGCAAAGCTGAGGCCCGTGGCTATCGTGGGTGACTTGAGACCGTGACCCCTGGACACCGAGCACATTTGCAAGTGCATCATCTTCTGGGTCTTCCAAGAAGTCGTGCTTTGGGCTCCGAGTAGCCCTAGCCTCCAGCACTACCTGCACCGAAGATCACTGGTTCCCACTCCACGAGTGTCCTGTAAGCCAGCTCCACGTGCAGCGTCATAAGGCTCCTTTGCGGTCGCTAGCCCGTTGGCTAGTAGCCCTTAACGAAGGCCAATCTTTTTCTTACTTGGTATCCTGGTTGCTCCAGGCCTGCCCTCACTTACCCTCGCTGGGTGAGTTCCACAGACCTTGCTGGTCTGCACCATCGACGATCTACATCTTAATCGAGACTTGCCGTTGCCAAGGCTTGTTGGGTCCAATCCGGTCGCCGACACCTCAGCACTCGACAAACATCGTGTACCAGCCCGAATCCTGCTCCTGGTCGCCGACAACGCCTCCCAGACCTCGTGGCTGAAGAGTCAAGACGACCATCAACGCACCTGAAGCACTCGACATCGGTGGGCATCTGTCCATCGCCTTCCTGGTCACTGGCTAGTGACCCAGACTCTGTCCCCTCTGCTTTCAGGTTCACCAGAACTCCGATCCACTCTTGGATCCACCCGGACACTTTTCTCTTGGCCGCCAGCAGCACTTTGCAGCAGATCGCCATTCGAATCGACGACGAAACCCGACCCCGAAAGGCACCTATGCACCCGGCTTCCCTGGGTGAGGTAACACGAGTACTCCGGTGCTCCCGTGGGTAGAGACTCTTCAAAGTCCTAGATCTCAAAGGGTTTTGTCCTAGTCCTCTTTTAAGTGTCCCTTTCCTCTATTTTCCCGATCCCGACTTTCTCCATAGAAGTTAACGGCGTATCGCGGTTCTGTATTTACACTGCACGCGTCTCCCGTGGGTCCCCTGTGTCACTACCTTGGGTGGTTCCTTGTGGTCCAAGCACTTCTAGAGGCTCTAGGCCTAGTGTCTAGTTCAGTCGTGGTTCGCATACCACTTTATGGGTATATGGTTTGGTACGCCCCTAGGACCCAAACGTGTATTTGTGCTATTACTGTGATTTAATATCTTATAACTTATGTACTTCGAACTCTAGCCTCATAAAGAGACTAGAGGGGTGTGTTTAGCAATAAATACATATATTTTGAATATATACCTGGTGTGGTGCTCTTTCATTTGGTCACTCAAGAGATTATAGACTGGTAAAACAAGCTGCTTTACATTCCTTCAAGACTTAGCCTGAAGGCTGCTCTCCATAGCTACCACTAGGATAGCTTTCAATAAAGGTTGTCTTTAACCTATCTCCAATAAGGGGTTGTTTGGACTGGTGCAAGGTGCCCACTATAATTAGTGGACAGCATATACCAGGCCAACTTCTCACACCTCCGCTGTCCAACACTTTCCCTACTGCTACACTCACTGGAGTGGGAATAGTAATTTTTACCCCTCCGCTGTTGAACACTTTCCCTACTGTTGCACTCACTGAAATTGGAATAGTAATCTTTACCCCTCCGCTATCCAACACTTTCACTACTGTTGCTCTCACTGGAGTGGGAATAGTAATTTCTACCCCTCACCTGTCCAACACTTTCCCTACTTTTGCAATTATTGGAGTGGGAATAGTACATTTTTTCCAGCCACCATCCAACACTTTCTCTACTGTTGCACTCACTGGAGTGGGAATAGTAATTTTTACCCCTCCGCTGTCCAAACACTTTCCCTACTGTTACACTCACTGGAGTGGGAATAGTAATTTTTACCCCTCCGCAGTCCAACACTTTCCCTACTGTTGCACTCACTGAAGTTGGAATAGTAATTTATACCCCTCCGCTGTCCAACACTTTCGTTACTGTTACACTCAAGTTGGAATAGTAATTTTTACCCCTCCGCTCTCCAACACTTTCCCTATTGTTGCACTCACTGAAGTTGGAATAGTAATCTTTACCCCTCCGCTATCCAACACTTTCACTACTGTTGCACTCACTGGAGTGGGAATAGTAATTTTTACCCCTCCGCTCTCCAAACACTTTCCCTACTGTTACACTCACTGGAGTGGGAATAGTAATTTTTACCCCTCCGCAGTCCAACACTTTCCCTACTGTTGCACTCACTGAAGTTGGAATAGTAATTTTTACCCCTCCGCTGTCCAACACTTTCGTTACTGTTACACTCAAGTTGGAATAGTAATTTTTACCCCTCCGCTCTCCAACACTTTCCCTATTGTTGCACTCACTGAAGTTGGAATAGTAATCTTTACCCCTCCGCTATCCAACACTTTCACTACTGTTGCACTCACTGGGGCGGGAATAGTAATTTCTACCCCTCAGCTATCCAACACTTTCCCTACTTTTACAATTATTGGAGTGGGAATAGTAAATTTTATCCAGCCACCATCCAACACTTTCCCTATTGTTGCACTCACTGAAGTTGGAATAGTAATTTTTACCCCTCCGCTGTCCAACACTTTCCGTACTGTTGCACTCACTGAAGTTGGAATAGTAATTTTTACCCCTCCACTGTCCAACACTTTCGTTACTGTTACACTCACTGGAGTGGGAATAGTAATTTTGACCCCTCTACTATCCAACACTTACCGTATTGTTGCGCTCACTGGAGTTGGAATAGTAATTTTTACCCCTCCGCTATCCAACACTTTCACTACTGTTGCACTCACTGGGGCGGGAATAGTTATTTCTACCCCTCAGCTATCCAACACTTTCCCTACTTTTACAATTATTGGAGTGGAAATAGTAAATTTTATCCAGCCACCATCCAACACTTTCTCTACTGTTGCACTCACTGGAGTGGGAATAGTAATTTTTACCCATCCACTGTCCAACCCTTTCCCTACTGTTACACTCACTGGAGTGGGAAAAGTAATTTCTACCCCTCCGCTTTCCAACACTTTCCATACAGTTGCACTCACTGGAGTGGGAATAGTAATTTTACCCCTCCTGTAGGAGAGTAGGATCTGCTTCACATGGGTACCCCCACTTTTTGCTGATGCTTCACTGTTTTTCGACATTAGTCTGGCTGGGGCCCTGCTAATCAGAACCCCAGCCTAGCTGCTTCCTCTCTAAAATGGTTTCCATGTGCCTTAGGCACATCACTGATTGGGATCTGGAGTGCCCTTATAAGTCCCTAGTATATGGTATACTATGTACCAAGGGCATAGGTACCTCAGAGGCCTGCCAGGGGCTGCAGCATGTATTATGCCACCCCTGGAAGGCCATCCAAACTGACACCACAGGTCTGCTACTGCAGCCTGGGTAAGGTGGTGCATGCACCCCTTACTGTGATATAGGTTACCTATATCACGAAATACATACACACATATAAACCTATAAGTCACTCCTAAGGCAGGCCTTATCAATCCTAAAGGCAGAGTGCGTGGTTCCTATGTGAGAGGGTGCCCCTGCATGAGCAGGGCCCCTCTGCAGTGTTCGGAGACCATCTCTGATGCTGTTTGTAGTGCAGCCTGACCATATACTCTTAAGCGCATTATATCCTCGCGGTAAAATGCTATCTTTGGAATGGCTGCACCTAAACATGTCGTGTTTGGTGTCAAACATCTTGGAATACTACCCCCCGCCAATCCTGGTGGCGGGGTAGCATTCCACCCTTCTAGAGGGAAAGACATGTTAACTCTAACGAGTCCGGTAACTTCTTTCCAGAGCCCTGGCATCACAAAATGGATGCTGCTGCCACAGACACGAGTCTGGCCTCCTGCTGCTGGACGAAACTCCGGCAGGGGAGGCCTGGACAATAGGTTTCCTGTCCCAGGGAGGTGTGACCACCTCCCCAGACAGGATAATGTGTATTGGGGCTGGGCGGGAGCACTTTCGGGTGCTTTGAAGTCCTGCACTGGGGGCACATTTGGTGTCCCTGTGCATACCCCAGTTCAAACCGGATCAGGGGCTTGCAGCCCCTGCTTTGGCACGAACTGGACAAAGGGAAAGGGGTGTAGCCACCCCTCTGCCCTGACCCACCCATAGGTGGGGCCACAGAGTAGTCCAACCCCTATTTTTAGAATAAAGGTAGGAACCCAGTCCTTAGGACTTTAGATTATACCTGGACGAAACTCTGAAACTGAATCCTGGACCTTCGACGCTCTACGACAAGATTAGAGGACTGAAGAATCTCCCTTGGGGTCAAGGAGTGACTCCCCTGCTTGGCAGGCACCAAAGAAGCATCTGTCCGGTTCGCATTTCTGAAGCTCCCGTCGGACGCCGAAGTCATCGCATCACCAGAGGTGGATTCTCAGATTTCCCCGAGGCTACCCTGAGTTCCCAGCAAAGCTGAGGCCCGTGGCTATCGTGGGTGACTTGAGACCGTGACCCCTGGACACCGAGCACATTTGCAAGTGCATCATTTTCTGGGTCTCCCAAGAAGTCGTGCTTTGGGCCCTGAGTAGCCCTAGCCTCCAGCACTACCTGCACCGAAGATCACTGGTTCCCACTCCACGAGTGTCCTGTAAGCCAGCTCCACGTGCAGCGTCATGAGGCTCCTTTGCGGTCGCTAGCCCGTTGGCTAGTAGCCCTTAACGAAGGCCAATCTTTTTCTTACTTGGCATCCTGGTTGCTCCAGGCCTGCCCTCACTTACCCTCACTGGGTGAGTTCCACAGACCTTGCTGGTCTGCACCATTGACGATCTACATCTTAATTGAGAATTGCCGTTGCCAAGGCTTGTTGGGTCCAATCCGGTCGCCGACACCTCAGCACTCGACAGACATCGTGTACCAGCCCGAATCCTGCTCCTGGTCGCCGACAACGCCTCCCAGACCTCGTGGCTGAAGAGTCAAGACAACCATCAACGCACCTGAAGCACTCGACATCGGTGGGCATCTGTCCATTGCCTTCCTGGTCACTGGCTAGTGACCCAGACTCTGTCCCCTCTGCTTTCAGGTTCACCAGAACTCCGATCCACTCTTGGATCCACCCGGACACTTTTCTCTTGGCCGCCAGCAGCACTTTGCAGCAGATCGCCATTCGAATCGACGACGAAACCCGACCCCGAAAGCCACCTATGCACCCGGCTTCCCTGGGTGAGGTAACACGAGTACTCCGGTGCTCCCGTGGGTAGAGACTCTTCAAAGTCCTAGATCTCAAAGGGTTTTGTCCTAGTCCTCTTTTAAGTGTCCCTTTCCTCTATTTTCCCGATCCCGACTTTCTCCATAGAAGTTAACGGCGTATCGCGGTTCTGTATTTACACTGCACGCGTCTCCCGTGGGTCCCCTGTGTCACTACCTTGGGTGGTTCCTTGTGGTCCAAGCACTTCTAGAGGCTCTAGGCCTAGTGTCTAGTTCAGTCGTGGTTCGCATACCACTTTATGGGTATATGGTTTGGTACGCCCCTAGGGCCCAAACGTGTATTTGTGCTATTACTGTGATTTAATATCTTATAACTTATGTACTTCGAACTCTAGCCTCATAAAGAGACTAGAGGGGTGTGTTTAGCAATAAATACATATATTTTGAATATATACCTGGTGTGGTGCTCTTTCATTTGGTCACTCAAGAGATTATAGACTGGTAAAACAAGCTGCTTTACATTCCTTCAAGACTTAGCCTGAAGGCTGCTCTCCATAGCTACCACTAGGATAGCTTTCAATAAAGGTTGTCTTTAACCTATCTCCAATAAGGGGTTGTTTGGACTGGTGCAAGGTGCCCACTATAATTAGTGGACAGCATATACCAGGCCAACTTCTCACACCTCCGCTGTCCAACACTTTCCCTACTGCTACACTCACTGGAGTGGGAATAGTAATTTTTACCCCTCCGCTGTTGAACACTTTCCCTACTGTTGCACTCACTGAAATTGGAATAGTAATCTTTACCCCTCCGCTATCCAACACTTTCACTACTGTTGCTCTCACTGGAGTGGGAATAGTAATTTCTACCCCTCACCTGTCCAACACTTTCCCTACTTTTGCAATTATTGGAGTGGGAATAGTACATTTTTCCAGCCACCATCCAACACTTTCTCTACTGTTGCACTCACTGGAGTGGGAATAGTAATTTTTACCCCTCCGCTGTCCAAACACTTTCCCTACTGTTACACTCACTGGAGTGGGAATAGTAATTTTTACCCCTCCGCAGTCCAACACTTTCCCTACTGTTGCACTCACTGAAGTTGGAATAGTAATTTATACCCCTCCGCTGTCCAACACTTTCGTTACTGTTACACTCAAGTTGGAATAGTAATTTTTACCCCTCCGCTCTCCAACACTTTCCCTATTGTTGCACTCACTGAAGTTGGAATAGTAATCTTTACCCCTCCGCTATCCAACACTTTCACTACTGTTGCACTCACTGGAGTGGGAATAGTAATTTTTACCCCTCCGCTGTCCAAACACTTTCCCTACTGTTACACTCACTGGAGTGGGAATAGTAATTTTTACCCCTCCGCAGTCCAACACTTTCCCTACTGTTGCACTCACTGAAGTTGGAATAGTAATTTTTACCCCTCCGCTGTCCAACACTTTCGTTACTGTTACACTCAAGTTGGAATAGTAATTTTTACCCCTCCGCTCTCCAACACTTTCCCTATTGTTGCACTCACTGAAGTTGGAATAGTAATCTTTACCCCTCCGCTATCCAACACTTTCACTACTGTTGCACTCACTGGGGCGGGAATAGTAATTTCTACCCCTCAGCTATCCAACACTTTCCCTACTTTTACAATTATTGGAGTGGGAATAGTAAATTTTATCCAGCCACCATCCAACACTTTCCCTATTGTTGCACTCACTGAAGTTGGAATAGTAATTTTTACCCCTCCGCTGTCCAACACTTTCCGTACTGTTGCACTCACTGAAGTTGGAATAGTAATTTTTACCCCTCCACTGTCCAACACTTTCGTTACTGTTACACTCACTGGAGTGGGAATAGTAATTTTGACCCCTCTACTATCCAACACTTACCGTATTGTTGCGCTCACTGGAGTTGGAATAGTAATTTTTACCCCTCCGCTATCCAACACTTTCACTACTGTTGCACTCACTGGGGCGGGAATAGTTATTTCTACCCCTCAGCTATCCAACACTTTCCCTACTTTTACAATTATTGGAGTGGAAATAGTAAATTTTATCCAGCCACCATCCAACACTTTCTCTACTGTTGCACTCACTGGAGTGGGAATAGTAATTTTTACCCATCCACTGTCCAACCCTTTCCCTACTGTTACACTCACTGGAGTGGGAAAAGTAATTTCTACCCCTCCGCTTTCCAACACTTTCCATACAGTTGCACTCACTGGAGTGGGAATAGTAATTTTTACCCCTCCTGTAGGAGAGTAGGATCTGCTTCACATGGGTACCCCCACTTTTTGCTGATGCTTCACTGTTTTTCGACATTAGTCTGGCTGGGGCCCTGCTAATCAGAACCCCAGCCTAGCTGCTTCCTCTCTAAAATGGTTTCCATGTGCCTTAGGCACATCACTGATTGGGATCTGGAGTGCCCTTATAAGTCCCTAGTATATGGTATACTATGTACCAAGGGCATAGGTACCTCAGAGGCCTGCCAGGGGCTGCAGCATGTATTATGCCACCCCTGGAAGGCCATCCAAACTGACACCACAGGTCTGCTACTGCAGCCTGGGTAAGGTGGTGCATGCACCCCTTACTGTGATATAGGTTACCTATATCACGAAATACATACACACATATAAACCTATAAGTCACTCCTAAGGCAGGCCTTATCAATCCTAAAGGCAGAGTGCGTGGTTCCTATGTGAGAGGGTGCCCCTGCATGAGCAGGGCCCCTCTGCAGTGTTCGGAGACCATCTCTGATGCTGTTTGTAGTGCAGCCTGACCATATACTCTTAAGCGCATTATATCCTCGCGGTAAAATGCTATCTTTGGAATGGCTGCACCTAAACATGTCGTGTTTGGTGTCAAACATCTTGGAATACTACCCCCCCACCAATACTGGTGGCGGGGGTAGCATTCCACCCTTCTAGAGGGAAAGACATGTTAACTCTAACGAGTCCGGTAACTTCTTTCCAGAGCCCTGGCATCACAAACTGGATGCTGCTGCCACAGACACGAGTCTGGCCTCCTGCTGCTGGACGAAACTCCGGCAGGGGAGGCCTGGACAATAGGTTTCCTGTCCCAGGGAGGTGTGACCACCTCCCCAGACAGGATAATGTGTATTGGGGCTGGGCGGGAGCACTTTCGGGTGCTTTGAAGTCCTGCACTGGGGGCACATTTGGTGTCCCTGTGCATACCCCAGTTCAAACCGGATCAGGGGCTTGCAGCCCCTGCTTTGGCACGAACTGGACAAAGGGAAAGGGGTGTAGCCACCCCTCTGCCCTGACCCACCCATAGGTGGGGCCACAGAGTAGTCCAACCCCTATTTTTAGAATAAAGGTAGGAACCCAGTCCTTAGGACTTTAGATTATACCTGGACGAAACTCTGAAACTGAATCCTGGACCTTCGACGCTCTACGACAAGATTAGAGGACTGAAGAATCTCCCTTGGGGTCAAGGAGTGACTCCCTGCTTGGCAGGCACCAAAGAAGCATCTGTCCGGTTCGCATTTCTGAAGCTCCCGTCGGACGCCGAAGTCATCGCATCACCAGAGGTGGATTATCAGATTTCCCCGAGGCTACCCTGAGTTCCCAGCAAAGCTGAGGCCCGTGGCTATCGTGGGTGACTTGAGACCGTGACCCCTGGACACCGAGCACATTTGCAAGTGCATCATTTTCTGGGTCTCCCAAGAAGTCGTGCTTTGGGCCCTGAGTAGCCCTAGCCTCCAGCACTACCTGCACCGAAGATCACTGGTTCCCACTCCACGAGTGTCCTGTAAGCCAGCTCCACGTGCAGCGTCATGAGGCTCCTTTGCGGTCGCTAGCCCGTTGGCTAGTAGCCCTTAACGAAGGCCAATCTTTTTCTTACTTGGCATCCTGGTTGCTCCAGGCTTGCCCTCACTTACCCTCACTGGGTGAGTTCCACAGACCTTGCTGGTCTGCACCATTGACGATCTACATCTTAATTGAGACTTGCCGTTGCCAAGGCTTGTTGGGTCCAATCCGGTCGCCGACACCTCAGCACTCGACAGACATCGTGTACCAGCCCGAATCCTGCTCCTGGTCGCCGACAACGCCTCCCAGACCTCGTGGCTGAAGAGTCAAGACAACCATCAATGCACCTGAAGCACTCGACATCGGTGGGCATCTGTCCATTGCCTTCCTGGTCACTGGCTAGTGACCCAGACTCTGTCCCCTCTGCTTTCAGGTTCACCAGAACTCCGATCCACTCTTGGATCCACCCGGACACTTTTCTCTTGGCCGCCAGCAGCACTTTGCAGCAGATCGCCATTCGAATCGACGACGAAACCCGACCCCGAAAGCCACCTATGCACCCGGCTTCCCTGGGTGAGGTAACACGAGTACTCCGGTGCTCCCGTGGGTAGAGACTCTTCAAAGTCCTAGATCTCAAAGGGTTTTGTCCTAGTCCTCTTTTAAGTGTCCCTTTCCTCTATTTTCCCGATCCCGACTTTCTCCATAGAAGTTAACGGCGTATCGCGGTTCTGTATTTACACTGCACGCGTCTCCCGTGGGTCCCCTGTGTCACTACCTTGGGTGGTTCCTTGTGGTCCAAGCACTTCTAGAGGCTCTAGGCCTAGTGTCTAGTTCAGTCGTGGTTCGCATACCACTTTATGGGTATATGGTTTGGTACGCCCCTAGGACCCAAACGTGTATTTGTGCTATTACTGTGATTTAATATCTTATAACTTATGTACTTCGAACTCTAGCCTCATAAAGAGACTAGAGGGGTGTGTTTAGCAATAAATACATATATTTTGAATATATACCTGGTGTGGTGCTCTTTCATTTGGTCACTCAAGAGATTATAGACTGGTAAAACAAGCTGCTTTACATTCCTTCAAGACTTAGCCTGAAGGCTGCTCTCCATAGCTACCACTAGGATAGCTTTCAATAAAGGTTGTCTTTAACCTATCTCCAATAAGGGGTTGTTTGGACTGGTGCAAGGTGCCCACTATAATTAGTGGACAGCATATACCAGGCCAACTTCTCACACCTCCGCTGTCCAACACTTTCCCTACTGCTACACTCACTGGAGTGGGAATAGTAATTTTTACCCCTCCGCTGTTGAACACTTTCCCTACTGTTGCACTCACTGAAATTGGAATAGTAATCTTTACCCCTCCGCTATCCAACACTTTCACTACTGTTGCTCTCACTGGAGTGGGAATAGTAATTTCTACCCCTCACCTGTCCAACACTTTCCCTACTTTTGCAATTATTGGAGTGGGAATAGTACATTTTTCCAGCCACCATCCAACACTTTCTCTACTGTTGCACTCACTGGAGTGGGAATAGTAATTTTTACCCCTCCGCTGTCCAAACACTTTCCCTACTGTTACACTCACTGGAGTGGGAATAGTAATTTTTACCCCTCCGCAGTCCAACACTTTCCCTACTGTTGCACTCACTGAAGTTGGAATAGTAATTTATACCCCTCCGCTGTCCAACACTTTCGTTACTGTTACACTCAAGTTGGAATAGTAATTTTTACCCCTCCGCTCTCCAACACTTTCCCTATTGTTGCACTCACTGAAGTTGGAATAGTAATCTTTACCCCTCCGCTATCCAACACTTTCACTACTGTTGCACTCACTGGAGTGGGAATAGTAATTTTTACCCCTCCGCTCTCCAAACACTTTCCCTACTGTTACACTCACTGGAGTGGGAATAGTAATTTTTACCCCTCCGCAGTCCAACACTTTCCCTACTGTTGCACTCACTGAAGTTGGAATAGTAATTTTTACCCCTCCGCTGTCCAACACTTTCGTTACTGTTACACTCAAGTTGGAATAGTAATTTTTACCCCTCCGCTCTCCAACACTTTCCCTATTGTTGCACTCACTGAAGTTGGAATAGTAATCTTTACCCCTCCGCTATCCAACACTTTCACTACTGTTGCACTCACTGGGGCGGGAATAGTAATTTCTACCCCTCAGCTATCCAACACTTTCCCTACTTTTACAATTATTGGAGTGGGAATAGTAAATTTTATCCAGCCACCATCCAACACTTTCCCTATTGTTGCACTCACTGAAGTTGGAATAGTAATTTTTACCCCTCCGCTGTCCAACACTTTCCGTACTGTTGCACTCACTGAAGTTGGAATAGTAATTTTTACCCCTCCACTGTCCAACACTTTCGTTACTGTTACACTCACTGGAGTGGGAATAGTAATTTTGACCCCTCTACTATCCAACACTTACCGTATTGTTGCGCTCACTGGAGTTGGAATAGTAATTTTTACCCCTCCGCTATCCAACACTTTCACTACTGTTGCACTCACTGGGGCGGGAATAGTTATTTCTACCCCTCAGCTATCCAACACTTTCCCTACTTTTACAATTATTGGAGTGGAAATAGTAAATTTTATCCAGCCACCATCCAACACTTTCTCTACTGTTGCACTCACTGGAGTGGGAATAGTAATTTTTACCCATCCACTGTCCAACCCTTTCCCTACTGTTACACTCACTGGAGTGGGAAAAGTAATTTCTACCCCTCCGCTTTCCAACACTTTCCATACAGTTGCACTCACTGGAGTGGGAATAGTAATTTTTACCCCTCCTGTAGGAGAGTAGGATCTGCTTCACATGGGTACCCCCACTTTTTGCTGATGCTTCACTGTTTTTCGACATTAGTCTGGCTGGGGCCCTGCTAATCAGAACCCCAGCCTAGCTGCTTCCTCTCTAAAATGGTTTCCATGTGCCTTAGGCACATCACTGATTGGGATCTGGAGTGCCCTTATAAGTCCCTAGTATATGGTATACTATGTACCAAGGGCATAGGTACCTCAGAGGCCTGCCAGGGGCTGCAGCATGTATTATGCCACCCCTGGAAGGCCATCCAAACTGACACCACAGGTCTGCTACTGCAGCCTGGGTAAGGTGGTGCATGCACCCCTTACTGTGATATAGGTTACCTATATCACGAAATACATACACACATATAAACCTATAAGTCACTCCTAAGGCAGGCCTTATCAATCCTATAGGCAGAGTGCGTGGTTCCTATGTGAGAGGGTGCCCCTGCATGAGCAGGGCCCCTCTGCAGTGTTCGGAGACCATCTCTGATGCTGTTTGTAGTGCAGCCTGACCATATACTCTTAAGCGCATTATATCCTCGCGGTAAAATGCTATCTTTGGAATGGCTGCACCTAAACATGTCGTGTTTGGTGTCAAACATCTTGGAATACTACCCCCCCGCCAATCCTGGTGGCGGGGGTAGCATTCCACCCTTCTAGAGGGAAAGACATGTTAACTCTAACGAGTCCGGTAACTTCTTTCCAGAGCCCTGGCATCACAAAATGGATGCTGCTGCCACAGACACGAGTCTGGCCTCCTGCTGCTGGACGAAACTCCGGCAGGGGAGGCCTGGACAATAGGTTTCCTGTCCCAGGGAGGTGTGACCACCTCCCCAGACAGGATAATGTGTATTGGGGCTGGGCGGGAGCACTTTCGGGTGCTTTGAAGTCCTGCACTGGGGGCACATTTGGTGTCCCTGTGCATACCCCAGTTCAAACCGGATCAGGGGCTTGCAGCCCCTGCTTTGGCACGAACTGGACAAAGGGAAAGGGGTGTAGCCACCCCTCTGCCCTGACCCACCCATAGGTGGGGCCACAGAGTAGTCCAACCCCTATTTTTAGAATAAAGGTAGGAACCCAGTCCTTAGGACTTTAGATTATACCTGGACGAAACTCTGAAACTGAATCCTGGACCTTCGACGCTCTACGACAAGATTAGAGGACTGAAGAATCTCCCTTGGGGTCAAGGAGTGACTCCCCTGCTTGGCAGGCACCAAAGAAGCATCTGTCCGGTTCGCATTTCTGAAGCTCCCGTCGGACGCCGAAGTCATCGCATCACCAGAGGTGGATTCTCAGATTTCCCCGAGGCTACCCTGAGTTCCCAGCAAAGCTGAGGCCCGTGGCTATCGTGGGTGACTTGAGACCGTGACCCCTGGACACCGAGCACATTTGCAAGTGCATCATTTTCTGGGTCTCCCAAGAAGTCGTGCTTTGGGCCCTGAGTAGCCCTAGCCTCCAGCACTACCTGCACCGAAGATCACTGGTTCCCACTCCACGAGTGTCCTGTAAGCCAGCTCCACGTGCAGCGTCATGAGGCTCCTTTGCGGTCGCTAGCCCGTTGGCTAGTAGCCCTTAACGAAGGCCAATCTTTTTCTTACTTGGCATCCTGGTTGCTCCAGGCCTGCCCTCACTTACCCTCACTGGGTGAGTTCCACAGACCTTGCTGGTCTGCACCATTGACGATCTACATCTTAATTGAGAATTGCCGTTGCCAAGGCTTGTTGGGTCCAATCCGGTCGCCGACACCTCAGCACTCGACAGACATCGTGTACCAGCCCGAATCCTGCTCCTGGTTGCCGACAACGCCTCCCAGACCTCGTGGCTGAAGAGTCAAGACGACCATCAACGCACCTGAAGCACTCGACATCGGTGGGCATCTGTCCATTGCCTTCCTGGTCACTGGCTAGTGACCCAGACTCTGTCCCCTCTGCTTTCAGGTTCACCAGAACTCCGATCCACTCTTGGATCCACCCGGACACTTTTCTCTTGGCCGCCAGCAGCACTTTGCAGCAGATCGCCATTCGAATCGACGACGAAACCCGACCCCGAAAGCCACCTATGCACCCGGCTTCCCTGGGTGAGGTAACACGAGTACTCCGGTGCTCCCGTGGGTAGAGACTCTTCAAAGTCCTAGATCTCAAAGGGTTTTGTCCTAGTCCTCTTTTAAGTGTCCCTTTCCTCTATTTTCCCGATCCCGACTTTCTCCATAGAAGTTAACGGCGTATCGCGGTTCTGTATTTACACTGCACGCGTCTCCCGTGGGTCCCCTGTGTCACTACCTTGGGTGGTTCCTTGTGGTCCAAGCACTTCTAGAGGCTCTAGGCCTAGTGTCTAGTTCAGTCGTGGTTCGCATACCACTTTATGGGTATATGGTTTGGTACGCCCCTAGGGCCCAAACGTGTATTTGTGCTATTACTGTGATTTAATATCTTATAACTTATGTACTTCGAACTCTAGCCTCATAAAGAGACTAGAGGGGTGTGTTTAGCAATAAATACATATATTTTGAATATATACCTGGTGTGGTGCTCTTTCATTTGGTCACTCAAGAGATTATAGACTGGTAAAACAAGCTGCTTTACATTCCTTCAAGACTTAGCCTGAAGGCTGCTCTCCATAGCTACCACTAGGATAGCTTTCAATAAAGGTTGTCTTTAACCTATCTCCAATAAGGGGTTGTTTGGACTGGTGCAAGGTGCCCACTATAATTAGTGGACAGCATATACCAGGCCAACTTCTCACACCTCCGCTGTCCAACACTTTCCCTACTGCTACACTCACTGGAGTGGGAATAGTAATTTTTACCCCTCCGCTGTTGAACACTTTCCCTACTGTTGCACTCACTGAAATTGGAATAGTAATCTTTACCCCTCCGCTATCCAACACTTTCACTACTGTTGCTCTCACTGGAGTGGGAATAGTAATTTCTACCCCTCACCTGTCCAACACTTTCCCTACTTTTGCAATTATTGGAGTGGGAATAGTACATTTTTTCCAGCCACCATCCAACACTTTCTCTACTGTTGCACTCACTGGAGTGGGAATAGTAATTTTTACCCCTCCGCTGTCCAAACACTTTCCCTACTGTTACACTCACTGGAGTGGGAATAGTAATTTTTACCCCTCCGCAGTCCAACACTTTCCCTACTGTTGCACTCACTGAAGTTGGAATAGTAATTTATACCCCTCCGCTGTCCAACACTTTCGTTACTGTTACACTCAAGTTGGAATAGTAATTTTTACCCCTCCGCTCTCCAACACTTTCCCTATTGTTGCACTCACTGAAGTTGGAATAGTAATCTTTACCCCTCCGCTATCCAACACTTTCACTACTGTTGCACTCACTGGAGTGGGAATAGTAATTTTTACCCCTCCGCTGTCCAAACACTTTCCCTACTGTTACACTCACTGGAGTGGGAATAGTAATTTTTACCCCTCCGCAGTCCAACACTTTCCCTACTGTTGCACTCACTGAAGTTGGAATAGTAATTTTTACCCCTCCGCTGTCCAACACTTTCGTTACTGTTACACTCAAGTTGGAATAGTAATTTTTACCCCTCCGCTCTCCAACACTTTCCCTATTGTTGCACTCACTGAAGTTGGAATAGTAATCTTTACCCCTCCGCTATCCAACACTTTCACTACTGTTGCACTCACTGGGGCGGGAATAGTAATTTCTACCCCTCAGCTATCCAACACTTTCCCTACTTTTACAATTATTGGAGTGGGAATAGTAAATTTTATCCAGCCACCATCCAACACTTTCCCTATTGTTGCACTCACTGAAGTTGGAATAGTAATTTTTACCCCTTTGCTGTCCAACACTTTCCGTACTGTTGCACTCACTGAAGTTGGAATAGTAATTTTTACCCCTCCACTGTCCAACACTTTCGTTACTGTTACACTCACTGGAGTGGGAATAGTAATTTTGACCCCTCTACTATCCAACACTTACCGTATTGTTGCGCTCACTGGAGTTGGAATAGTAATTTTTACCCCTCCGCTATCCAACACTTTCACTACTGTTGCACTCACTGGGGCGGGAATAGTTATTTCTACCCCTCAGCTATCCAACACTTTCCCTACTTTTACAATTATTGGAGTGGAAATAGTAAATTTTATCCAGCCACCATCCAACACTTTCTCTACTGTTGCACTCACTGGAGTGGGAATAGTAATTTTTACCCATCCACTGTCCAACCCTTTCCCTACTGTTACACTCACTGGAGTGGGAAAAGTAATTTCTACCCCTCCGCTTTCCAACACTTTCCATACAGTTGCACTCACTGGAGTGGGAATAGTAATTTTTACCCCTCCTGTAGGAGAGTAGGATCTGCTTCACATGGGTACCCCCACTTTTTGCTGATGCTTCACTGTTTTTCGACATTAGTCTGGCTGGGGCCCTGCTAATCAGAACCCCAGCCTAGCTGCTTCCTCTCTAAAATGGTTTCCATGTGCCTTAGGCACATCACTGATTGGGATCTGGAGTGCCCTTATAAGTCCCTAGTATATGGTATACTATGTACCAAGGGCATAGGTACCTCAGAGGCCTGCCAGGGGCTGCAGCATGTATTATGCCACCCCTGGAAGGCCATCCAAACTGACACCACAGGTCTGCTACTGCAGCCTGGGTAAGGTGGTGCATGCACCCCTTACTGTGATATAGGTTACCTATATCACGAAATACATACACACATATAAACCTATAAGTCACTCCTAAGGCAGGCCTTATCAATCCTAAAGGCAGAGTGCGTGGTTCCTATGTGAGAGGGTGCCCCTGCATGAGCAGGGCCCCTCTGCAGTGTTCGGAGACCATCTCTGATGCTGTTTGTAGTGCAGCCTGACCATATACTCTTAAGCGCATTATATCCTCGCGGTAAAATGCTATCTTTGGAATGGCTGCACCTAAACATGTCGTGTTTGGTGTCAAACATCTTGGAATACTACCCCCACCAATCCTGGTGGCGGGGGTAGCATTCCACCCTTCTAGAGGGAAAGACATGTTAACTCTAACGAGTCCGGTAACTTCTTTCCAGAGCCCTGGCATCACAAAATGGATGCTGCTGCCACAGACACGAGTCTGGCCTCCTGCTGCTGGACGAAACTCCGGCAGGGGAGGCCTGGACAATAGGTTTCCTGTCCCAGGGAGGTGTGACCACCTCCCCAGACAGGATAATGTGTATTGGGGCTGGGCGGGAGCACTTTCGGGTGCTTTGAAGTCCTGCACTGGGGGCACATTTGGTGTCCCTGTGCATACCCCAGTTCAAACCGGATCAGGGGCTTGCAGCCCCTGCTTTGGCACGAACTGGACAAAGGGAAAGGGGTGTAGCCACCCCTCTGCCCTGACCCACCCATAGGTGGGGCCACAGAGTAGTCCAACCCCTATTTTTAGAATAAAGGTAGGAACCCAGTCCTTAGGACTTTAGATTATACCTGGACGAAACTCTGAAACTGAATCCTGGACCTTCGACGCTCTACGACAAGATTAGAGGACTGAAGAATCTCCCTTGGGGTCAAGGAGTGACTCCCCTGCTTGGCAGGCACCAAAGAAGCATCTGTCCGGTTCGCATTTCTGAAGCTCCCGTCGGACGCCGAAGTCATCGCATCACCAGAGGTGGATTCTCAGATTTCCCCGAGGCTACCCTGAGTTCCCAGCAAAGCTGAGGCCCGTGGCTATCGTGGGTGACTTGAGACCGTGACCCCTGGACACCGAGCACATTTGCAAGTGCATCATTTTCTGGGTCTCCCAAGAAGTCGTGCTTTGGGCCCTGAGTAGCCCTAGCCTCCAGCACTACCTGCACCGAAGATCACTGGTTCCCACTCCACGAGTGTCCTGTAAGCCAGCTCCACGTGCAGCGTCATGAGGCTCCTTTGCGGTCGCTAGCCCGTTGGCTAGTAGCCCTTAACGAAGGCCAATCTTTTCTTACTTGGGATCCTTGTTGCTCCAGGCCTGCCCTCACTTACCCTCACTGGGTGAGTTCCACAGACCTTGCTGGTCTGCACCATTGACGATCTACATCTTAATCGAGACTTGCCGTTGCCAAGGCTTGTTGGGTCCAATCCGGTCGCCGACACCTCAGCACTCGACAAACATCGTGTACCAGCCCGAATCCTGCTCCTGGTCGCCGACAACGCCTCCCAGACCTCGTGGCTGAAGAGTCAAGACAACCATCAACGCACCTGAAGCACTCGACATCGGTGGGCATCTGTCCATTGCCTTCCTGGTCACTGGCTAGTGACCCAGACTCTGTCCCCTCTGCTTTCAGGTTCACCAGAACTCCGATCCACTCTTGGATCCACCCGGACACTTTTCTCTTGGCCGCCAGCAGCACTTTGCAGCAGATCGCCATTCGAATCGACGACGAAACCCGACCCCGAAAGCCACCTATGCACCCGGCTTCCCTGGGTGAGGTAACACGAGTACTCCGGTGCTCCCGTGGGTAGAGACTCTTCAAAGTCCTAGATCTCAAAGGGTTTTGTCCTAGTCCTCTTTTAAGTGTCCCTTTCCTCTATTTTCCCGATCCCGACTTTCTCCATAGAAGTTAACGGCGTATCGCGGTTCTGTATTTACACTGCACGCGTCTCCCGTGGGTCCCCTGTGTCACTACCTTGGGTGGTTCCTTGTGGTCCAAGCACTTCTAGAGGCTCTAGGCCTAGTGTCTAGTTCAGTCGTGGTTCGCATACCACTTTATGGGTATATGGTTTGGTACGCCCCTAGGGCCCAAACGTGTATTTGTGCTATTACTGTGATTTAATATCTTATAACTTATGTACTTCGAACTCTAGCCTCATAAAGAGACTAGAGGGGTGTGTTTAGCAATAAATACATATATTTTGAATATATACCTGGTGTGGTGCTCTTTCATTTGGTCACTCAAGAGATTATAGACTGGTAAAACAAGCTGCTTTACATTCCTTCAAGACTTAGCCTGAAGGCTGCTCTCCATAGCTACCACTAGGATAGCTTTCAATAAAGGTTGTCTTTAACCTATCTCCAATAAGGGGTTGTTTGGACTGGTGCAAGGTGCCCACTATAATTAGTGGACAGCATATACCAGGCCAACTTCTCACACCTCCGCTGTCCAACACTTTCCCTACTGCTACACTCACTGGAGTGGGAATAGTAATTTTTACCCCTCCGCTGTTGAACACTTTCCCTACTGTTGCACTCACTGAAATTGGAATAGTAATCTTTACCCCTCCGCTATCCAACACTTTCACTACTGTTGCTCTCACTGGAGTGGGAATAGTAATTTCTACCCCTCACCTGTCCAACACTTTCCCTACTTTTGCAATTATTGGAGTGGGAATAGTACATTTTTTCCAGCCACCATCCAACACTTTCTCTACTGTTGCACTCACTGGAGTGGGAATAGTAATTTTTACCCCTCCGCTGTCCAAACACTTTCCCTACTGTTACACTCACTGGAGTGGGAATAGTAATTTTTACCCCTCCGCAGTCCAACACTTTCCCTACTGTTGCACTCACTGAAGTTGGAATAGTAATTTATACCCCTCCGCTGTCCAACACTTTCGTTACTGTTACACTCAAGTTGGAATAGTAATTTTTACCCCTCCGCTCTCCAACACTTTCCCTATTGTTGCACTCACTGAAGTTGGAATAGTAATCTTTACCCCTCCGCTATCCAACACTTTCACTACTGTTGCACTCACTGGAGTGGGAATAGTAATTTTTACCCCTCCGCTGTCCAAACACTTTCCCTACTGTTACACTCACTGGAGTGGGAATAGTAATTTTTACCCCTCCGCAGTCCAACACTTTCCCTACTGTTGCACTCACTGAAGTTGGAATAGTAATTTTTACCCCTCCGCTGTCCAACACTTTCGTTACTGTTACACTCAAGTTGGAATAGTAATTTTTACCCCTCCGCTCTCCAACACTTTCCCTATTGTTGCACTCACTGAAGTTGGAATAGTAATCTTTACCCCTCCGCTATCCAACACTTTCACTACTGTTGCACTCACTGGGGCGGGAATAGTAATTTCTACCCCTCAGCTATCCAACACTTTCCCTACTTTTACAATTATTGGAGTGGGAATAGTAAATTTTATCCAGCCACCATCCAACACTTTCCCTATTGTTGCACTCACTGAAGTTGGAATAGTAATTTTTACCCCTCCGCTGTCCAACACTTTTCGTACTGTTGCACTCACTGAAGTTGGAATAGTAATTTTTACCCCTCCACTGTCCAACACTTTCGTTACTGTTACACTCACTGGAGTGGGAATAGTAATTTTGACCCCTCTACTATCCAACACTTACCGTATTGTTGCGCTCACTGGAGTTGGAATAGTAATTTTTACCCCTCCGCTATCCAACACTTTCACTACTGTTGCACTCACTGGGGCGGGAATAGTTATTTCTACCCCTCAGCTATCCAACACTTTCCCTACTTTTACAATTATTGGAGTGGAAATAGTAAATTTTATCCAGCCACCATCCAACACTTTCTCTACTGTTGCACTCACTGGAGTGGGAATAGTAATTTTTACCCATCCACTGTCCAACCCTTTCCCTACTGTTACACTCACTGGAGTGGGAAAAGTAATTTCTACCCCTCCGCTTTCCAACACTTTCCATACAGTTGCACTCACTGGAGTGGGAATAGTAATTTTTACCCCTCCTGTAGGAGAGTAGGATCTGCTTCACATGGGTACCCCCACTTTTTGCTGATGCTTCACTGTTTTTCGACATTAGTCTGGCTGGGGCCCTGCTAATCAGAACCCCAGCCTAGCTGCTTCCTCTCTAAAATGGTTTCCATGTGCCTTAGGCACATCACTGATTGGGATCTGGAGTGCCCTTATAAGTCCCTAGTATATGGTATACTATGTACCAAGGGCATAGGTACCTCAGAGGCCTGCCAGGGGCTGCAGCATGTATTATGCCACCCCTGGAAGGCCATCCAAACTGACACCACAGGTCTGCTACTGCAGCCTGGGTAAGGTGGTGCATGCACCCCTTACTGTGATATAGGTTACCTATATCACGAAATACATACACACATATAAACCTATAAGTCACTCCTAAGGCAGGCCTTATCAATCCTAAAGGCAGAGTGCGTGGTTCCTATGTGAGAGGGTGCCCCTGCATGAGCAGGGCCCCTCTGCAGTGTTCGGAGACCATCTCTGATGCTGTTTGTAGTGCAGCCTGACCATATACTCTTAAGCGCATTATATCCTCGCGGTAAAATGCTATCTTTGGAATGGCTGCACCTAAACATGTCGTGTTTGGTGTCAAACATCTTGGAATACTACCCCCACCAATCCTGGTGGCGGGGGTAGCATTCCACCCTTCTAGAGGGAAAGACATGTTAACTCTAACGAGTCCGGTAACTTCTTTCCAGAGCCCTGGCATCACAAAATGGATGCTGCTGCCACAGACACGAGTCTGGCCTCCTGCTGCTGGACGAAACTCCGGCAGGGGAGGCCTGGACAATAGGTTTCCTGTCCCAGGGAGGTGTGACCACCTCCCCAGACAGGATAATGTGTATTGGGGCTGGGCGGGAGCACTTTCGGGTGCTTTGAAGTCCTGCACTGGGGGCACATTTGGTGTCCCTGTGCACACCCCAGTTCAAACCGGATCAGGGGCTTGCAGCCCCTGCTTTGGCACGAACTGGACAAAGGGAAAGGGGTGTAGCCACCCCTCTGCCCTGACCCACCCATAGGTGGGGCCACAGAGTAGTCCAACCCCTATTTTTAGAATAAAGGTAGGAACCCAGTCCTTAGGACTTTAGATTATACCTGGACGAAACTCTGAAACTGAATCCTGGACCTTCGACGCTCTACGACAAGATTAGAGGACTGAAGAATCTCCCTTGGGGTCAAGGAGTGACTCCCCTGCTTGGCAGGCACCAAAGAAGCATCTGTCCGGTTCGCATTTCTGAAGCTCCCGTCGGACGCCGAAGTCATCGCATCACCAGAGGTGGATTCTCAGACTTCCCCGAGGCTACCCTGAGTTCCCAGCAAAGCTGAGGCCCGTGGCTATCGTGGGTGACTTGAGACCGTGACCCCTGGACACCGAGCACATTTGCAAGTGCATCATTTTCTGGGTCTCCCAAGAAGTCGTGCTTTGGGCTCCGAGTAGCCCTAGCCTCCAGCACTACCTGCACCGAAGATCACTGGTTCCCACTCCACGAGTGTCCTGTAAGCCAGCTCTACGTGCAGCGTCATGAGGCTCCTTTGCGGTCGCTAGCCTGTTGGCTAGTAGCCCTTAACGAAGGCCAATCTTTTTCTTACTTGGCATCCTGGTTGCTCCAGGCCTGCCCTCACTTACCCTCGCTGGGTGAGTTCCACAGACCTTACTGGTCTGCACCATCGACGATCTACATCTTAATCGAGACTTGCCGTTGCCAAGGCTTGTTGGGTCCAATCCGGTCGCCGACACCTCAGCACTCGACAGACATCGTGTACCAGCCCGAATCCTGCTCCTGGTTGCCGACAACGCCTCCCAGACCTCGTGGCTGAAGAGTCAAGACGACCATCAACGCACCTGAAGCACTCGACATCGGTGGGCATCTGTCCATCGCCTTCCTGGTCACTGGCTAGTGACCCAGACTCTGTCCCCTCTGCTTTCAGGTTCACCAGAACTCCGATCCACTCTTGGATCCACCCGGACACTTTTCTCTTGGCCGCCAGCAGCACTTTGCAGCAGATCGCCATTCGAATCGACGACGAAACCCGACCCCGAAAGGCACCTATGCACCCGGCTTCCCTGGGTGAGGTAACACGAGTACTCCGGTGCTCCCGTGGGTAGAGACTCTTCAAAGTCCTAGATCTCAAAGGGTTTTGTCCTAGTCCTCTTTTAAGTGTCCCTTTCCTCTATTTTCCCGATCCCGACTTTCTCCATAGAAGTTAACGGCGTATCGCGGTTCTGTATTTACACTGCACGCGTCTCCCGTGGGTCCCCTGTGTCACTACCTTGGGTGGTTCCTTGTGGTCCAAGCACTTCTAGAGGCTCTAGGCCTAGTGTCTAGTTCAGTCGTGGTTCGCATACCACTTTATGGGTATATGGTTTGGTACGCCCTAGGGCCCAAACGTGTATTTGTGCTATTACTGTGATTTAATATCTTATAACTTATGTACTTCGAACTCTAGCCTCATAAAGAGACTAGAGGGGTGTGTTTAGCAATAAATACATATATTTTGAATATATACCTGGTGTGGTGCTCTTTCATTTGGTCACTCAAGAGATTATAGACTGGTAAAACAAGCTGCTTTACATTCCTTCAAGACTTAGCCTGAAGGCTGCTCTCCATAGCTACCACTAGGATAGCTTTCAATAAAGGTTGTCTTTAACCTATCTCCAATAAGGGGTTGTTTGGACTGGTGCAAGGTGACCACTATAATTAGTGGACAGCATATACCAGGCCAACTTCTCACCCCTCCGCTGTCCAACACTTTCCCTACTGCTACACTCACTGGAGTGGGAATAGTAATTTTTACCCCTCCGCTGTTGAACACTTTCCCTACTGTTGCACTCACTGAAATTGGAATAGTAATCTTTACCCCTCCGCTATCCAACACTTTCACTACTGTTGCTCTCACTGGAGTGGGAATAGTAATTTCTACCCCTCACCTGTCCAACACTTTCCCTACTTTTGCAATTATTGGAGTGGGAATAGTACATTTTTTCCAGCCACCATCCAACACTTTCTCTACTGTTGCACTCACTGGAGTGGGAATAGTAATTTTTACCCCTCCGCTGTCCAAACACTTTCCCTACTGTTACACTCACTGGAGTGGGAATAGTAATTTTTACCCCTCCGCAGTCCAACACTTTCCCTACTGTTGCACTCACTGAAGTTGGAATAGTAATTTATACCCCTCCGCTGTCCAACACTTTCGTTACTGTTACACTCAAGTTGGAATAGTAATTTTTACCCCTCCGCTCTCCAACACTTTCCCTATTGTTGCACTCACTGAAGTTGGAATAGTAATCTTTACCCCTCCGCTATCCAACACTTTCACTACTGTTGCACTCACTGGGGCGGGAATAGTAATTTCTACCCCTCAGCTATCCAACACTTTCCCTACTTTTACAATTATTGGAGTGGGAATAGTAAATTTTATCCAGCCACCATCCAACACTTTCCCTATTGTTGCACTCACTGAAGTTGGAATAGTAATTTTTACCCCTCCGCAGTCCAACACTTTCCCTACTGTTACACTTACTGGAGTGGGAATAGTAATTTTTACCCCTCCGCTGTCCAACACTTTCCCTACTGTTGCACTCACTGAAGTTGGAATAGTAATCTTTACCCCTCTGCTATCCAACACTTTCACTACTGTTGCTCTCACTGGAGTGGGAATAGCAATTTCTACCCCTCACCTGTCCAAAACTTTCCCTACTTTTGCAATTATTGGAGTGGGAATAGTACATTTTTTCCAGCCACCATCCAACACTTTCTCTATTGTTGCACTCACTGGAGTGGGAATAGTAATTTTTACCCCTCCGCTGTCCAACACTTTCCCTACTGTTACACTCACTGGAGTGGGAATAGTAATTTTTGCCCCTCCGCTGTCCAACACTTTCCCTACTGTTGCACTCACTGAAGTTGGAATAGTAATTTTTACCCCTCCGCTGTCCAACACTTTCGTTACTGTTACACTCACTGGAGTGGGAATAGTAATTTTGACCCCTCTACTATCCAACACTTACCATACTGTTGCGCTCACTTGAGTTGGAATAGTAATTTTTACCCCTCCGCTATCCAACACTCTCACTACTGTTGCACTCACTGGGGCGGGAATAGTTATTTCTACCCCTCAGCTATCCAACACTTTCCCTACTTTTACAATTATTGGAGTGGGAATAGTACATTTTATCCAGCCACCATCCAACACTTTCTTTACTGTTGCACTCACTGGAGTGGAAATAGTAATTTGTACCCATCCACTGTCCAACCCTTTCCCTACTGTTACACTCACTGGAGTCAGAAAAGTAATTTCTACCCCTCCGCTTTCCAACACTTTCCATACAGTTGCACTCACTGGAGTGGGAATAGTAATTTTTACCCCTCCGCTGTCCAACACTTTCCCTACTGCTACACTCACTGGAGTGGGAATAGTAATTTTTATCCAGCCACCATCCAACACTTTCCCTATTGTTGCACTCACTGAAGTTGGAATAGTAATTTTTACCCCTCCGCTGTCCAACACTTTCCGTACTGTTGCACTCACTGAAGTTGGAATAGTAATTTTTACCCCTCCACTGTCCAACACTTTCGTTACTGTTACACTCACTGGAGTGGGAATAGTAATTTTGACCCCTCTACTATCCAACACTTACCGTACTGTTGCGCTCACTGGAGTTGGAATAGTAATTTTTACCCCTCCGCTATCCAACACTTTCACTACTGTTGCACTCACTGGGGCGGGAATAGTTATTTCTACCCTCAGCTATCCAACACTTTCCCTACTTTTACAATTATTGGAGAGGGAATAGTACATTTTATCCAGCCACCATCCAACACTTTCTCTACTGTTGCACTCACTGGAGTGGGAATAGTAATTTTTACCCATCCACTGTCCAACCCTTTCCCTACTGTTACACTCACTGGAGTGGGAAAAGTAATTTCTACCCCTCCGCTCTCCAACACTTTCCATACAGTTGCACTCACTGGAGTGGGAATAGTAATTTTACCCCTCCGCTGTCCAACACTTTCCCTACTGCTACACTCACTGGAGTGGGAATAGTAATTTTTACCCCTCCGCTGTTGAACACTTTCCCTACTGTTGCACTCACTGAAATTGGAATAGTAATCTTTACCCCTCCGCTATACAACACTTTCACTACTGTTGCTCTCACTGGAGTGGGAATAGTAATTTCTACCCCTCACCTGTCCAACACTTTCCCTACTTTTGCAATTATTGGAGTGGGAATAGTACATTTTTTCCAGCCACCATCCAACACTTTCTCTACTGTTGCACTCACTGGAGTGGGAATAGTAATTTTTACCCCTCCGCTGTCCAAACACTTTCCCTACTGTTACACTCACTGGAGTGGGAATAGTAATTTTTACCCCTCCGCAGTCCAACACTTTCCCTACTGTTGCACTCACTGAAGTTGGAATAGTAATTTTTACCCCTCCGCTGTCCAACACTTTCGTTACTGTTACACTCAAGTTGGAATAGTAATTTTTACCCCTCCGCTCTCCAACACTTTCCCTATTGTTGCACTCACTGAAGTTGGAATAGTAATCTTTACCCCTCCGCTATCCAACACTTTCACTACTGTTGCACTCACTGGGGCGGGAATAGTAATTTCTACCCCTCAGCTATCCAACACTTTCCCTACTTTTACAATTATTGGAGTGGGAATAGTAAATTTTATCCAGCCACCATCCAACACTTTCCCTATTGTTGCACTCACTGAAGTTGGAATAGTAATTTTTACCCCTCCGCTGTCCAACACTTTCCGTACTGTTGCACTCACTGAAGTTGGAATAGTAATTTTTACCCCTCCACTGTCCAACACTTTCGTTACTGTTACACTCACTGGAGTGGGAATAGTAATTTTGACCCCTCTACTATCCAACACTTACCGTACTGTTGTGCTCACTGGAGTTGGAATAGTAATTTTTACCCCTCCGCTATCCAACACTTTCACTACTGTTGCACTCACTGGGGCGGGAATAGTTATTTCTACCCCTCAGCTATCCAACACTTTCCCTACTTTTACAATTATTGGAGTGGGAATAGTAAATTTTATCCAGCCACCATCCAACACTTTCTCTACTGTTGCACTCACTGGAGTGGGAATAGTAATTTTTACCCATCCACTGTCCAACCCTTTCCCTACTGTTACACTCACTGGAGTGGGAAAAGTAATTTCTACCCCTCCGCTTTCCAACACTTTCCATACAGTTGCACTCACTGGAGTGGGAATAGTAATTTTTACCCCTCCGCTGTCCAACACTTTCCCTACTGTTACACTCACTGGAGTGGGAATAGTAATTTTTACCCCTCCGCTGTCCAACACTTTCCCTACTGTTGCACTCACTGGAATTGGAATAGTAATCTTTACCCCTCCGCTATCCAACACTTTCACTACTGTTGCACTCACTGGAGCGGGAATAGTAATTTCTACCCTCAGCTATCAAACACTTTCCCTACTTTTACAATTATTGGAGTGGGAATAGTACATTTTATCCAGCCACCATCCAACACTATCTCTACTGTTGCACTCACTGGAGTGGGAATAGTCATTTTTACCCCCCTCTGTCCAACACTTTCCCTTCTGTTACACTCACTGGAGTGGGAATAGTAATTTTCACCCCTCCGCTGTCCAACACTTTCCCTACTGTTGCACTCACTGAAGTTGGAATAGGAATTTTTACCCTCCGCTATCCTACACTTTCACTACTGTTGCACTCACTGGAGTGGGAACAGTAATTTTTACCCCTCCGCTATCCAACACTTTCCCTATTGTTGCACTCACTGGAGTGGGAATAGTAATTTTTACCCCTCCGCTATCCAGCTCTTTCCCTACTGTTACACTCACTGGATTGGGAAAAGTAATTTCTACCCCTCCGCTTTCCAACATTTTCCCTACTGTTGCACTCACTGGAGTGGGAATAGTAATTTTTACCCCTCCGCTGTCCAACACTTTCCCTACTGTTACACTCACTGGAGTGGGAAAAGTAATTTTTACCCCTCCGCTGTCCAACACTTTCGTTACTGTTACACTCACTGGAGTGGGAATAGTAATTTTGACCCCTCTACTATCCAACACTTACCCTACTGTTGCGCTCACTGGAGTTGGAATAGTAATTTTTACCCCTCCGCTATCCAACACTTTCCCTACTGTTGCACTCACTGGAGTGGGAATAGTAATTTTTACCCCTCCACTATCCAACACTTTCCCTACTGTTACACTCACTGGAGTGGGAAAAGTAATTTCTCCCCCTCCGCTTTCCAACACTTTCCCTACTGTTGCACTCACTGGAGTGGGAATAGTAATTTTTACCCCTCCGCTGTCCAACACTTTCCCTACTGTTACACACACTGGAGTGGGAATAGTAATTTTTACCCCTCACTGTCCAACACTTTCCCTACTGTTACACTCACTGGAGTAGGAAAAGTAATTTCTACCCCTCCACTATCCAACACTTTTACTACTGTTGCACTCACTGGAGTGGGAATAGTAACTTCTACCCCTCAGCTATACACAACACTTTCCCTACTTTTACAATTATTGGAGTGGGAATAGTACATTTTATCCAGCCACCATCCAACACTTTCTCTACTGTTGCACTCACTGGAGTGGGAATAGTAACTTCTACCCCTCAGCTATACACAACACTTTCCCTACTTTTACAATTATTGGAGTGGGAATAGTACATTTTATCCAGCCACCATCCAACACTTTCTCTACTGTTGCACTCACTGGAGAGGGAATAGTAATTTTTACGCCTCCGCTGTCAAACACTTTCCCTACTGTTACACTCACTGGAGTGGGAATAGTAATTTTTACCCCTCCGCTGTCCAACACTTTCGTTACTGTTACACTCACTGGAGTGGGAATAGTAATTTTGACCCCTCTGCTATCCAACACTTACCCTACTGTTGCGCTCACTGGAGTTGGAATAGTAATTTTTACCCCTCCGCTATCCAACACTTTCCCTACTGTTGCACTCACTGGAGTGGGAATAGTAATTTTTACCCCTCCGCTATCCAACACTTTCCCTACTGTTACACTCACTGGAGTGGGAAAAGTAATTTCTCCCCCTCCGCTTTCCAACACTTTCCCTACTGTTGCACTCACTGGAGTGGGAATAGTAATTTTTACCCCTCCGCTGTCCAACACTTTCCCTACTGTTACACTCACTGGAGTGGGAATAGTAATTTTTACCCCTCTGCTGTCCAACACTTTCCCTACTGTTACACTCACTGGAGTAGGAAAAGTAATTTCTACCCCTTCGCTATCCAACACTTTTACTACTGTTGCACTCACTGGCGTGTGAATAGTAATTTCTACCCCTCAGCTATCCACACCACTTTCCCTACTTTTAAAATTATTGGAGTGGGAATAGTAAATTTTATCCAGCCACCATCCAACACTTTCTCTACTGTTGCACTCACAGGAGTGGGAATAGAAATGTTACGCCTCCGCTGTCAAACACTTTCCCTACTGTTACACTCACTGGAGTGGGAATAGTAATTTTTACCCCTCCGCTGTCCAACACTTTCCCCACTGTTGCACTCACTGAAGTTGGAATAGTAATTTTTACCCCTCCACTATCCAACACTTTCACTACTGTTGCACTCACTGGAGTGGGAATAGTCATTTTTACCCCTCCGCTATCCAATGCTTTCCCTACTGTTACATTCACTAGTGTGGGAAAAGTAATTTCTACCCCTCCGCTTTCCAACCCTTTCCCTACAGTTGCACTCACTGGAGTGGGAATAGTAATTTTTACCCCTCCGCTGTCAAACACTTTCCCTACTGCTGCACTCACTGAAGTTGGAATAGTAATCTTTACCCCTCCGCTATCCAACACTTTTACTATTGTTGCACTCACTGGAGCGGGAATAGTAATTTCTAACCCTCAGCTATCCAACACTTTCACTACTTTTACAATTATTGGAGTGGAAATAGTAAATTTTATCCAGCCACCATCCAACACTTTCTCTACTGTTGCACTCACTGGAGTGGGAATAGTAATTTTTACACCTCCGCTGTCCAACACTTTCCCTACTGTTACACTCACTGGAGTGGGAATAGTAATTTTTACCCCTCCGCTGTCCAACACTTTCCCTACTGTTGCACTCACTGAAGTTGGAATAGTAATTTTTACCCCTCCGCTATCCAACACTTTCACTACTGTTGCACTCACTGGGGCGGGAATAGTTATTTCTACCCCTCCACTGTCCAACACTTTCTCTACTGTTGCACTCACTGGAGTGGGAATAGTAATTTTTACCCATCCACTGTCCAACCCTTTCCCTACTGTTACACTCACTGGAGTGGGAAAAGTAATTTCTACCCCTCCGCTTTCCAACACTTTCCATACAGTTGCACTCACTGGAGTGGGAATAGTAATTTTTACCCCTCCGCTGTCCAACACTTTCCCTACTGTTACACTCACTGGAGTGGGAATAGTAATTTTTACCCCTCCGCTGTCCAACATTTTCCCTACTGTTGCACTCACTGAAATTGGAATAGTAATCTTTACCCCTCCGCTATCCAACACTTTCACTACTGTTGCACTCACTGGAGTGGGAATAGTAATTTCTACCCCTCAGCTATCAAACACTTTCCCTACTTTTACAATTATTGGAGTGGGAATAGTACATTTTATCCAGCCACCATCCAACACTATCTCTACTGTTGCACTCACTGGAGTGGGAATAGTCATTTTTACCCCCCGCTGTCCAACACTTTCCCTTCTGTACACTCACTGGAGTGGGAATAGTAATTTTCACCCCTCCGCTGTCCAACACTTACCCTACTGTTGCACTCACTGAAGTTGGAATAGGAATTTTTACCTCTCCGCTATCCTACACTTTCACTACTGTTGCACTCACTGGAGTGGGAACAGTAATTTTTACCCCTCCGCTATCCAACACTTTCCCTATTGTTGCACTCACTGGAGTGGGAATAGTAATTTTTACCCCTCCGCTATCCAGCACTTTCCCTACTGTTACACTCACTGGATTGGGAAAAGTAATTTCTACCCCTCCGCTTTCCAACATTTTCCCTACTGTTGCACTCACTGGAGTGGGAATAGTAATTTTTACCCCTCCGCTGTCCAACACTTTCCCTACTGTTACACTCACTGGAGTGGGAAAAGTAATTTTTACCCCTCCGCTGTCCAACACTTTCGTTACTGTTACACTCACTGGAGTGGGAATAGTAATTTTTACCCCTCCGCTATCCAACACTTTCCCTACTGTTACACTCACTGGAGTGGGAAAAGTAATTTCTCCCCCTCCGCTTTCCAACACTTTCCCTACTGTTGCACTCACTGGAGTGGGAATAGTAATTTTTACCCCTCCGCTGTCCAACACTTTCCCTACTGTTACACTCACTGGAGTGGGAATAGTAATTTTTACCCCTCTGCTGTCCAACACTTTCCCTACTGTTACACTCACTGAAGTAGGAAAAGTAATTTCTACCCCTCCGCTATCCAACACTTTTACTACTGTTGCACTCACTGGCGTGTGAATAGTAATTTCTACCCCTCAGCTATCCACAACACTTTCCCTACTTTTAAAATTATTGGAGTGGGAATAGTAAATTTTATCCAGCCACCATCCAACACTTTCTCTACTGTTGCACTCACAGGAGTGGGAATAGAAATGTTACGCCTCCGCTGTCAAACACTTTCCCCACTGTTGCACTCACTGAAGTTGGAATAGTAATTTTTACCCCTCCGCTATCCAACACTTTCACTACTGTTGCACTCACTGGAGTGGGAATAGTCATTTTTACCCCTCCGCTATCCAATGCTTTCCCTACTGTTACATTCACTAGTGTGGGAAAAGTAATTTCTACCCCTCCGCTTTCCAACCCTTTCCCTACAGTTGCACTCACTGGAGTGGGAATAGTAATTTTTACCCCTCCGCTGTCCAACACTTTCCCTACTGCTGCACTCACTGAAGTTGGAATAGTAATCTTTACCCCTCCGCTATCCAACACTTTTACTATTGTTGCACTCACTGGAGCGGGAATAGTAATTTCTAACCCTCAGCTATCCAACACTTTCACTACTTTTACAATTATTGGAGTGGGAATAGTAAATTTTATCCAGCCACCATCCAACACTTTCTCTACTGTTGCACTCACTGGAGTGGGAATAGTAATTTTTACACCTCCGCTGTCCAACACTTTCCCTACTGTTACACTCACTGGAGTGGGAATAGTAATTTTTACCCCTCCGCTGTCCAACACTTTCCCTACGGTTGCACTCACTGAAGTTGGAATAGTAATTTTTACCCCTCAGCTATCCAACACTTTCACTACTGTTGCACTCACTGGGGCGGGAATAGTTATTTCTACCCCTCAGCTATCCAACACTTTCCCTACTTTTACAATTATTGGAGTGGGAATAGTAAATTTTATCCAGCCACCATCCAACACTTTCTCTACTGTTGCACTCACTGGAGTGGGAATAGTAATTTTTACCCATCCACTGTCCAACCCTTTCCCTACTGTTACACTCACTGGAGTGGGAAAAGTAATTTCTCCCCTCCGCTTTCCAACACTTTCCCTACTGTTGCACTCACTGGAGTGGGAATAGTAATTTTACCCCTCCGCTGTCCAACACTTTCCCTACTGTTACACTCACTGGAGTGGGAATAGTAATTTTTACCCCTCTGCTGTCCAACACTTTCCCTACTGTTACACTCACTGAAGTAGGAAAAGTAATTTCTACCCCTCCTCTATCCAACACTTTTACTACTGTTGCACTCACTGGCGTGTGAATAGTAATTTCTACCCCTCAGCTATCCACAACACTTTCCCTACTTTTAAAATTATTGGAGTGGGAATAGTAAATTTTATCCAGCCACCATCCAACACTTTCTCTACTGTTGCACTCACAGGAGTGGGAATAGAAATGTTACGCCTCCGCTGTCAAACACTTTCCCCACTGTTGCACTCACTGAAGTTGGAATAGTAATTTTTACCCCTCCGCTATCCAACACTTTCACTACTGTTGCACTCACTGGAGTGGGAATAGTCATTTTTACCCCTCCGCTATCCAATGCTTTCCCTACTGTTACATTCACTAGTGTGGGAAAAGTAATTTCTACCCCTCCGCTTTCCAACCCTTTCCCTACAGTTGCACTCACTGGAGTGGGAATAGTAATTTTTACCCCTCCGCTGTCCAACACTTTCCCTACTGTTACACTCACTGGAGTGGGAATAGTAATCTTTACCCCTCCGCTATCCAACACTTTTACTATTGTTGCACTCACTGGAGCGGGAATAGTAATTTCTAACCCTCAGCTATCCAACACTTTCACTACTTTTACAATTATTGGAGTGGGAATAGTAAATTTTATCCAGCCACCATCCAACACTTTCTCTACTGTTGCACTCACTGGAGTGGGAATAGTAATTTTTACACCTCCGCTGTCCAACACTTTCCCTACTGTTACACTCACTGGAGTGGGAATAGTAATTTTTACCCCTCCGCTGTCCAACACTTTCCCTACTGTTGCACTCACTGAAGTTGGAATAGTAATTTTTACCCCTCCGCTATCCAACACTTTCACTACTGTTGCACTCACTGGGGCGGGAATAGTTATTTCTACCCCTCAGCTATCCAACACTTTCCCTACTTTTACAATTATTGGAGTGGGAATAGTAAATTTTATCCAGCCACCATCCAACACTTTCTCTACTGTTGCACTCACTGGAGTGGGAATATTAATTTTTACCCATCCACTGTCCAACCCTTTCCCTACTGTTACACTCACTGGAGTGGGAAAAGTAATTTCTACCCCTCCGCTTTCCAACACTTTCCATACAGTTGCACTCACTGGAGTGGGAATAGTAATTTTTACCCCTCCGCTGTCCAACACTTTCCCTACTGTTACACTCACTGGAGTGGGAATAGTAATTTTTACCCCTCCGCTGTCCAACACTTTCCCTACTGTTGCACTCACTGGAATTGGAATAGTAATCTTTACCCCTCCGCTATCCAACACTTTCACTACTGTTGCACTCACTGGAGCGGGAATAGTAATTTCTACCCCTCAGCTATCAAACACTTTCCCTACTTTTACAATTATTGGAGTGGGAATAGTACATTTTATCCAGCCACCATCCAACACTATCTCTACTGTTGCACTCACTGGAGTGGGAATAGTCATTTTTACCCCCGCTGTCCAACACTTTCCCTTCTGTTACACTCACTGGAGTGGGAATAGTAATTTTCACCCCTCCGCTGTCCAACACTTTCCCTACTGTTGCACTCACTGAAGTTGGAATAGGAATTTTTACCCCTCCGCTATCCTACACTTTCACTACTGTTGCACTCACTGGAGTGGGAACAGTAATTTTTACCCCTCCGCTATCCAACACTTTCCCTATTGTTGCACTCACTGGAGTGGGAATAGTAATTTTTACCCCTCCGCTATCCAGCACTTTCCCTACTGTTACACTCACTGGATTGGGAAAAGTAATTTCTACCCCTCCGCTTTCCAACATTTTCCCTACTGTTGCACTCACTGGAGTGGGAATAGTAATTTTTACCCCTCCGCTGTCCAACACTTTCCCTACTGTTACACTCACTGGAGTGGGAAAAGTAATTTTTACCCCTCCGCTGTCCAACACTTTCGTTACTGTTACACTCACTGGAGTGGGAATAGTAATTTTGACCCCTCTACTATCCAACACTTACCCTACTGTTGCGCTCACTGGAGTTGGAATAGTAATTTTTACCCCTCCGCTATCCAACACTTTCCCTACTGTTGCACTCACTGGAGTGGGAATAGTAATTTTTACCCCTCCACTATCCAACACTTTCCCTACTGTTACACTCACTGGAGTGGGAAAAGTAATTTCTCCCCTCCGCTTTCCAACACTTTCCCTACTGTTGCACTCACTGGAGTGGGAATAGTAATTTTTACCCCTCCGCTGTCCAACACTTTCCCTACTGTTACACTCACTGGAGTAGGAAAAGTAATTTCTACCCCTCCGCTATCCAACACTTTTACTACTGTTGCACTCACTGGAGTGGGAATAGTAACTTCTACCCCTCAGCTATCCACAACACTTTCCCTACTTTTACAATTATTGGAGTGGGAATAGTAAATTTTATCCAGCCACCATCCAACACTTTCTCTACTGTTGCACTCACTGGAGTGGGAATAGTAATTTTTACGCCTCCGCTGTCAAACACTTTCCCTACTGTTACACTCACTGGAGTGGGAATAGTAATTTTTACCCCTCCGCTGTCCAACACTTTCGTTACTGTTACACTCACTGGAGTGTGAATAGTAATTTTGAACCCTCTGCTATCCAACACTTACCCTACTGTTGCGCTCACTGGAGTTGGAATAGTAATTTTTACCCCTCCGCTATCCAACACTTTCCCTACTGTTGCACTCACTGGAGTGGGAATAGTAATTTTTACCCCTCCGCTATCCAACACTTTCCCTACTGTTACACTCACTGGATGGGAAAAGTAATTTCTCCCCTCCGCTTTCCAACACTTTCCCTACTGTTGCACTCACTGGAGTGGGAATAGTAATTTTTACCCCTCCGCTGTCCAACACTTTCCCTACTGTTACACTCACTGGAGTGGGAATAGTAATTTTTACCCCTCTGCTGTCCAACACTTTCCCTACTGTTACACTCACTGAAGTAGGAAAAGTAATTTCTACCCCTCCGCTATCCAACACTTTTACTACTGTTGCACTCACTGGCGTGTGAATAGTAATTTCTACCCCTCAGCTATCCACAACACTTTCCCTACTTTTAAAATTATTGGAGTGGGAATAGTAAATTTTATCCATCCACCATCCAACACTTTCTCTACTGTTGCACTCACTGGAGTGGGAATAGAAATGTTACGCCTCCGCTGTCAAACACTTTCCCTAGTGTTACACTCACTGGAGTGGGAATAGTAATTTTTACCCCTCCGCTGTCCAACACTTTCCCCACTGTTGCACTCACTGAAGTTGGAATAGTAATTTTTACCCCTCCGCTATCCAACTCTTTCACTACTGTTGCACTCACTGGAGTGGGAATAGTCATTTTTACCCTCCGCTATCCAATGCTTTCCCTACTGTTACATTCACTAGTGTGGGAAAAGTAATTTCTACCCCTCCGCTTTCCAACCCTTTCCCTACAGTTGCACTCACTGGAGTGGGAATAGTAATTTTTACCCCTCCGCTGTCCAACACTTTCCCTACTGCTGCACTCATTGAAGTTGGAATAGTAATCTTTACCCCTCCGCTATCCAACACTTTTACTATTGTTGCACTCACTGGAGCGGGAATAGTAATTTCTACCCCTCAGCTATCCAACATTTTCACTACTTTTACAATTATTGGAGTGGGAATAGTACATTTTATCCAGCCACCATCCAACACTTTCTCTACTGTTGCACTCACTGGAGAGGGAATAGTAATTTTTACACCTCCGCTGTCCAACACTTTCCCTACTGTTACACTCACTGGAGTGTGAATAGTAATTTTTACCCCTCCGCTGTCCAACACTTTCCCTACTGTTGCACTCACTGAAGTTGGAATAGTAATTTTTACCCCTCCGCTCTCCAACACTTTCACTACTGTTGCACTCACTGGAGTGGGAATAGTAAGATTTACCCTTCCGCTATCCAACACTTTCCCTACTGTTACACTCACTGTAGTGGAAAAAGTAATTTTTACCCCTCCGGTTTCCAACACTTTCCCTACTGTTGCACTCACTGGCGTGGGAATAGTAATTTTTACCCCTCCGCTGTCCAACACTTTCCCTACTGTTACACTCACTGGAGTGGAAATAGTAATTTTTACCCCTCCGATGTCCAACACTTTTCCTACTGTTGCACTCACTGGAGTTGGAATAGTAATTTTTACCCCTCTGCTATCCAACACTTTCACTACTGTTGCACTCACTGAAGTTGGAATAGTAATTTTTACCCCTCCGCTTTCCAACACTTTCCCTACTGTTACACTCACTGGAGTGGGAATAGCAATTTTTACCCCTCTGCTGTCCAACACTTTCCCTACTGTTGCACTCACTGAAGTTGGAATAGTAATTTTTACCCCTCTGCTGTCCAACACTTTCCTTACTGTTACACTCACTGGAGTGGGAATAGTAATTTTACCCTTCCGCTATCCAACACTTACCCTTCTGTTGCACTCACTGGAGTTGGAATAGTAATTTTTACCCCGCCGCTATCCAACACTTTCCCTTCTGTTACACTCACTGGAGTGGGAATAGTAATTTTTACCCTCCCCTATCCAACACTTTCCCTACTGTTGCACTCACTGAAGTTGGAAAAGTAATCTTTACCCCTCCGCTATCCAATACTTTCACTACTGTTGCACTCACTGGAGCGGGAATAGTAATTTCTACCCCTCAGCTAACCAACACTTTCCCTACTTTTACAATTATTGGAGTGGGAATAGTAAATTTTATCCAGCCACCATCCAACACTTTCCCTACTGTTGCACTCACTGAAGTTGGAATAGTAATTTTTACCCCTCCGCTCTCCAACACTTTCCCTATTGTTGCACTCACTGAAGTTGGAATAGTAATCTTTACCCCTCCGCTATCCAACACTTTCACTACTGTTGCACTCACTGGGAAAGGAATAGTAATTTCTACCCCTCAGCTATCCAACACTTTCCCTACTTTTACAATTATTGGAGTGCGAATAGTAAATTTTATCCAGCCACCATCCAACACTTTCTCTACTGTTGCACTCACTGGAGTGGGAATAGTAATTTTTACCCCTCCACTGTCCAACCCTTTCCCTACTGTTACACTCACTGGAGTGGGAAAAGTAATTTCTACCCCTCCGCTTTCCAACACTTTCCATACAGTTGCACTCACTGGAGTGGGAATAGTAATTTTTACCCCTCCGCTGTCCAACACTTTCCCTACTGTTACACTCACTGGAGTGGGAATAGTAATTTTTACACCTCCACTGTCGAACACTTTCCCTACTGTTGCACTCACTGAAATTGGAATAGTAATCTTTACCCCTCCTCTATCCAACACTTTCACTACTGTTGCACTCACTGGAGCGGGAATAGAAATTTCTACACCTCAGCTATCAAACACTTTCCCTACTTTTACAATTATTGGAGTGGGAATAGTAAATTTTATCCAGCCACCATCCAACACTATCTCTACTGTTGCACTCACTAGAGTGGGAATAGTCATTTTTACCCCTCCGCTATCCAACACTTTCCCTACTGTTGCACTCACTGGAGTGGGAATAGTAATTTTTACCCCTCCGCTATCCAGCACTTTCCCTACTGTTACACTCACTGTATTGGGAATAGTATTTTTTACCCCTCCGCTATCCAACACTTTCCCTACTGTTGCACTCACTGAAGTTGGAATAGTAATCTTTACCCCTCTGCTATCCAACACTTTCACTATTGTTGCTCTCACTGGAGTGGGAATAGTAATTTCTACCCCTCACCTGTCCAACACTTTCCCTACTTTTGCAATTATTGGAGTGGGACTAGTAAATTTTTTCCAGCCACCATCCAACACTTTCTCTACTGTTGCACTCACTGGAGTGGGAATAGTAATGTTTACCCCTCCGCTGTCCAACACTTTCCCTACTGCTACACTCACTGGAGTGGGAATAGTAATTTTTACCCCTCCGCTGTCCAACACTTTCCCTACTGTTGCACTCACTGAAGTTGGAATAGTAATTTTTACCCCTCCGCTGTCCAACACTTTCGTTACTGTTACACTCACTGGAGTGGGAATAGTAATTTTGACCCCTCTACTATCCAACACTTACCGTACTGTTGTGCTCACTGGAGTTGGAATAGTAATTTTTACCCCTCCGCTATCCAACACTTTCACTACTGTTGCACTCACTGGGGCGGGAATAGTTATTTCTACCCCTCAGCTATCCAACACTTTCCCTACTTTTACAATTATTGGTGTGGGAATAGTAAATTTTATCCATCCACCATCCAACACTTTCTCTACTGTTGCACTCACTGGAGTGGGAATAGAAATGTTACGCCTCCGCTGTCAAACACTTTCCCTACTGTTACACTCACTGGAGTGGGAATAGTAATTTTTACCCCTCCGCTGTCCAACACTTTCCCCACTGTTGCACTCACTGAAGTTGGAATAGTAATTTTTACCCCTCCGCTATCCAACTCTTTCACTACTGTTGCACTCACTGGAGTGGGAATAGTCATTTTTACCCCTCCGCTATCCAATGCTTTCCCTACTGTTACATTCACTAGTGTGGGAAAAGTAATTTCTACCCCTCCGCTTTCCAACCCTTTCCCTACAGTTGCACTCACTGGAGTGGGAATAGTAATTTTTACCCCTCCGCTGTCCAACACTTTCCCTACTGCTGCACTCATTGAAGTTGGAATAGTAATCTTTACCCCTCCGCTATCCAACACTTTTACTATTGTTGCACTCACTGGAGCGGGAATAGTAATTTCTACCCCTCAGCTATCCAACACTTTCACTACTTTTACAATTATTGGAGTGGGAATAGTAAATTTTATCCAGCCACCATCCAACACTATCTCTACTGTTGCACTCACTGGAGTGGGAACAGTAATTTTTACCCCTCCGCTATCCAACACTTTCCCTACTGTTGCACTCACTGGAGTGGGAATAGTAATTTTTACCCCTCCGCTATCCAGCACTTTCCCTACTGTTACACTCACAGGATTGGGAAAAGTAATTTCTACCCCTCCGCTTTCCAACATTTTCCCTACTGTTGCACTCACTGGAGTGGGAATAGTAATTTTTACCCCTCCGCTGTCCAACACTTTCCCTACTGTTACACTCACTGGAGTGGGAATAGTAATTTTTACCCCTCCGCTGTCCAACACTTTCGTTACTGTTACACTCACTGGAGTGGGAATAGTAATTTTGACCCCTCTACTATCCAACACTTACCCTACTGTTGCGCTCACTGGAGTTGGAATAGTAATTTTTACCCCTCCGCTATCCAACACTTTCCCTACTGTTGCACTCACTGGAGTGGGAATAGTAATTTTACCCCTCCACTATCCAACACTTTCCCTACTGTTACACTCACTGGAGTGGGAAAAGTAATTTCTCCCCTCCGCTTTCCAACACTTTCCCTACTGTTGCACTCACTGGAGTGGGAATAGTAATTTTTACCCCTCCGCTGTCCAACACTTTCCCTACTGTTACACTCACTGGAGTGGGAATGGTAATTTTTACCCCTCCGCTGTCCAACACTTTCCCTACTGTTACACTCACTGGAGTAGGAAAAGTAATTTCTACCCCTCCGCTATCCAACACTTTTACCACTGTTGCACTCACTGGAGTGGGAATAGTAACTTCTACCCCTCAGCTATCCACAACACTTTCCCTACTTTTACAATTATTGGAGTGGGAATAGTAAATTTTATCCAGCCACCATCCAACACTTTCTCTACTGTTGCACTCACTGGAGTGGGAATAGTAATTTTTACGCCTCCGCTGTCAAACACTTTCCCTACTGTTACACTCACTGGAGTGGGAATAGTAATTTCTACCCCTCCGCTGTCCAACACTTTCCCCACTGTTACACTCACTGAAGTTGGAATAGTAATTTTTACCCCTCCACTATGCAACACTTTCACTACTGTTGCACTCACTGGAGTGGGAATGGTAATTTTTACCCCTCCGCTATCCAACGCTTTCCCTACTGTTACATTCACTGGTGTGGGAAAAGTAATTTCTACCCCTCTGCTTTTCAATCCTTTCCCTACAGTTGCACTCACTGGAGTGGGAATAGTAATTTTTACCCCTCCGCTGTCCAACACTTTCCCTACTGTTGCACTCACTGAAGTTGGAATAGTAATCTTTACCCCTTCGCTATCCAACACTTTTACTATTGTTGCACTCACTGGAGCAGGAATAGTAATTTCTACCCTCAGCTATCCAACACTTTCCCTACTTTTACAATTATTGGAGTGGGAATAGTAAATTTTATCCAGCCACCATCCAACACTTTCTCTACTGTTGCACTCACTGCAGTGGGAATAGTAATTTTTACACCTCCGCTGTCCAACACTTTCCCTACTGTTACACTCACTGGAGTGGGAATAGTAATTTTTACCCCTCCGCTGTCCAACACTTTCCCTACTGTTGCACTCACTGCAGTTGGAATAGTAATGTTTACCTCTCCGCTATCCAACACTTTCACTACTGTTGCACTCACTGGAGTGGGAATAGTAATTTTTACCCCTCCGCTGTCCAACACTTTCCCTACTGTTACACTCACTGGAGTGGAAATAGTAATTTTTACCCCTCCGATGTCCAACACTTTTCCTACTGTTGCACTCACTGGAGTTGGAATAGTAATTTTTACCCCTCTGCTATCCAACACTTTCACTACTGTTGCACTCACTGAAGTTGGAATAGTAATTTTTACCCCTCCGCTTTCCAACACTTTCCCTACTGTTACACTCACTGGAGTGGGAATAGCAATTTTTACCCCTCTGCTGTCCAACACTTTCCCTACTGTTGCACTCACTGAAGTTGGAATAGTAATTTTTACCCCTCTGCTGTCCAACACTTTCCTTACTGTTACACTCACTGGAGTGGGAATAGTAATTTTTACCCTTCCGCTATCCAACACTTACCCTTCTGTTGCACTCACTGGAGTTGGAATAGTAATTTTTACCCCGCCGCTATCCAACACTTTCCCTTCTGTTACACTCACTGGAGTGGGAATAGTAATTTTTACCCCTCCCCTATCCAACACTTTCCCTACTGTTGCACTCACTGAAGTTGGAAAAGTAATCTTTACCCCTCCGCTATCCAATACTTTCACTACTGTTGCACTCACTGGAGCGGGAATAGTAATTTCTACCCTCAGCTAACCAACACTTTCCCTACTTTTACAATTATTGGAGTGGGAATAGTAAATTTTATCCAGCCACCATCCAACACTTTCCCTACTGTTGCACTCACTGAAGTTGGAAAAGTAATCTTTACCCCTCCGCTATCCAATACTTTCACTACTGTTGCACTCACTGGAGCGGGAATAGTAATTTCTACCCCTCAGCTAACCAACACTTTCCCTACTTTTACAATTATTGGAGTGGGAATAGTAAATTTTATCCAGCCACCATCCAACACTTTCCCTACTGTTGCACTCACTGAAGTTGGAATAGTAATTTTTACCCCTCCGCTCTCCAACACTTTCCCTATTGTTGCACTCACTGAAGTTGGAATAGTAATCTTTACCCCTCCGCTATCCAACACTTTCACTACTGTTGCACTCACTGGGGAGGGAATAGTAATTTCTACCCCTCAGCTATCCAACACTTTCCCTACTTTTACAATTATTGGAGTGGGAATAGTAAATTTTATCCAGCCACCATCCAACCCTTTCCCTACTGTTACACTCACTGGAGTGGGAAAAGTAATTTCTACCCCTCCGCTTTCCAACACTTTCCATACAGTTGCACTCACTGGAGTGGGAATAGTAATTTCTACCCCTCACCTGTCCAACACTTACCCTACTTTTGCAATTATTGGAGTGGGACTAGTAAATTTTTTCCAGCCACCATCCAACACTTTCTCTACTGTTGCACTCACTGGAGTGGGAATAGTAATTTTTACCCCTTCGCTGTCCAACACTTTCCCTACTGCTACACTCACTGGAGTGGGAATAGTAATTTTTACGCCTCCGCTGTCCAACACTTTCCCTACTGTTGCACTCACTGAAGTTGGAATAGTAATTTTTACCCCTCCGCTGTCCAACACTTTCGTTACTGTTACACTCACTGGAGTGGGAATAGTAATTTTGACCCCTCTACTATCCAACACTTACCGTACTGTTGCGCTCACTGGAGTTGGAATAGTAATTTTTACCCCTCCGCTATCCAACACTTTCACTACTGTTGCACTCACTGGGGCGGGAATAGTTATTTCTACCCCTCAGCTATCCAACACTTTCCCTACTTTTACAATTATTGGAGTGGGAATAGTAAATTTTATCCAGCCACCATCCAATACTTTCTCTAATGTTGAACTCACTGGAGTGGGAATAGTAATTTTTACCCATCCACTGTCCAACCCTTTCCCTACTGTTACACTCACTGTAGTGGGACATGTAATTTCTACCCCTCCGCTTTCCAACACTTTCCATACAGTTGCACTCACTGGAGTGGGAATAGTAATTTTTACCCCTCCGCTGTCCAACACTTTCCCTACTGTTACACTCACTGGAGTGGGAATAGTAATTTTTACCCCTCCGCTGTTGAACACTTTCCCTACTGTTGCACTCACTGAAATTGGAATAGTAATCTTTACCCCTCCGCTATCCAACACTTTCACTACTGTTGCACTCACTGGAGCGGGAATAGTAATTTCTACCCCTCAGCTATCAAACACTTTCCCTACTTTTACAATTATTGGAGTGGGAATAGTAAATTTTATCCAGCCACCATCCAACACTATCACTACTGTTGCACTCACTGGAGTGGGAATAGTAATTTTCACCCCTCCGCTGTCCAACACTTTCCCTACTTTTGCACTCACTGAAGTTGGAATAGTAATCTTTACCCCTCCGCTATCCAACACTTTCACTACTGTTGCTCTCACTGGAGTGGGAATAGTAATTTCTACCCCTCACCTGTCCAACACTTTCCCTACTTTTGCAATTATTGGAGTGGGAATAGTACATTTTTTCCAGCCACCATCCAACACTTTCTCTACTGTTGCACTCACTGGAGTGGGAACAGTAATTTTTACCCCTCCGCAATCCAACACTTTCCCTACTGTTGCACTCACTGGAGTGGGAATAGTAATTTTTACCCCTCCGCTATCCAGCACTTTCCCTACTGTTACACTCACTGGATTGGGAAAAGTAATTTCTACCCCTCCGCTTTCCAACATTTTCCATATTGTTGCACTCACTGGAGTGGGAATAGTAATTTTTAACCCTCCGCTGTCCAACACTTTCCCTACTATTACACTCACTGGAGTGGGAATAGTAATTTTTACCCCTCCGCTGTCCAACACTTTCGTTACTGTTACACTCACTGGAGTGGGAATAGTAATTTTGACCCCTCTACTATCCAACACTTACCCTACTGTTGCGCTCACTGGAGTTGGAATAGTAATTTTTACCCCTCCGCTATCCAACACTTTCTCTACTGTTGCACTCACTGGAGTGGGAATAGTAATTTTTACCCCTCCGCTGTCCAACACTTTCCCTACTGCTACACTCACTGGAGTGGGAATAGTAATTTTTACGCCTCCGCTGTCCAACACTTTCCCTACTGTTGCACTCACTGAAGTTGGAATAGTAATTTTTACCCTCCGCTGTCCAACACTTTCGTTACTGTTACACTCACTGGAGTGGGAATAGTAATTTTGACCCCTCTACTATCCAACACTTACCGTACTGTTGCGCTCACTGGAGTTGGAATAGTAATTTTTACCCCTCCGCTATCCAACACTTTCACTACTGTTGCACTCACTGGGGCGGGAATAGTTATTTCTACCCCTCAGCTATCCAACACTTTCCCTACTTTTACAATTATTGGAGTGGGAATAGTAAATTTTATCCAGCCACCATCCAATACTTTCTCTAATGTTGAACTCACTGGAGTGGGAATAGTAATTTTTACCCATCCACTGTCCAACCCTTTCCCTACTGTTACACTCACGGTAGTGGGACAAGTAATTTCTACCCCTCCGCTTCCAACACTTTCCATACAGTTGCACTCACTGGAGTGGGAATAGTAATTTTTACCCCTCCGCTGTCCAACACTTTCCCTACTGTTACACTCACTGGAGTGGGAATAGTAATTTTTACCCCTCCGCTGTTGAACACTTTCCCTACTGTTGCACTCACTGAAATTGGAATAGTAATCTTTACCCCTCCGCTATCCAACACTTTCACTACTGTTGCACTCACTGGAGCGGGAATAGTAATTTCTACCCCATAGCTATCAAACACTTTCCCTACTTTTACAATTATTGGAGTGGGAATAGTAAATTTTATCCAGCCACCATCCAACACTATCACTACTGTTGCACTCACTGGAGTGGGAATAGTAATTTTCACCCCTCCGCTGTCCAACACTTTCCCTACTTTTGCACTCACTGAAGTTGGAATAGGAATTTTTACCCCTCCGCTATCCAACACTTTCGCTACTGTTGCACTCACTGGAGTGGGAACAGTAATTTTTACCCCTCCGCTATCCAACACTTTCCCTACTGTTGCACTCACTGGAGTGGGAATAGTAATTTTTACCCCTCCGCTATCCAGCACTTTCCCTACTGTTACACTCACTGGATTGGGAAAAGTAATTTCTACCCCTTCGCTTTCCAACATTTTCCCTACTGTTGCACTCACTGGAGTGGGAATAGTAATTTTGACCCCTCCGCTGTCCAACACTTTCCCTACTGTTACACTCACTGGAGTGGGAATAGTAATTTTTACCCCTCCGCTGTCCAACACTTTTGTTACTGTTACACTCACTGGAGTGGGAATAGTAATTTTGACCCCTCTACTATCCAACACTTACCCTACTGTTGCGCTCACTGGAGTTGGAATAGTAATTTTTACCCCTCCGCTATCCAACACTTTCCCTACTGTTGCACTCACTGGAGTGGGAATAGTAATTTTTACCCCTCCACTATCCAACACTTTCCCTACTGTTACACTCACTGGAGTGGGAAAAGTAATTTCTCCCCCTCTGCTTTCCAACACTTTCCCTACTGTTGCACTCACTGGAGTGGGAATAGTAATTTTTACCCCTCCGCTGTCCAACACTTTCCCTACTGTTACACTCACTGGAGTGGGAATGGTAATTTTTACCCCTCCGCTGTCCAACACTTTCCCTACTGTTACACTCACTGGAGTAGGAAAAGTAATTTCTACCCCTTCGCTATCCAACACTTTTACTATTGTTGCACTCACTGGAGCAGGAATAGTAATTTCTACCCCTCAGCTATCCAACACTTTCCCTACTTTTACAATTATTGGAGTGGGAATAGTAAATTTTATCCAGCCACCATCCAACACTTTCTCTACTGTTGCACTCACTGCAGTGGGAATAGTAATTTTTACACCTCCGCTGTCCAACACTTTCCCTACTGTTACACTCACTGGAGTGGGAATAGTAATTTTTACCCCTCCGCTGTCCAACACTTTCCCTACTGTTGCACTCACTGCAGTTGGAATAGTAATTTTTACCTCTCCGCTATCCAACACTTTCACTACTGTTGCACTCACTGGAGTGGGAATAGTAATTTTTACCCCTCCACTGTCCAACACTTTCCCTACTGTTACACTCACTGGAGTGGAAATAGTAATTTTACCCCTCCGATGTCCAACACTTTTCCTACTGTTGCACTCACTGGAGTTGGAATAGTAATTTTACCCCTCTGCTATCCAACACTTTCACTACTGTTGCACTCACTGAAGTTGGAATAGTAATTTTTACCCCTCCGCTTTCCAACACTTTCCCTACTGTTACACTCACTGGAGTGGGAATAGCAATTTTACCCCTCTGCTGTCCAACACTTTCCCTACTGTTGCACTCACTGAAGTTGGAATAGTAATTTTTACCCCTCTGCTGTCCAACACTTTCCTTACTGTTACACTCACTGGAGTGGGAATAGTAATTTTTACCCTTCCGCTATCCAACACTTACCCTTCTGTTGCACTCACTGGAGTTGGAATAGTAATTTTTACCCCGCCGCTACCCAACACTTTCCCTTCTGTTACACTCACTGGAGTGGGAATAGTAATTTTTACCCCTCCCTATCCAACACTTTCCCTACTGTTGCACTCACTGAAGTTGGAAAAGTAATCTTTACCCCTCCGCTATCCAATACTTTCACTACTGTTGCACTCACTGGAGCGGGAATAGTAATTTCTACCCCTCAGCTAACCAACACTTTCCCTACTTTTACAATTATTGGAGTGGGAATAGTAAATTTTATCCAGCCACCATCCAACACTTTCCCTACTGTTGCACTCACTGAAGTTGGAATAGTAATTTTTACCCCTCCGCTCTCCAACACTTTCCCTATTGTTGCACTCACTGAAGTTGGAATAGTAATCTTTACCCCTCCGCTATCCAACACTTTCACTACTGTTGCACTCACTGGGGAAGGAATAGTAATTTCTACCCCTCAGCTATCCAACACTTTCCCTACTTTTACAATTATTGGAGTGGGAATAGTAAATTTTATCCAGCCACCATCCAACACTTTCTCTACTGTTGCACTCACTGGAGTGGGAATAGTAATTTTTACCCCTCCACTGTCCAACCCTTTCCCTACTGTTACACTCACTGGAGTGGGAAAAGTAATTTCTACCCCTCCGCTTTCCAACACTTTCCATACAGTTGCACTCACTGGAGTGGGAATAGTAATGTTTACCCCTCCGCTGTCCAACACTTTCCCTACTGTTACACTCACTGGAGTGGGAATAGTAATTTTTACACCTCCACTGTCGAACACTTTCCCTACAGTTGCACTCACTGAAATTGGAATAGTAATCTTTACCCCTCCGCTATCCAACACTTTCACTACTGTTGCACTCACTGGAGCGGGAATAGAAATTTCTACACCTCAGCTATCAAACACTTTCCCTACTTTTACAATTATTGGAGTGGGAATAGTAAATTTTATCCAGCCACCATCCAACACTATCTCTACTGTTGCACTCACTAGAGTGGGAATAGTCAATTTTACCCCTCCGCTATCCAACACTTTCCCTACTGTTGCACTCACTGGAGTGGGAATAGTAATTTTTACCCCTCCGCTATCCAGCACTTTCCCTACTGTTACACTCACTGTATTGGGAATAGTATTTTTTACCCCTCCGCTATCCATCACTTTCCCTACTGTTGCACTCACTGAAGTTGGAATAGTAATCTTTACCCCTCTGCTATCCAACACTTTCACTACTGTTGCTCTCACTGGAGTGGGAATAGTAATTTCTACCCCTCACCTGTCCAACACTTTCCCTACTTTTGCAATTATTGGAGTGGGACTAGTACATTTTTCCAGCCACCATCCAACACTTTCTCTACTGTTGCACTCACTGGAATGGGAATAGTAATTTTTACCCCTCCGCTGTCCAACACTTTCCCTACTGCTACACTCACTGGAGTGGGAATAGTAATTTTTACCCCTCCGCTGTCCAACACTTTCCCTACTGTTGCACTCACTGAAGTTGGAATAGTAATTTTTACCCCTCCGCTGTCCAACACTTTCGTTACTGTTACACTCACTGGAGTGGGAATAGTAATTTTGACCCCTCTACTATCCAACACTTACCGTACTGTTGTGCTCACTGGAGTTGGAATAGTAATTTTTACCCCTCCGCTATCGAACACTTTCACTACTGTTGCACTCACTGGGGCGGGAATAGTTATTTCTACCCCTCAGCTATCCAACACTTTCCCTACTTTTACAATTATTGGAGTGGGAATAGTAAATTTTATCCAGCCACCATCCAATACTTTCTCTAATGTTGAACTCACTGGAGTGGGAATAGTAATTTTTACCCATCCACTGTCCAACCCTTTCCCTACTGTTACACTCACTGTAGTGGGACAAGTAATTTCTACCCCTCCGCTTTCCAACACTTTCCATACAGTTGCACTCACTGGAGTGGGAATAGTAATTTTTACCCCTCCGCTGTCCAACACTTTCCCTACTGTTAAACTCACTGGAGTGGGAATAGTAATTTTTACCCCTCCGCTGTTGAACACTTTCCCTACTGTTGCACTCACTGAAATTGGAATAGTAATCTTTACCCCTCCGCTATCCAACACTTTCACTACTGTTGCACTCACTGGAGCGGGAATAGTAATTTCTACCCCTCAGCTATCAAACACTTTCCCTACTTTTACAATTATTGGAGTGGGAATAGTAAATTTTATCCAGCCACCATCCAACACTATCACTACTGTTGCACTCACTGGAGTGGGAATAGTAATTTTCACCCCTCCGCTGTCCAACACTTTCCCTACTTTTGCACTCACTGAAGTTGGAATAGGAATTTTTACCCCTCCGCTATCCAACACTTTCACTACTGTTGCACTCACTGGAGTGGGAACAGTAATTTTTACCCCTCCGCTATCCAACACTTTCCCTACTGTTGCACTCACTGGAGTGGGAATAGTAATTTTTACCCCTCCGCTGTCCAACACTTTCCCTACTGTTACACTCACTGGAGTGGGAACAGTAATTTTTACCCCTCCGCTGTCCAACACTTTCGTTACTGTTACACTCACTGGAGTGGGAATAGTAATTTTGACCCCTCTACTATCCAACACTTACCCTACTGTTGCGCTCACTGGAGTTGGAATAGTAATTTTTACCCCTCCGCTATCCAACACTTTCCCTACTGTTGCACTCACTGGAGTGGGAATAATAATTTTACCCCTCCACTATCCAACACTTTCCCTACTGTTACACTCACTGGAGTGGGAAAAGTAATTTCTCCCCCTTCGCTTTCCAACACTTTCCCTACTGTTGCACTCACTGGAGTGGAAATAGTAATTTTACCCCTCCGCTGTCCAACACTTTCCCTACTGTTACACTCACTGGAGTGGGATAAGTAATTTTTACCCCTCGATGTCCAACACTTTCCCTACTGTTACACTCACTGTAGTAGGAAAAGTAATTTCTACCCCTCCGCTATCCAACACTTTTACTACTGTTGCACTCACTGGAGTGGGAATAGTAACTTCTACCCCTCAGCTATCCACAACACTTTCCCTACTTTTACAATTATTGGAGTGGGAATAGTAAATTTTATCCAGCCACCATCCAACACTTTCTCTACTGTTGCACTCACTGGAGTGGGAATAGTAATTTTTACGCCTCCGCTGTCAAACACTTTCCCTACTGTTACACTCACTGGAGTGGGAATAGAAATGTTACACCTCCGCTGTCAAACACTTTCCCTACTGTTACACTCACTGGAGTGGGAATAGTAATTTTTACCCCTCCGCTGTCCAACACTTTCCCCACTGTTGCACTCACTGAAGTTGGAATAGTAATTTTTACCCCTCCGCTATCCAACACTTTCACTACTGTTGCACTCACTGGAGTGGGAATAGTCATTTTTACCCCTCCGCTATCCAATGCTTTCCCTACTGTTACATTCACTAGTGTGGGAAAAGTAATTTCTACCCCTCCGCTTTCCAACCCTTTCCCTACAGTTGCACTCACTGGAGTGGGAATAGTAACTTTTACCCCTCCGCTGTCCAACACTTTCCCTACTGCTGCACTCACTGAAGTTGGAATAGTAATCTTTACCCCTCCGCTATCCAACACTTTTACTATTGTTGCACTCACTGGAGCGGGAATAGTAATTTCTAACCCTCAGCTATCCAACACTTTCACTACTTTTACAATTATTGGAGTGGGAATAGTAAATTTTATCCAGCCACCATCCAACACTTTCTCTACTGTTGCACTCACTGGAGTGGGAATAGTAATTTTTACACCTCCGCTGTCCAACACTTTCCCTACTGTTACACTCACTGGAGTGGGAATAGTAATTTTTACCCCTCCGCTGTCCAACACTTTCCCTACTGTTGCACTCACTGAAGTTGGAATAGTAATTTTTACCCTTCCGCTATCCAACACTTTCACTACTGTTGCACTCACTGGGGCGGGAATAGTTATTTCTACCCCTCAGCTATCCAACACTTTCCCTACTTTTACAATTATTGGAGTGGGAATAGTAAATTTTATCCAGCCACCATCCAACACTTTCTCTACTGTTGCACTCACTGGAGTGGGAATAGTAATTTTTACCCATCCACTGTCCAACCCTTTCCCTACTGTTACACTCACTGGAGTGGGAAAAGTAATTTCTACCCCTCCGCTTTCCAACACTTTCCATACAGTTGCACTCACCAGAGTGGGAATAGTCATTTTTACCCCCGCTGTCCAACACTTTCCCTTCTGTTACACTCACTGGAGTGGGAATAGTAATTTTCACCCCTCCGCTGTCCAACACTTTCCCTACTGTTGCACTCACTGAAGTTGGAATAGGAATTTTTACCCCTCCGCTATCCTACACTTTCACTACTGTTGCACTCACTGGAGTGGGAACAGTAATTTTTACCCCTCCGCTATCCAACACTTTCCCTATTGTTGCACTCACTGGAGTGGGAATAGTAATTTTTACCCCTCCGCTATCCAGCACTTTCCCTACTGTTACACTCACTGGATTGGGAAAAGTAATTTCTACGCCTCCGCTTTCCAACACTTTCCCTACTGTTGCACTCACTGGAGTGGGAATAGTAATTTTACCCCTCCGCTGTCCAACACTTTCCCTACTGTTACACTCACTGGAGTAGGAAAAGTAATTTCTACCCCTCCGCTATCCAACACTTTTACTACTGTTGCACTCACTGGAGTGGGAATAGTAACTTCTACCCCTCAGCTATCCACAACACTTTCCCTACTTTTACAATTATTGGAGTGGGACTAGTACATTTTTCCAGCCACCATCCAACACTTTCTCTACTGTTGCACTCACTGGAATGGGAATAGTAATTTTTACCCCTCCGCTGTCCAACACTTTCCCTACTGCTACACTCACTGGAGTGGGAATAGTAATTTTTACCCCTCCGCTGTCCAACACTTTCCCTACTGTTGCACTCACTGAAGTTGGAATAGTAATTTTTACCCCTCCGCTGTCCAACACTTTCGTTACTGTTACACTCACTGGAGTGGGAATAGTAATTTTGACCCCTCTACTATCCAACACTTACCGTACTGTTGTGCTCACTGGAGTTGGAATAGTAATTTTTACCCCTCCGCTATCGAACACTTTCACTACTGTTGCACTCACTGGGGCGGGAATAGTTATTTCTACCCCTCAGCTATCCAACACTTTCCCTACTTTTACAATTATTGGAGTGGGAATAGTACATTTTATCCAGCCACCATCCAATACTTTCTCTAATGTTGAACTCACTGGAGTGGGAATAGTAATTTTTACCCATCCACTGTCCAACCCTTTCCCTACTGTTACACTCACTGTAGTGGGACAAGTAATTTCTACCCCTCCGCTTTCCAACACTTTCCATACAGTTGCACTCACTGGAGTGGGAATAGTAATTTTTACCCCTCCGCTGTCCAACACTTTCCCTACTGTTACACTCACTGGAGTGGGAATAGTAATTTTTACCCCTCCGCTGTTGAACACTTTCCCTACTGTTGCACTCACTGAAATTGGAATAGTAATCTTTACCCCTCCGCTATCCAACACTTTCACTACTGTTGCACTCACTGGAGCGGGAATAGTAATTTCTACCCCTCAGCTATCAAACACTTTCCCTACTTTTACAATTATTGGAGTGGGAATAGTAAATTTTATCCAGCCACCATCCAACACTATCACTACTGTTGCACTCACTGGAGTGGGAATAGTAATTTTCACCCCTCCGCTGTCCAACACTTTCCCTACTTTTGCACTCACTGAAGTTGGAATAGGAATTTTTACCCCTCCGCTATCCAACACTTTCACTACTGTTGCACTCACTGGAGTGGGAACAGTAATTTTTACCCCTCCGCTATCCAACACTTTCCCTACTGTTGCACTCACTGGAGTGGGAATAGTAATTTTTACCCCTCCGCTGTCCAACACTTTCCCTACTGTTACACTCACTGGAGTGGGAACAGTAATTTTTACCCCTCCGCTGTCCAACACTTTCGTTACTGTTACACTCACTGGAGTGGGAATAGTAATTTTGACCCCTCTACTATCCAACACTTACCCTACTGTTGCGCTCACTGGAGTTGGAATAGTAATTTTTACCCCTCCGCTATCCAACACTTTCCCTACTGTTGCACTCACTGGAGTGGGAATAATAATTTTTACCCCTCCACTATCCAACACTTTCCCTACTGTTACACTCACTGGAGTGGGAAAAGTAATTTCTCCCCTTCGCTTTCCAACACTTTCCCTACTGTTGCACTCACTGGAGTGGAAATAGTCATTTTACCCCTCCGCTGTCCAACACTTTCCCTACTGTTACACTCACTGGAGTGGGATAAGTAATTTTTACCCTCGATGTCCAACACTTTCCCTACTGTTACACTCACTGTAGTAGGAAAAGTAATTTCTACCCCTCCGCTATCCAACACTTTTACTACTGTTGCACTCACTGGAGTGGGAATAGTAACTTCTACCCCTCAGCTATCCACAACACTTTCCCTACTTTTACAATTATTGGAGTGGGAATAGTAAATTTTATCCAGCCACCGTCCAACACTTTCCCTACTTTTGCACTCACTGAAGTTGGAATAGGAATTTTTACCCCTCCGCTATCCAACACTTTCACTACTGTTGCACTCACTGGAGTGGGAACAGTAATTTTTACCCCTCCGCTATCCAACACTTTCCCTACTGTTGCACTCACTGGAGTGGGAATAGTAATTTTTACCCCTCCGCTGTCCAACACTTTCCCTACTGTTACACTCACTGGAGTGGGAACAGTAATTTTTACCCCTCCGCTGTCCAACACTTTCGTTACTGTTACACTCACTGGAGTGGGAATAGTAATTTTGACCCCTCTACTATCCAACACTTACCCTACTGTTGCGCTCACTGGAGTTGGAATAGTAATTTTTACCCCTCCGCTATCCAACACTTTCCCTACTGTTGCACTCACTGGAGTGGGAATAATAATTTTTACCCCTCCACTATCCAACACTTTCCCTACTGTTACACTCACTGGAGTGGGAAAAGTAATTTCTCCCCCTTCGCTTTCCAACACTTTCCCTACTGTTGCACTCACTGGAGTGGAAATAGTAATTTTACCCCTCCGCTGTCCAACACTTTCCCTACTGTTACACTCACTGGAGTGGGATAAGTAATTTTTACCCCTCGATGTCCAACACTTTCCCTACTGTTACACTCACTGTAGTAGGAAAAGTAATTTCTACCCCTCAGCTATCCAACACTTTTACTACTGTTGCACTCACTGGAGTGGGAATAGTAACTTCTACCCTCAGCTATCCACAACACTTTCCCTACTTTTACAATTATTGGAGTGGGAATAGTAAATTTTATCCAGCCACCATCCAACACTTTCTCTACTGTTGCACTCACTGGAGTGGGAATAGTAATTTTACGCCTCCGCTGTCAAACACTTTCCCTACTGTTACACTCACTGGAGTGGGAATAGAAATGTTACACCTCCGCTGTCAAACACTTTCCCTACTGTTACACTCACTGGAGTGGGAATAGTAATTTTTACCCCTCCGCTGTCCAACACTTTCCCCACTGTTGCACTCACTGAAGTTGGAATAGTAATTTTTACCCCTCCGCTATCCAACACTTTCACTACTGTTGCACTCACTGGAGTGGGAATAGTCATTTTTACCCCTCCGCTATCCAATGCTTTCCCTACTGTTACATTCACTAGTGTGGGAAAAGTAATTTCTACCCCTCCGCTTTCCAACCCTTTCCCTACAGTTGCACTCACTGGAGTGGGAATAGTAACTTTTACCCCTCCGCTGTCCAACACTTTCCCTACTGCTGCACTCACTGAAGTTGGAATAGTAATCTTTACCCCTCCGCTATCCAACACTTTTACTATTGTTGCACTCACTGGAGCGGGAATAGTAATTTCTAACCCTCAGCTATCCAACACTTTCACTACTTTTACAATTATTGGAGTGGGAATAGTAAATTTTATCCAGCCACCATCCAACACTTTCTCTACTGTTGCACTCACTGGAGTGGGAATAGTAATTTTTACACCTCCGCTGTCCAACACTTTCCCTACTGTTACACTCACTGGAGTGGGAATAGTAATTTTTACCCCTCCGCTGTCCAACACTTTCCCTACTGTTGCACTCACTGAAGTTGGAATAGTAATTTTTACCCTTCCGCTATCCAACACTTTCACTACTGTTGCACTCACTGGGGCGGGAATAGTTATTTCTACCCTCAGCTATCCAACACTTTCCCTACTTTTACAATTATTGGAGTGGGAATAGTAAATTTTATCCAGCCACCATCCAACACTTTCTCTACTGTTGCACTCACTGGAGTGGGAATAGTAATTTTTACCCATCCACTGTCCAACCCTTTCCCTACTGTTACACTCACTGGAGTGGGAAAAGTAATTTCTACCCCTCCGCTTTCCAACACTTTCCATACAGTTGCACTCACCAGAGTGGGAATAGTCATTTTTACCCCCGCTGTCCAACACTTTCCCTTCTGTTACACTCACTGGAGTGGGAATAGTAATTTTCACCCCTCCGCTGTCCAACACTTTCCCTACTGTTGCACTCACTGAAGTTGGAATAGGAATTTTTACCCCTCCGCTATCCTACACTTTCACTACTGTTGCACTCACTGGAGTGGGAACAGTAATTTTACCCCTCCGCTATCCAACACTTTCCCTATTGTTGCACTCACTGGAGTGGGAATAGTAATTTTTACCCCTCCGCTATCCAGCACTTTCCCTACTGTTACACTCACTGGATTGGGAAAAGTAATTTCTACGCCTCCGCTTTCCAACACTTTCCCTACTGTTGCACTCACTGGAGTGGGAATAGTAATTTTTACCCCTCCGCTGTCCAACACTTTCCCTACTGTTACACTCACTGGAGTAGGAAAAGTAATTTCTACCCCTCCGCTATCCAACACTTTTACTACTGTTGCACTCACTGGAGTGGGAATAGTAACTTCTACCCCTCAGCTATCCACAACACTTTCCCTACTTTTACAATTATTGGAGTGGGACTAGTACATTTTTCCAGCCACCATCCAACACTTTCTCTACTGTTGCACTCACTGGAATGGGAATAGTAATTTTTACCCCTCCGCTGTCCAACACTTTCCCTACTGCTACACTCACTGGAGTGGGAATAGTAATTTTTACCCCTCCGCTGTCCAACACTTTCCCTACTGTTGCACTCACTGAAGTTGGAATAGTAATTTTTACCCCTCCGCTGTCCAACACTTTCGTTACTGTTACACTCACTGGAGTGGGAATAGTAATTTTGACCCCTCTACTATCCAACACTTACCGTACTGTTGTGCTCACTGGAGTTGGAATAGTAATTTTTACCCCTCCGCTATCGAACACTTTCACTACTGTTGCACTCACTGGGGCGGGAATAGTTATTTCTACCCCTCAGCTATCCAACACTTTCCCTACTTTTACAATTATTGGAGTGGGAATAGTACATTTTATCCAGCCACCATCCAATACTTTCTCTAATGTTGAACTCACTGGAGTGGGAATAGTAATTTTTACCCATCCACTGTCCAACCCTTTCCCTACTGTTACACTCACTGTAGTGGGACAAGTAATTTCTACCCCTCCGCTTTCCAACACTTTCCATACAGTTGCACTCACTGGAGTGGGAATAGTAATTTTTACCCCTCCGCTGTCCAACACTTTCCCTACTGTTACACTCACTGGAGTGGGAATAGTAATTTTACCCCTCCGCTGTTGAACACTTTCCCTACTGTTGCACTCACTGAAATTGGAATAGTAATCTTTACCCCTCCGCTATCCAACACTTTCACTACTGTTGCACTCACTGGAGCGGGAATAGTAATTTCTACCCCTCAGCTATCAAACACTTTCCCTACTTTTACAATTATTGGAGTGGGAATAGTAAATTTTATCCAGCCACCATCCAACACTATCACTACTGTTGCACTCACTGGAGTGGGAATAGTAATTTTCACCCCTCCGCTGTCCAACACTTTCCCTACTTTTGCACTCACTGAAGTTGGAATAGGAATTTTTACCCCTCCGCTATCCAACACTTTCACTACTGTTGCACTCACTGGAGTGGGAACAGTAATTTTTACCCCTCCGCTATCCAACACTTTCCCTACTGTTGCACTCACTGGAGTGGGAATAGTAATTTTTACCCCTCCGCTGTCCAACACTTTCCCTACTGTTACACTCACTGGAGTGGGAACAGTAATTTTTACCCCTCCGCTGTCCAACACTTTCGTTACTGTTACACTCACTGGAGTGGGAATAGTAATTTTGACCCCTCTACTATCCAACACTTACCCTACTGTTGCGCTCACTGGAGTTGGAATAGTAATTTTTACCCCTCCGCTATCCAACACTTTCCCTACTGTTGCACTCACTGGAGTGGGAATAATAATTTTTACCCCTCCACTATCCAACACTTTCCCTACTGTTACACTCACTGGAGTGGGAAAAGTAATTTCTCCCCCTTCGCTTTCCAACACTTTCCCTACTGTTGCACTCACTGGAGTGGAAATAGTCATTTTTACCCCTCCGCTGTCCAACACTTTCCCTACTGTTACACTCACTGGAGTGGGATAAGTAATTTTTACCCCTCGATGTCCAACACTTTCCCTACTGTTACACTCACTGTAGTAGGAAAAGTAATTTCTACCCCTCCGCTATCCAACACTTTTACTACTGTTGCACTCACTGGAGTGGGAATAGTAACTTCTACCCCTCAGCTATCCACAACACTTTCCCTACTTTTACAATTATTGGAGTGGGAATAGTAAATTTTATCCAGCCACCATCCAACACTTTCTCTACTGTTGCACTCACTGGAGTGGGAATAGTAATTTTTACGCCTCCGCTGTCAAACACTTTCCCTACTGTTACACTCACTGGAGTGGGAATAGAAATGTTACACCTCCGCTGTCAAACACTTTCCCTACTGTTACACTCACTGGAGTGGGAATAGTAATTTTTACCCCTCCGCTGTCCAACACTTTCCCCACTGTTGCACTCACTGAAGTTGGAATAGTAATTTTTACCCCTCCGCTATCCAACACTTTCACTACTGTTGCACTCACTGGAGTGGGAATAGTCATTTTTACCCCTCCGCTATCCAATGCTTTCCCTACTGTTACATTCACTAGTGTGGGAAAAGTAATTTCTACCCCTCCGCTTTCCAACCCTTTCCCTACAGTTGCACTCACTGGAGTGGGAATAGTAACTTTTACCCCTCCGCTGTCCAACACTTTCCCTACTGCTGCACTCACTGAAGTTGGAATAGTAATCTTTACCCCTCCGCTATCCAACACTTTTACTATTGTTGCACTCACTGGAGCGGGAATAGTAATTTCTAACCCTCAGCTATCCAACACTTTCACTACTTTTACAATTATTGGAGTGGGAATAGTAAATTTTATCCAGCCACCATCCAACACTTTCTCTACTGTTGCACTCACTGGAGTGGGAATAGTAATTTTTACACCTCCGCTGTCCAACACTTTCCCTACTGTTACACTCACTGGAGTGGGAATAGTAATTTTTACCCCTCCGCTGTCCAACACTTTCCCTACTGTTGCACTCACTGAAGTTGGAATAGTAATTTTTACCCTTCCGCTATCCAACACTTTCACTACTGTTGCACTCACTGGGGCGGGAATAGTTATTTCTACCCCTCAGCTATCCAACACTTTCCCTACTTTTACAATTATTGGAGTGGGAATAGTAAATTTTATCCAGCCACCATCCAACACTTTCTCTACTGTTGCACTCACTGGAGTGGGAATAGTAATTTTTACCCATCCACTGTCCAACCCTTTCCCTACTGTTACACTCACTGGAGTGGGAAAAGTAATTTCTACCCCTCCGCTTTCCAACACTTTCCATACAGTTGCACTCACCAGAGTGGGAATAGTCATTTTTACCCCCGCTGTCCAACACTTTCCCTTCTGTTACACTCACTGGAGTGGGAATAGTAATTTTCACCCCTCCGCTGTCCAACACTTTCCCTACTGTTGCACTCACTGAAGTTGGAATAGGAATTTTTACCCCTCCGCTATCCTACACTTTCACTACTGTTGCACTCACTGGAGTGGGAACAGTAATTTTTACCCCTCCGCTATCCAACACTTTCCCTATTGTTGCACTCACTGGAGTGGGAATAGTAATTTTTACCCCTCCGCTATCCAGCACTTTCCCTACTGTTACACTCACTGGATTGGGAAAAGTAATTTCTACGCCTCCGCTTTCCAACACTTTCCCTACTGTTGCACTCACTGGAGTGGGAATAGTAATTTTTACCCCTCCGCTGTCCAACACTTTCCCTACTGTTACACTCACTGGAGTAGGAAAAGTAATTTCTACCCCTCCGCTATCCAACACTTTTACTACTGTTGCACTCACTGGAGTGGGAATAGTAACTTCTACCCCTCAGCTATCCACAACACTTTCCCTACTTTTACAATTATTGGATTGGGAATAGTAAATTTTATCAAGCCACCATCCAACACTTTCTCTACTGTTGCACTCACTGGAGTGGGAATAGTAATTTTTACGCCTCCGCTGTCAAACACTTTCCCTACTGTTACACTCACTGGAGTGGGAATAGTAATTTTTACCCCTCCACTGTCCAACACTTTCGTTACTGTTACACTCACTGGAGTGGGAATAGTAATTTTGACCCCTCTGCTATCCAACACTTACCCTACTGTTGCGCTCACTGGAGTTAGAATAGTAATTTTTACCCCTCCGCTATCCAACACTTTCCCTACTGTTGCACTCACTGGAGTGGGAATAGTAATTTTTACCCCTCCGCTATCCAACACTTTCCCTACTGTTACACTCACTGGATGGGAAAAGTAATTTCTCCCCCTCCGCTTTCCAACACTTTCCCTACTGTTGCACTCACTGGAGTGGGAATAGTAATTTTTACCCCTCCGCTGTCCAACACTTTCCCTACTGTTACACTCACTGGAGTGGGAATAGTAATTTTTACCCCTCTGCTGTCCAACACTTTCCCTACTGTTACATTCACTGAAGTAGGAAAAGTAATTTCTACCCCTCCGCTATCCAACACTTTTACTACTGTTGCACTCACTGGCGTGTGAATAGTAATTTCTACCCCTCAGCTATCCACAACACTTTCCCTACTTTTAAAATTATTGGAGTGGGAATAGTAAAGTTTATCCAGCCACCATCCAACACTTTCTCTACTGTTGCACTCACTGGAGTGGGAATAGAAATGTTACGCCTCCGCTGTCAAACACTTTCCCTACTGTTACACTCACTGGAGTGGGAATAGTAATTTTTACCCCTCCGCTGTCCAACACTTTCCCCACTGTTGCACTCACTGAAGTTGGAATAGTAATTTTTACCCCTCCGCTATCCAACACTTTCACTACTGTTGCACTCACTGGAGTGGGAATAGTCATTTTTACCCCTCCGCTATCCAATGCTTTCCCTACTGTTACATTCACTAGTGTGGGAAAAGTAATTTCTACCCCTCCGCTTTCCAACCCTTTCCCTACAGTTGCTCTCACTGGAGTGGGAATAGTAATTTTTACCCCTCCGCTGTCTAACACTTTCCCTACTGCTGCACTCATTGAAGTTGGAATAGTAATCTTTACCCCTCCGCTATCCAACACTTTTACTATTGTTGCACTCACTGGAGCGGGAATAGTAATTTCTACCCCTCAGCTATCCAACACTTTCACTACTTTTACAATTATTGGAGTGGGAATAGTAAATTTTATCCAGCCACCATCCAACACTTTCTCTACTGTTGCACTCACTGGAGTGGGAATAGTAATTTTTACACCTCCGCTGTCCAACACTTTCCCTACTGTTACACTCACTGGAGTGGTAATAGTAATTTTTACCCCTCCGCTGTCCAACACTTTCCCTACTGTTGCACTCACTGAAGTTGGAATAGTAATTTTTACCCCTCCGCTATCCAGCACTTTCCCTACTGTTACACTCACTGTAGTGGGAAAAGTAATTTTTACCCCTCCGCTTTCCAACACTTTCCCTACTGTTGCACTCACTGGAGTGGGAATAGTAATTTTTACCCCTCCGCTGTCCAACACTTTCCCTACTGCTACACTCACTGGAGTTGGAATAGTAATTTTTACCCCTCCGCTGTCCAACACTTTCGTTACTGTTACACTCACTGGAGTGGGAATAGTAATTTTGACCCCTCTACTATCCAACACTTACCGTACTGTTGCGCTCACTGGAGTTGGAATAGTAATTTTTACCCCTCCGCTATCCAACACTTTCACTACTGTTGCACTCACTGGGGCGGGAATAGTTATTTCTACCCTCAGCTATCCAACACTTTCCCTACTTTTACAATTATTGGAGTGGGAATAGTAAATTTTATCCAGCCACCATCCAATACTTTCTCTAATGTTTAACTCACTGGAGTGGGAATAGTAATTTTTACCCATCCACTGTCCAACCCTTTCCCTACTGTTACACTCACTGTAGTGGGACAAGTAATTTCTACCCCTCCGCTTTCCAACACTTTCCATACAGTTGCACTCACTGGAGTGGGAATAGTAATTTTTACCCCTCCGCTGTCCAACACTTTCCCTACTGTTACACTCACTGGAGTGGGAATAGTAATTTTTACCCCTCCGCTGTTGAACACTTTCCCTACTGTTGCACTCACTGAAATTGGAATAGTAATCTTTACCCCTCCGCTATCCAACACTTTCACTACTGTTGCACTCACTGGAGCGGGAATAGTAATTTCTACCCCTCAGCTATCAAACACTTTCCCTACTTTTACAATTATTGGAGTGGGAATAGTAAATGTTATCCAGCCACCATCCAACACTATCACTACTGTTGCACTCACTGGAGTGGGAATAGTAATTTTCACCCCTCCGCTGTCCAACACTTTCCCTACTTTTGCACTCACTAAAGTTGGAATAGGAATTTTTACCCCTCCGCTATCCAACACTTTCACTACTGTTGCACTCACTGGAGTGGGAATAGTAATTTTTACCCCTCCGCTATCCAGCACTTTCCCTACTGTTACACTCACTGGATTGGGAAAAGTAATTTCTACCCCTCCGCTTTCCAACATTTTCCCTACTGTTGCACTCACTGGAGTGGGAATAGTAATTTTTACCCCTCCGCTGTCCAACACTTTCCCTACTGTTACACTCACTGGAGTGGGAATAGTAATTTTTACCCCTCCGCTGTCCAACACTTTCGTTACTGTTACACTCACTGGAGTGGGAATAGTAATTTTGACCCCTCTACTATCCAACACTTACCCTACTGTTGCGCTCACTGGAGTTGGAATAGTAATTTTTACCCCTCCGCTATCCAACACTTTCCCTACTGTTGCACTCACTGGAGTGGGAATAGTAATTTTTACCCCTCCACTATCCAACACTTTCCCTACTGTTACACTCACTGGAGTGGGAAAAGTAATTTCTCCCCTCCGCTTTCCAACACTTTCCCTACTGTTGCACTCACTGGAGTGGGAATAGTAATTTTTACCCCTCCGCTGTCCAACACTTTCCCTACTGTTACACTCACTGGAGTGGGAATGGTAATTTTTACCCCTCCGCTGTCCAACACTTTCCCTACTGTTACACTCACTGGAGTAGGAAAAGTAATTTCTACCCCTCCGCTATCCAACACTTTTACCACTGTTGCACTCACTGGAGTGGGAATAGTAACTTCTACCCCTCAGCTATCCACAACACTTTCCCTACTTTTACAATTATTGGAGTGGGAATAGTAAATTTTATCCAGCCACCATCCAACACTTTCTCTACTGTTGCACTCACTGGAGTGGGAATAGTAATTTTTACGCCTCCGCTGTCAAACACTTTCCCTACTGTTACACTCACTGGAGTGGGAATAGTAATTTCTACCCCTCCGCTGTCCAACACTTTCCCCACTGTTGCACTCACTGAAGTTGGAATAGTAATTTTTACCCCTCCACTATGCAACACTTTCACTACTGTTGCACTCACTGGAGTGGGAATGGTAATTTTTACCCCTCCGCTATCCAACGCTTTCCCTACTGTTACATTCACTGGTGTGGGAAAAGTAATTTCTACCCCTCTGCTTTCCAATCCTTTCCCTACAGTTGCACTCACTGGAGTGGGAATAGTAATTTTACCCCTCCGCTGTCCAACACTTTCCCTACTGTTGCACTCACTGAAGTTGGAATAGTAATCTTTACCCCTTCGCTATCCAACACTTTTACTATTGTTGCACTCACTGGAGCAGGAATAGTAATTTCTACCCTCAGCTATCCAACACTTTCCCTACTTTTACAATTATTGGAGTGGGAATAGTAAATTTTATCCAGCCACAATCCAACAACTTTCTCTACTGTTGCACTCACTGCAGTGGGAATAGTAATTTTTACACCTCCGCTGTCCAACACTTTCCCTACTGTTACACTCACTGGAGTGGGAATAGTAATTTTACCCCTCCGCTGTCCAACACTTTCCCTACTGTTGCACTCACTGCAGTTGGAATAGTAATTTTACCCCTCCGCTATCCAACACTTTCACTACTGTTGCACTCACTGGAGTGGGAATAGTAATTTTTACCCCTCCGCTGTCCAACACTTTCCCTACTGTTACACTCACTGGAGTGGGAATAGTAATTTTTACCCCTCCGCTGTCCAACACTTTCCCTACTGTTGCACTCACTGGAGTTGGAATAGTAATTTTTACCCCTCTGCTATCCAACACTTTCACTACTGTTGCACTCACTGGAGCGGGAATAGTAATTTCTACCCCTCAGCTATCCAACACTTTCCCTACTTTTACAATTATTGGAGTGGGAATAGTAATTTTTATCCAGCCACCATCCAACACATTCTCTACTGTTGCACTCACTGGAGTGGGAATAGTAATGTTTACCCCTCTGCTGTCCAACACTTTCCCTACTGTTGCACTCACTGAAGTTGGAATAGTAATTTTTACCCCTCCGCTATCCAGCACTTTCCCTACTGTTACACTCACTGTAGTGGGAAAAGTAATTTTTACCCCTCCGCTTTCCAACACTTTCCCTACTGTTGCACTCACTGGAGTGGGAATAGTAATTTTTACACCTCCGCTGTCCAACACTTTCCCTACTGTTACACTCACTGGAGTGGTAATAGTAATTTTTACCCCTCCGCTGTCCAACACTTTCCCTACTGTTGCACTCACTGAAGTTGGAATAGTAATTTTTACCCCTCCGCTATCCAGCACTTTCCCTACTGTTACACTCACTGTAGTGGGAAAAGTAATTTTTACCCCTCCGCTATCCAGCACTTTCCCTACTGTTACACTCACTGTAGTGGGAAAAGTAATTTTTACCCCTCCGCTTTCCAACACTTTCCCTACTGTTGCACTCACTGAAGTTGGAATAGTAATTTTTACCCCTCCGCTATCCAGCACTTTCCCTACTGTTACACTCACTGTAGTGGGAAAAGTAATTTTTACCCCTCCGCTTTCCAACACTTTCCCTACTGTTGCACTCACTGGAGTGGGAATAGTAATTTTTACCCCTCCGCTGTCCAACACTTTCCCTACTGCTACACTCACTGGAGTTGGAATAGTAATTTTTACCCCTCCGCTGTCCAACACTTTCGTTACTGTTACACTCACTGGAGTGGGAATAGTAATTTTGACCCCTCTACTATCCAACACTTACCGTACTGTTGCGCTCACTGGAGTTGGAATAGTAATTTTTACCCCTCCGCTATCCAACACTTTCACTACTGTTGCACTCACTGGGGCGGGAATAGTTATTTCTACCCCTCAGCTATCCAACACTTTCCCTACTTTTACAATTATTGGAGTGGGAATAGTAAATTTTATCCAGCCACCATCCAATACTTTCTCTAATGTTGAACTCACTGGAGTGGGAATAGTAATTTTTACCCATCCACTGTCCAACCCTTTCCCTACTGTTACACTCACTGTAGTGGGACAAGTAATTTCTACCCCTCCGCTTTCCAACACTTTCCATACAGTTGCACTCACTGGAGTGGGAATAGTAATTTTTACCCCTCCGCTGTCCAACACTTTCCCTACTGTTACACTCACTGGAGTGGGAATAGTAATTTTTACCCCTCCGCTGTTGAACACTTTCCCTACTGTTGCACTCACTGAAATTGGAATAGTAATCTTTACCCCTCCGCTATCCAACACTTTCACTACTGTTGCACTCACTGGAGCGGGAATAGTAATTTCTACCCCTCAGCTATCAAACACTTTCCCTACTTTTACAATTATTGGAGTGGGAATAGTAAATTTTATCCAGCCACCATCCAACACTATCACTACTGTTGCACTCACTGGAGTGGGAATAGTAATTTTCACCCCTCCGCTGTCCAACACTTTCCCTACTTTTGCACTCACTAAAGTTGGAATAGGAATTTTACCCCTCCGCTATCCAACACTTTCACTACTGTTGCACTCACTGGAGTGGGAATAGTAATTTTTACCCCTCCGCTATCCAGCACTTTCCCTACTGTTACACTCACTGGATTGGGAAAAGTAATTTCTACCCCTCCGCTTTCCAACATTTTCCCTACTGTTGCACTCACTGGAGTGGGAATAGTAATTTTTACCCCTCCGCTGTCCAACACTTTCCCTACTGTTACACTCACTGGAGTGGGAATAGTAATTTTTACCCCTCCGCTGTCCAACACTTTCGTTACTGTTACACTCACTGGAGTGGGAATAGTAATTTTGACCCCTCTACTATCCAACACTTACCCTACTGTTGCGCTCACTGGAGTTGGAATAGTAATTTTTACCCCTCCGCTATCCAACACTTTCCCTACTGTTGCACTCACTGGAGTGGGAATAGTAATTTTTACCCCTCCACTATCCAACACTTTCCCTACTGTTACACTCACTGGAGTGGGAAAAGTAATTTCTCCCCCTCCGCTTTCCAACACTTTCCCTACTGTTGCACTCACTGGAGTGGGAATAGTAATTTTTACCCCTCCGCTGTCCAACACTTTCCCTACTGTTACACTCACTGGAGTGGGAATGGTAATTTTTACCCCTCCGCTGTCCAACACTTTCCCTACTGTTACACTCACTGGAGTAGAAAAAGTAATTTCTACCCCTCCGCTATCCAACACTTTTACCACTGTTGCACTCACTGGAGTGGGAATAGTAACTTCTACCCCTCAGCTATCCACAACACTTTCCCTACTTTTACAATTATTGGAGTGGGAATAGTAAATTTTATCCAGCCACCATCCAACACTTTCTCTACTGTTGCACTCACTGGAGTGGGAATAGTAATTTTTACGCCTCCGCTGTCAAACACTTTCCCTACTGTTACACTCACTGGAGTGGGAATAGTAATTTCTACCCCTCCGCTGTCCAACACTTTCCCCACTGTTGCACTCACTGAAGTTGGAATAGTAATTTTTACCCCTCCACTATGCAACACTTTCACTATTGTTGCACTCACTGGAGTGGGAATGGTAATTTTACCCCTCCGCTATCCAACGCTTTCCCTACTGTTACATTCACTGGTGTGGGAAAAGTAATTTCTACCCCTCTGCTTTCCAATCCTTTCCCTACAGTTGCACTCACTGGAGTGGGAATAGTAATTTTTACCCCTCCGCTGTCCAACACTTTCCCTACTGTTGCACTCACTGAAGTTGGAATAGTAATCTTTACCCCTTTGCTATCCAACACTTTTACTATTGTTGCACTCACTGGAGCAGGAATAGTAATTTCTACCCCTCAGCTATCCAACACTTTCCCTACTTTTACAATTATTGGAGTGGGAATAGTAAATTTTATCCAGCCACAATCCAACAACTTTCTCTACTGTTGCACTCACTGCAGTGGGAATAGTAATTTTTACACCTCCGCTGTCCAACACTTTCCCTACTGTTACACTCACTGGAGTGGGAATAGTAATTTTTACCCCTCCGCTGTCCAACACTTTCCCTACTGTTGCACTCACTGCAGTTGGAATAGTAATTTTTACCCTCCGCTATCCAACACTTTCACTACTGTTGCACTCACTGGAGTGGGAATAGTAATTTTTACCCCTCCGCTGTCCAACACTTTCCCTACTGTTACACTCACTGGAGTGGGAATAGTAATTTTTACCCCTCCGCTGTCCAACACTTTCCCTACTGTTGCACTCACTGGAGTTGGAATAGTAATTTTTACCCCTCTGCTATCCAACACTTTCACTACTGTTGCACTCACTGGAGCGGGAATAGTAATTTCTACCCCTCAGCTATCCAACACTTTCCCTAATTTACAATTATTGGAGTGGGAATAGTAATTTTTATCCAGCCACCATCCAACACATTCTCTACTGTTGCACTCACTGGAGTGGGAATAGTAATGTTTACCCCTCTGCTGTCCAACACTTTCCCTACTGTTGCACTCACTGAAGTTGGAATAGTAATTTTTACCCCTCCGCTTTCCAACACTTTCCCTACTGTTACACTCACTGGAGTGGGAATAGTAATTTTTACCCCTCTGCTGTCCAACACTTTCCCTACTGTTGCACTCACTGAAGTTGGAATAGTAATTTTTACCCCTCTGCTGTCCAACACTTTCCTTACTGTTACACTCACTGTAGTGGGAAAAGTAATTTTTACCCTTCCGCTATCCAACACTTATCCTTCTGTTGCACTCACTGGAGTTGGAATAGTAATTTTTACCCCGCCGCTATCCAACACTTTCCCTACTGTTGCACTCACTGGAGTGGCAATAGTAATTCTTACCCCTCCGCTATCCAACACTTTCCCTTCTGTTACACTCACTGGAGTGGGAATAGTAATTTTTACCCCTCCCCTATCCAACACTTTCCCTACTGTTGCACTCACTGAAGTTGGAAAAGTAATCTTTACCCCTCCGCTATCCAATACTTTCACTACTGTTGCACTCACTGGAGTGGGAATAGTAATTTCTACCCCTCAGCTATCCAACACTTTCCCTACTTTTACAATTATTGGAGTGGGAATAGTAAATTTTATCCAGCCACCATCCAACACTTTCCCTACTGTTGCACTCACTGAAGTTGGAATAGTAATTTTTACCCCTCCGCTCTCCAACACTTTCCCTATTGTTGCACTCACTGAAGTTGGAATAGTAAACTTTACCCCTCCGCTATCCAACACTTTCACTACTGTTGCACTCACTGGCGCGGGAATAGTAATTTCTACCCCTCAGCTATCCAACACTTTCCCTACTTTTACAATTATTGGAGTGGGAATAGTAAATTTTATCCAGCCAAAATCCAACACTTTCTCTACTGTTGCACTCACTGGAGTGGGAATAGTAATTTTTACCCCTCCACTGTCCAACCCTTTCCCTACTGTTACACTCACTGGAGTGGGAAAAGTAATTTCTACCCCTCCGCTTTCCAACACTTTCCATACAGTTGCACTCACTGGAGTGGGAATAGTAATTTTTACCCTCCGCTGTCTAACACTTTCCCTACTGTTACACTCACTGGAGTGGGAATAGTAATTTTTACCCCTCCACTGTCGAACACTTTCCCTACTGTTGCACTCACTGAAATTGGAATAGTAATCTTTACCCCTCCGCTATCCAACACTTTCACTACTGTTGCACTCACTGGAGCGGGAATAGAAATTTCTACCCCTCAGCTATCAAACACTTTCCCTAGTTTTAAAATTATTGGAGTGGGAATAGTAAATTTTATCCAGCCACCATCCAACACTATCTCTACTGTTGCACTCACTGGATTGGGAATAGTAATTTTTACCCCTCCGCTATCCAGCACTTTCCCTACTGTTACACTCACTGTTTTGGGAAAAGTAATTTCTACCCCTCCGCTTTCCAACACTTTCCCTACTGTTGCACTCACTGGAGTGGGAATAGTAATTTTTACCCCTCCGCTGTCCAACACTTTCCCTACTGTTACACTCACTGGAGTGGGAATAGTAATTTTTACCCCTCCGCTATCCAACACTTTCCCTACTGTTGCACTCACTGAAGTTGGAATAGTAATCTTTACCCCTTTGCTATCCAACACTTTCACTACTGTTGCTCTCACTGGAGTGGGAATAGTAATTTCTACCCCTCACCTGTCCAACACTTTCCCTACTTTTGCAATTATTGGAGTGGGACTAGTAAATTTTTTCCAGCCACCATCCAACACTTTCTCTACTGTTGCACTCACTGGAGTGGGAATAGTAATTTTTACCCCTCCGCTGTCCAACACTTTCCCTACTGTTACACTCACTGGAGTGGGAATAGTAATTTGTACCCCTCCGCTGTCCAACACTTTCCGTACTGTTGCACTCACTGAAGTTGGAATAGTAATTTTTACCCTTCCACTGTCCAACACTTTCGTTACTGTTACACTCACTGGAGTGGGAATAGTAATTTTGAGCCCTCTACTATCCAACACTTACCATACTGTTGCGCTCACTGGAGTTGGAATAGTAATTTTTACCCCTCCGCTATCCAACACTTTCACTACTGTTGCACTCACTGGGGCGGGAATAGTTATTTCTACCCCTCAGCTATCCAACACTTTCCCTACTTTTACAATTATTGGAGTGGGAATAGTACATTTTATCCAGCCACCATCCAACACTTTCTCTACTGTTGCACTCACTGGAGTGGGAATAGTAATTTTTACCCATCCACTGTCCAACCCTTTCCCTACTGTTACACTCACTGGAGTGGGAAAAGTAATTTCTACCACTCCGCTTTCCAACACTTTCCATACAGTTGCACTCACTGGAGTGGGAATAGTAATTTTTACCCCTCCGCTGTCCAACACTTTCCCTACTGTTACACTCACTGGAGTGGGAATAGTAATTTTTACCCCTCCGCTGTCCAACACTTTCCCTACTGTTGCACTCACTGAAATTGGAATAGTAATCTTTACCCCTCCGCTATCCAACACTTTCACTACTGTTGCACTCACTGGAGCGGGAATAGTAATTTCTACCCCTCAGCTATCAAACACTTTCCCTACTTATACAATTATTGGAGTGGGAATAGTACATTTTATCCAGCCACCATCCAACACTATCTCTACTGTTGCACTCACTGGAGTGGGAATAGTCATTTTTACCCCCGCTGTCCAACACTTTCCCTTCTGTTATACTCACTGAAGTGGGAATAGTAATTTTCACCCCTCCGCTGTCCAACACTTTCCCTACTGTTGCACTCACTGAAGTTGGAATAGGAATTTTTACCCCTCCGCTATCCTACACTTTCACTACTGTTGCACTCACTGGAGTGGGAACAGTAATTTTTACCCCTCCGCTATCCAACACTTTCCCTATTGTTGCACTCACTGGAGTGGGAATAGTAATTTGTACCCCTCCGCTATCCAGCACTTTCCCTACTGTTACACTCACTGGATTGGGAAAAGTAATTTCTACCCTCCGCTTTCCAACATTTTCCCTACTGTTGCACTCACTGGAGTGGGAATAGTAATTTTTACCCCTCCACTGTCCAACCCTTTCCCTACTGTTACACTCACTGGAGTGGGAAAAGTAATTTCTACCCCTCCGCTTTCCAACACTTTCCATACAGATGCACTCACTGGAGTGGGAATAGTAATTTTTACCCCTCCGCTGTCCAACACTTTCCCTACTGTTACACTCACTGGAGTGGGAATAGTAATTTTACCCCTCCACTGTCGAACACTTTCCCTACTGTTGCACTCACTGAAATTGGAATAGTAATCTTTACCCCTCCGCTATCCAACACTTTCACTACTGTTGCACTCACTGGAGCGGGAATAGAAATTTCTACCCCTCAGCTATCAAACACTTTCCCTACTTTTACAATTATTGGAGTGGGAATAGTCAATTTTATCCAGCCACCATCCAACACTATCTCTACTGTTGCACTCACTGGATTGGGAATAGTAATTTTTACCCCTCCGCTATCCAGCACTTTCCCTACTGTTACACTCACTGTATTGGGAAAAGTAATTTCTACCCCTCCGCTTTCCAACACTTTCCCTACTGTTGCACTCACTGGAGTGGGAATAGTAATTTTTACCCCTCCGCTGTCCAACACTTTCCCTACTGTTACACTCACTGGAGTGGGAATAGTAATTTTTACCCCTCCGCTATCCAACACTTTCCCTACTGTTGCACTCACTGAAGTTGGAATAGTAATCTTTACCCCTTTGCTATCAAACACTTTCACTACTGTTGCTCTCACTGGAGTGGGAATAGTAATTTCTACCCCTCACCTGTCCAACACTTTCCCTACTTTTGCAATTATTGGAGTGGGACTAGTACATTTTTTCCAGCCACCATCCAACACTTTCTCGACTGTTGCACTCACTGGAGTGGGAATAGTAATTTTTACCCCTCCGCTGTCCAACACTTTCCCTACTGTTACACTCACTGGAGTGGGAATAGTAATTTTTACCCCTCCGCTGTCCAACACTTTCCGTACTGTTGCACTCACTGAAGTTGGAATAGTAATTTTTACCCCTCCACTGTCCAACACATTCGTTACTGTTACACTCACTGGAGTGGGAATAGTAATTTTGACCCCTCTACTATCCAACACTTACCGTACTGTTGCGCTCACTGGAGTTGGAATAGTAATTTTTACCCCTCCGCTATCCAACACTTTCACTACTGTTGCACTCACTGGGCGGGAATAGTTATTTCTACCCCTCAGCTATCCAACACTTTCCCTACTTTTACAATTATTGGAGTGGGAATAGTAAATTTTATCCAGCCACCATCCAACACTTTCTCTACTGTTGCACTCACTGGAGTGGGAATAATAATTTTTACACCTCCGCTGTCCAACACTTTCCCTACTGTTACACTCACTGGAGTGGGAATAGTAATTTTTACCCTCCGCTGTCCAACACTTTCCCTACTGTTGCACTCACTGCAGTTGGAATAGTAATTTTTACCCCTCCGCTATCCAACACTTTCACTACTGTTGCACTCACTGGAGTGGGAATAGTAAGATTTACCCCTCCGCTATCCAACACTTTCCCTACTGTTACACTCACTGTAGTGGGAAAAGTAATTTTTACCCCTCCGCTTTCCAACACTTTCCCTACTGTTGCACTCACTGGAGTGGGAATAGTAATTTTTACCCCTCCGTTGTCCAACACTTTCCCTACTGTTGCACTGACTGGAGTTGGAATAGTAATTTTTACCCCTCTGCTATCCAACACTTTCACTACTGTTGCACTCACTGGAGCGGGAATAGTAATTTCTACCCCTCAGCTATCCAAACACTTTCCCTACTTTTACAATTATTGGAGTGGGAATAGTACATTTTATCCAGCCACCATCCAACACTTTCTCTACTGTTGCACTCACTGGAGTGGGAATAGTAATTTTTACCCATCCACTGTCCAACCCTTTCCCTACTGTTACACTCACTGGAGTGGGAAAAGTAATTTCTACCCCTCCGCTTTCCAACACTTTCCATACAGTTACACTCACTGGAGTGGGAATAGTAATTTTTACCCCTCCGCTGTCCAACACTTTCCCTACTGTTGCACTCACTGAAATTGGAATAGTAATCTTTACCCTCCGCTATCCAACACTTTCACTACTGTTGCACTCACTGGAGCGGGAATAGTAATTTCTACCCCTCAGCTATCAAACACTTTCCCTACTTATACAATTATTGGAGTGGGAATAGTACATTTTATCCAGCCACCATCCAACACTATCTCTACTGTTGCACTCACTGGAGTGGGAATAGTCATTTTTACCCCCCGCTGTCCAACACTTTCCCTTCTGTTACACTCACTGAAGTGGGAATAGTAATTTTCACCCCTCCGCTGTCCAACACTTTCCCTACTGTTGCACTCACTGAAGTTGGAATAGGAATTTTTACCCCTCCGCTATCCTAAACTTTCACTACTGTTGCACTCACTGGAGTGGGAACAGTAATTTTTACCCCTCCGCTATCCAACACTTTCCCTATTGTTGCACTCACTGGAGTGGGAATAGTAATTTGTACCCCTCCGCTATCCAGCACTTTCCCTACTGTTACACTCACTGGATTGGGAAAAGTAATTTCTACCCCTCCGCTTTCCAACATTTTCCCTACTGTTGCACTCACTGGAGTGGGAATAGTAATTTTTACCCCTCCACTGTCCAACCCTTTCCCTACTGTTACACTCACTGGAGTGGGAAAAGTAATTTCTACCCCTCCGCTTTCCAACACTTTCCATACAGTTGCACTCACTGGAGTGGGAATAGTAATTTTTACCCCTCCTCTGTCCAACACTTTCCCTACTGTTACACTCACTGGAGTGGGAATAGTAATTTTTACCCCTCCACTGTCGAACACTTTCCCTACTGTTGCACTCACTGAAATTAGAATAGTAATCTTTACCCCTCCGCTATCCAACACTTTCACTACTGTTGCACTCACTGGAGCGGGAATAGAAATTTCTACCCTCAGCTATCAAACACTTTCCCTACTTTTACAATTATTGGAGTGGGAATAGTCAATTTTATCCAGCCACCATCCAACACTATCTCTACTGTTGCACTCACTGGATTGGGAATAGTAATTTTTACCCCTCCGCTATCCAGCACTTTCCCTACTGTTACACTCACTGTATTGGGAAAAGTAATTTCTACCCCTCCGCTTTCCAACACTTTCCCTACTGTTGCACTCACTGGAGTGGGAATAGTAATTTTTACCCCTCCGCTGTCCAACACTTTCCCTACTGTTACACTCACTGGAGTGGGAATAGTAATTTTTACCCCTCCGCTATCCAACACTTTCCCTACTGTTGCACTCACTGAAGTTGGAATAGTAATCTTTACCCCTTTGCTATCCAACACTTTCACTACTGTTGCTCTCACTGGAGTGGGAATAGTAATTTCTACCCTCACCTGTCCAACACTTTCCCTACTTTTGCAATTATTGGAGTGGGACTAGTAAATTTTTTCCAGCCACCATCCAACACTTTCTCGACTGTTGCACTCACTGGAGTGGGAATAGTAATTTTTACCCCTCCGCTGTCCAACACTTTCCCTACTGTTACACTCACTGGAGTGGGAATAGTAATTTTTACCCCTCCGCTGTCCAACACTTTCCGTACTGTTGCACTCACTGAAGTTGGAATAGTAATTTTTACCCCTCCACTGTCCAACACATTCGTTACTGTTACACTCACTGGAGTGGGAATAGTAATTTTGACCCCTCTACTATCCAACACTTACCGTACTGTTGCGCTCACTGGAATTGGAATAGTAATTTTTACCCCTCCGCTATCCAACACTTTCACTACTGTTGCACTCACTGGGGCGGGAATAGTTATTTCTACCCCTCAGCTATCCAACACTTTCCCTACTTTTACAATTATTGGAGTGGGAATAGTAAATTTTATCCAGCCACCATCCAACACTTTCTCTACTGTTGCACTCACTGGAGTGGGAATAATAATTTTTTACACCTCCGCTGTCCAACACTTTCCCTACTGTTACACTCACTGGAGTGGGAATAGTAATTTTTACCCCTCCGCTGTCCAACACTTTCCCTACTGTTGCACTCACTGCAGTTGGAATAGTAATTTTTACCCCTCCGCTATCCAACACTTTCACTACTGTTGCACTCACTGGAGTGGGAATAGTAAGATTTACCCCTCCGCTATCCAACACTTTCCCTACTGTTACACTCACTGTAGTGGGAAAAGTAATTTTTACCCCTCCGCTTTCCAACACTTTCCCTACTGTTGCACTCACTGGAGTGGGAATAGTAATTTTTACCCCTCCGCTGTCCAACACTTTCCCTACTGTTACACTCACTGGAGTGGGAATAGTAATTTTTACCCCTCCGTTGTCCAACACTTTCCCTACTGTTGCACTGACTGGAGTTGGAATAGTAATTTTTACCCCTCTGCTATCCAACACTTTCACTACTGTTGCACTCACTGGAGCGGGAATAGTAATTTCTACCCCTCAGCTATCCAACACTTTCCCTACTTTTACAATTATTGGAGTGAGAATAGTAAATTTTATCCAGCCACCATCCAACACATTCTCTACTGTTGCACTCACTGGAGTGGGAATAGTAATGTTTACCCCTCTGCTGTCCAACACTTTCCCTACTGTTGCACTCACTGAAGTTGGAATAGTAATTTTTACCCCTCCGCTTTCCAACAAATTCCCTACTGTTACACTCACTGGAGTGGGAATAGTAATTTTTACCCCTCTGCTGTCCAACACTTTCCCTACTGTTGCACTCACTGAAGTTGGAATAGTAATGTTTACCCCTCTGCTGTCCAACACTTTCCTTACTGTTACACTCACTGGAGTGGGAAAAGTAATTTTTAACCTTCCGCTATCCAACACTTATCCTTCTGTTGCACTCACTGGAGTTGGAATAGTAATTTTTACCCCGCCGCTATCCAACACTTTCCCTACTGTTGCACTCACTGGAGTGGCAATAGTAATTCTTATCCCTCCGCTATCCAACACTTTCCCTTCTGTTACACTCACTGGAGTGGGAATAGTAATTTTTACCCTCCCCTATCCAACACTTTCCCTACTGTTGCACTCACTGAAGTTGGAAAAGTAATCTTTACCCTCCGCTATCCAATACTTTCACTACTGTTGCACTCACTGGAGCGGGAATAGTAATTTCTACCCTCAGCTATCCAACACTTTCCCTACTTTTACAAATTATTGGAGTGGGAATAGTAAATTTTATCCAGCCACCATCCAACACTTTCCCTACTGTTGCACTCACTGAAGTTGGAATAGTAATTTTTACCCCTCCGCTCTCCAACACTTTCCCTATTGTTGCACTCACTGAAGTTGGAATAGTAATCTTTACCCCTCCGCTATCCAACACTTTCACTACTGTTGCACTCACTGGGGCGGGAATAGTAATTTCTACCCCTCAGCTATCCAACACTTTCCCTACTTTTACAATTATTGGAGTGGGAATAGTAAATTTTATCCAGCCACCATCCAACACTTTCTCTACTGTTGCACTCACTGGAGTGGGAATAGTAATTTTTACCCCTCCACTGTCCAACCCTTTCCCTACTGTTACACTCACTGGAGTGGGAAAAGTAATTTCTACCCCTCCGCTTTCCAACACTTTCCCTACTGTTGCACTCACTGAAATTGGAATAGTAATCTTTACCCCTCCGCTATCCAACACTTTCACTACTGTTGCACTCACTGGAGCGGGAATAGAAATTTTTACCCCTCAGCTATCAAACACTTTCTCTACTTTTACAATTATTGGAGTGGGAATAGTAAATTTTATCCAGCCACCATCCAACACTTTCCCTACTGTTGCACTCACTGGAGTGGGAATAGTAATTTTTACCCCTCCGCTGTCCAACACTTTCCCTACTGTTACACTCACTGGAGTAGGAAAAGTAATTTCTACCCCTCCGCTATCCAACACTTTTACTACTGTTGCACTCACTGGAGTGGGAATAGTAACTTCTACCCCTCAGCTATCCACAACACTTTCCCTACTTTTACAATTATTGGAGTGGGAATAGTAAATTTTATCAAGCCACCATCCAACACTTTCTCTACTGTTGCACTCACTGGAGTGGGAATAGTAATTTTTACGCCTCCGCTGTCAAACACTTTCCCTACTGTTACACTCACTGGAGTGGGAATAGTAATTTTTACCCCTCCGCTGTCCAACACTTTCGTTACTGTTACACTCACTGGAGTGGGAATAGTAATTTTGACCCCTCTGCTATCCAACACTTACCCTACTGTTGCGCTCACTGGAGTTGGAATAGTAATTTTTACCCCTCGGCTATCCAACACTTTCCCTACTGTTGCAGTCACTGGAGTGGGAATAGTAATTTTTACCCCTCCGCTATCCAACACTTTCCCTACTGTTACACTCACTGGATGGGAAAAGTAATTTCTCCCCCTCCGCTTTCCAACACTTTCCCTACTGTTGCACTCACTGGAGTGGGAATAGTAATTTTACCCCTCTGCTGTCCAACACTTTCCCTACTGTTACATTCACTGAAGTAGGAAAAGTAATTTCTACCGCTCCGCTATCCAACACTTTTACTACTGTTGCACTCACTGGCGTGTGAATAGTAATTTCTACCCCTCAGCTATCCACAACACTTTCCCTACTTTTAAAATTATTGGAGTGGGAATAGTAAATTTTATCCAGCCACCATCCAACACTTTCTCTACTGTTGCACTCACTGGAGTGGGAATAAAAATGTTACGCCTCCGCTGTCAAACACTTTCCCTACTGTTACACTCACTGGAGTGGGAATAGTAATTTTTACCCCTCCGCTGTCCAACACTTTCCCCACTGTTGCACTCACTGAAGTTGGAATAGTAATTTTTACCCCTCCGCTATCCAACACTTTCACTACTGTTGCACTCACTGGAGTGGGAATAGTCATTTTTACCCCTCCGCTATCCAATGCTTTCCCTACTGTTACATTCACTAGTGTGGGAAAAGTAATTTCTACCCCTCCGCTTTCCAACCCTTTCCCTACAGTTGCACTCACTGGAGTGGGAATAGTAATTTTTACCCTCCGCTGTCCAACACTTTCCCTACTGCTGCACTCATTGAAGTTGGAATAGTAATCTTTACCCTCCGCTATCCAACACTTTTACTATTGTTGCACTCACTGAAGTTGGAATAGTAATTTTTACCCCTCCGCTATCCAACACTTTCACTACTGTTGCACTCACTGGAGTGGGAATAGTAAGATTTACCCCTCCGCTGTCCAACACTTTCACTACTTTTACAATTATTGGAGTGGGAATAGTAAATTTTATCCAGCCACCATCCAACACTTTCTCTACTGTTGCACTCACTGGAGTGGGAATAGTAATTTTTACACCTCCGCTGTCCAACACTTTCCCTACTGTTACACTCACTGGAGTGGGAATAGTAATTTTTACCCCTCCGCTGTCCAACACTTTCCCTACTGTTGCACTCACTGAAGTTGGAATAGTAATTTTTACCCCTCCGCTATCCAACACTTTCACTACTGTTGCACTCACTGGAGTGGGAATAGTAAGATTTACCCCTCCGCTATCCAACACTTTCCCTACTGTTACACTCACTGTAGTGGGAAAAGTAATTTTTACCCCTCCGCTTTCCAACACTTTCCCTACTGTTTCACTCACTGGCGTGGGAATAGTAATTTTTACCCCTCCGATGTCCAACACTTTCCCTACTGTTGCACTCACTGGAGTTGGAATAGTAATTTTTACCCCTCTGCTATCCAACACTTTCACTACTGTTGCACTCACTGGAGCGGGAATAGTAATTTCTACCCCTCAGCTATCCAACACTTTCCCTACTTTTACAATTATTGGAGTGGGAATAGTAAATTTTATCCAGCCACCATCCAACACTTTCTCTACTGTTGCACTCACTGGAGTGGGAATAGTAATTTTTACCCCTCTGCTGTCTAACACTTTCCCTACTGTTGCACTCACTGAAGTTAGAATAGTAATTTTTACCCCTCCGCTTTCCAACACTTTCCCTACTGTTACACTCACTGGAGTGGGAATAGAAATTTGTACCCCTCTGCTGTCCAACACTTTCCCTACTGTTGCACTCACTGAAGTTGGAATAGTAATTTTTACCCCTCTGCTGTCCAACACTTTCCTTACTGTTACACTCACTGGAGTGGGAATAGTAATTTTTACCCTTCCGCTATCCAACACTTACCCTTCTGTTGCACTCACTGGAGTTGGAATAGTAATTTTTACCCCGCCGCTATCCAACACTTTCCCTACTGTTGCACTCACTGGAGTGGCAATAGTAATTTTTACCCCTCTGCTATCCAACACTTTCCCTTCTGTTACACTCACTGGAGTGGGAATAGTAATTTTTACCCCTCCCCTATCCAACACTTTCCCTACTGTTGCTCTCACTGAAGTTGGAAAAGTAATCTTTACCCCTCCGCTATCCAATACTTTCACTACTGTTGCACTCACTGGAGCGGGAATAGTAATTTCTACCCCTCAGCTAACCAACACTTTCCCTACTTTTACAATTATTAGAGTGGGAATAGTAAATTTTATCCAGCCACCATCCAACACTTTCCCTACTGTTGCACTCACTGAAGTTGGAATAGTAATTTTTACCCCTCCGCTCTCCAACACTTTCCCTATTGTTGCACTCACTGAAGTTGGAATAGTATTCTTTACCCCTCCGCTATCCAACACTTTCACTACTGTTGCACTCACTGGGGAGGGAATAGTAATTTTTACCCCTCCGCTCTCCAACACTTTCCCTATTGTTGCACTCACTGAAGTTGGAATAGTAATCTTTACCCCTCACCTGTCCAACACTTTCCCTACTTTTGCAATTATTGGAGTGGGACTAGTAAATTTTTTCCAGCCACCATCCAACACTTTCTCTACTGTTGCACTCACTGGAGTGGGAATAGTAATTTTTACCCCTCCGCTGTCCAACACTTTCCCTACTGCTACACTCACTGGAGTGGGAATAGTAATTTTTACCCCTCCGCTGTCCAACACTTTCCCTACTGCTACACTCACTGGAGTTGGAATAGTAATTTTTACCCCTCCGCTGTCCAACACTTTCGTTACTGTTACACTCACTGGAGTGGGAATAGTAATTTTGACCCCTCTACTATCCAACACTTACCGTACTGTTGCGCTCACTGGAGTTGGAATAGTAATTTTTACCCCTCCGCTATCCAACACTTTCACTACTGTTGCACTCACTGGGGCGGGAATAGTTATTTCTACCCCTCAGCTATCCAACACTTTCCCTACTTTTACAATTATTGGAGTGGGAATAGTAAATTTTATCCAGCCACCATCCAATACTTTCTCTAATGTTGAACTCACTGGAGTGGGAATAGTAATTTTTACCCATCCACTGTCCAACCCTTTCCCTACTGTTACACTCACTGTAGTGGGACAAGTAATTTCTACCCCTCCGCTTTCCAACACTTTCCATACAGTTGCACTCACTGGAGTGGGAATAGTAATTTTTACCCCTCCGCTGTCCAACACTTTCCCTACTGTTACACTCACTGGAGTGGGAATAGTAATTTTTACCCCTCCGCTGTTGAACACTTTCCCTACTGTTGCACTCACTGAAATTGGAATAGTAATCTTTACCCCTCCGCTATCCAACACTTTCACTACTGTTGCACTCACTGGAGCGGGAATAGTAATTTCTACCCTCAGCTATCAAACACTTTCCCTACTTTTACAATTATTGGAGTGGGAATAGTAAATTTTATCCAGCCACCATCCAACACTATCACTACTGTTGCACTCACTGGAGTGGGAATAATAATTTTCACCCCTCCGCTGTCCAACACTTTCCCTACTTTTGCACTCACTGAAGTTGGAATAGGAATTTTTACCCCTCCGCTATCCAACACTTTCACTACTGTTGCACTCACTGGAGTGGGAACAGTAATTTTTACCCCTCCGCTATCCAACACTTTCCCTACTGTTGCACTCACTGGAGTGGGAATAGTAATTTTTACCCCTCCGCTATCCAGCACTTTCCCTACTGTTACACTCACTGGATTGGGAAAAGTAATTTCTACCCCTCCGCTTTCCAACATTTTCCCTACTGTTGCACTCACTGGAGTGGGAATAGTAATTTTTACCCCTCCGCTGTCCAACACTTTCCCTACTGTTACACTCACTGGAGTGGGAATAGTAATTTTACCCCTCTGCTGTCCAACACTTTCGTTACTGTTACACTCACTGGAGTGGGAATAGTAATTTTGACCCCTCTACTATCCAACACTTACCCTACTGTTGCGCTCACTGGAGTTGGAATCGTAATTTTTACCCCTCCGCTATCCAACACTTTCCCTACTGTTGCACTCACTGGAGTGGGAATAGTAATTTTTACCCCTCCACTATCCAACACTTTCCCTACTGTTACACTCACTGGAGTGGGAAAAGTAATTTCTCCCCTCCGCTTTCCAACACTTTCCCTACTGTTGCACTCACTGGAGTGGGAATAGTAATTTTTACCCCTCCGCTGTCAAACACTTTCCCTACTGTTACACTCACTGGAGTGGGAATGGTAATTTTTACCCCTCCGCTGTCCAACACTTTCCCTACTGTTACACTCACTGGAGTAGGAAAAGTAATTTCTACCCCTCCGCTATCCAACACTTTTACCACTGTTGCACTCACTGGAGTGGGAATAGTAACTTCTACCCCTCAGCTATCCACAACACTTTCCCTACTTTTACAATTATTGGAGTGGGAATAGTAAATTTTATCCAGCCACCATCCAACACTTTCTCTACTGTTGCACTCACTGGAGTGGGAATAGTAATTTTTACGCCTCCGCTGTCAAACACTTTCCCTACTGTTACACTCACTGGAGTGGGAATAGTAATTTCTACCCCTCCGCTGTCCAACACTTTCCCCACTGTTGCACTCACTGAAGTTGGAATAGTAATTTTTACCCCTCCACTATGCAACACTTTCACTATTGTTGCACTCACTGGAGTGGGAATGGTAATTTTTACCCCTCCGCTATCCAACGCTTTCCCTACTGTTACATTCACTGGTGTGGGAAAAGTAATTTCTACCCCTCTGCTTTCCAATCCTTTCCCTACAGTTGCACTCACTGGAGTGGGAATAGTAATTTTTACCCCTCCGCTGTCCAACACTTTCCCTACTGTTGCACTCACTGAAGTTGGAATAGTAATCTTTACCCCTTTGCTATCCAACACTTTTACTATTGTTGCACTCACTGGAGCAGGAATAGTAATTTCTACCCCTCAGCTATCCAACACTTTCCCTACTTTTACAATTATTGGAGTGGGAATAGTAAATTTTATCCAGCCACAATCCAACAACTTTCTCTACTGTTGCACTCACTGCAGTGGGAATAGTAATTTTTACACCTCCGCTGTCCAACACTTTCCCTACTGTTACACTCACTGGAGTGGGAATAGTAATTTTTACCCCTCCGCTGTCCAACACTTTCCCTACTGTTGCACTCACTGCAGTTGGAATAGTAATTTTTACCCCTCCGCTATCCAACACTTTCACTACTGTTGCACTCACTGGAGTGGGAATAGTAATTTTTACCCCTCCGCTGTCCAACACTTTCCCTACTGTTACACTCACTGGAGTGGGAATAGTAATTTTTACCCCTCCGCTGTCCAACACTTTCCCTACTGTTGCACTCACTGGAGTTGGAATAGTAATTTTTACCCCTCTGCTATCCAACACTTTCACTACTGTTGCACTCACTGGAGCGGGAATAGTAATTTCTACCCCTCAGCTATCCAACACTTTCCCTAATTTACAATTATTGGAGTGGGAATAGTAATTTTTATCCAGCCACCATCCAACACATTCTCTACTGTTGCACTCACTGGAGTGGGAATAGTAATGTTTACCCCTCTGCTGTCCAACACTTTCCCTACTGTTGCACTCACTGAAGTTGGAATAGTAATTTTTACCCCTCCGCTTTCCAACACTTTCCCTACTGTTACACTCACTGGAGTGGGAATAGTAATTTTTACCCCTCTGCTGTCCAACACTTTCCCTACTGTTGCACTCACTGAAGTTGGAATAGTAATTTTTACCCCTCTGCTGTCCAACACTTTCCTTACTGTTACACTCACTGTAGTGGGAAAAGTAATTTTTACCCTTCCGCTATCCAACACTTATCCTTCTGTTGCACTCACTGGAGTTGGAATAGTAATTTTTACCCCGCCGCTATCCAACACTTTCCCTACTGTTGCACTCACTGGAGTGGCAATAGTAATTCTTACCCCTCCGCTATCCAACACTTTCCCTTCTGTTACACTCACTGGAGTGGGAATAGTAATTTTTACCCCTCCCCTATCCAACACTTTCCCTACTGTTGCACTCACTGAAGTTGGAAAAGTAATCTTTACCCCTCCGCTATCCAATACTTTCACTACTGTTGCACTCACTGGAGTGGGAATAGTAATTTCTACCCCTCAGCTATCCAACACTTTCCCTACTTTTACAATTATTGGAGTGGGAATAGTAAATTTTATCCAGCCACCATCCAACACTTTCCCTACTGTTGCACTCACTGAAGTTGGAATAGTAATTTTTACCCCTCCGCTCTCCAACACTTTCCCTATTGTTGCACTCACTGAAGTTGGAATAGTAAACTTTACCCCTCCGCTATCCAACACTTTCACTACTGTTGCACTCACTGGCGCGGGAATAGTAATTTCTACCCCTCAGCTATCCAACACTTTCCCTACTTTTACAATTATTGGAGTGGGAATAGTAAATTTTATCCAGCCAAAATCCAACACTTTCTCTACTGTTGCACTCACTGGAGTGGGAATAGTAATTTTTACCCCTCCACTGTCCAACCCTTTCCCTACTGTTACACTCACTGGAGTGGGAAAAGTAATTTCTACCCCTCCGCTTTCCAACACTTTCCATACAGTTGCACTCACTGGAGTGGGAATAGTAATTTTTACCCCTCCGCTGTCTAACACTTTCCCTACTGTTACACTCACTGGAGTGGGAATAGTAATTTTTACCCCTCCACTGTCGAACACTTTCCCTACTGTTGCACTCACTGAAATTGGAATAGTAATCTTTACCCCTCCGCTATCCAACACTTTCACTACTGTTGCACTCACTGGAGCGGGAATAGAAATTTCTACCCCTCAGCTATCAAACACTTTCCCTAGTTTTAAAATTATTGGAGTGGGAATAGTAAATTTTATCCAGCCACCATCCAACACTATCTCTACTGTTGCACTCACTGGATTGGGAATAGTAATTTTTACCCCTCCGCTATCCAGCACTTTCCCTACTGTTACACTCACTGTTTTGGGAAAAGTAATTTCTACCCCTCCGCTTTCCAACACTTTCCCTACTGTTGCACTCACTGGAGTGGGAATAGTAATTTTTACCCCTCCGCTGTCCAACACTTTCCCTACTGTTACACTCACTGGAGTGGGAATAGTAATTTTTACCCCTCCGCTATCCAACACTTTCCCTACTGTTGCACTCACTGAAGTTGGAATAGTAATCTTTACCCCTTTGCTATCCAACACTTTCACTACTGTTGCTCTCACTGGAGTGGGAATAGTAATTTCTACCCCTCACCTGTCCAACACTTTCCCTACTTTTGCAATTATTGGAGTGGGACTAGTAAATTTTTTCCAGCCACCATCCAACACTTTCTCTACTGTTGCACTCACTGGAGTGGGAATAGTAATTTTTACCCCTCCGCTGTCCAACACTTTCCCTACTGTTACACTCACTGGAGTGGGAATAGTAATTTGTACCCCTCCGCTGTCCAACACTTTCCGTACTGTTGCACTCACTGAAGTTGGAATAGTAATTTTACCCTTCCACTGTCCAACACTTTCGTTACTGTTACACTCACTGGAGTGGGAATAGTAATTTTGAGCCCTCTACTATCCAACACTTACCATACTGTTGCGCTCACTGGAGTTGGAATAGTAATTTTTACCCCTCCGCTATCCAACACTTTCACTACTGTTGCACTCACTGGGGCGGGAATAGTTATTTCTACCCCTCAGCTATCCAACACTTTCCCTACTTTTACAATTATTGGAGTGGGAATAGTACATTTTATCCAGCCACCATCCAACACTTTCTCTACTGTTGCACTCACTGGAGTGGGAATAGTAATTTTTACCCATCCACTGTCCAACCCTTTCCCTACTGTTACACTCACTGGAGTGGGAAAAGTAATTTCTACCACTCCGCTTTCCAACACTTTCCATACAGTTGCACTCACTGGAGTGGGAATAGTAATTTTTACCCCTCCGCTGTCCAACACTTTCCCTACTGTTACACTCACTGGAGTGGGAATAGTAATTTTTACCCCTCCGCTGTCCAACACTTTCCCTACTGTTGCACTCACTGAAATTGGAATAGTAATCTTTACCCCTCCGCTATCCAACACTTTCACTACTGTTGCACTCACTGGAGCGGGAATAGTAATTTCTACCCCTCAGCTATCAAACACTTTCCCTACTTATACAATTATTGGAGTGGGAATAGTACATTTTATCCAGCCACCATCCAACACTATCTCTACTGTTGCACTCACTGGAGTGGGAATAGTCATTTTTACCCCCGCTGTCCAACACTTTCCCTTCTGTTATACTCACTGAAGTGGGAATAGTAATTTTCACCCCTCCGCTGTCCAACACTTTCCCTACTGTTGCACTCACTGAAGTTGGAATAGGAATTTTTACCCCTCCGCTATCCTACACTTTCACTACTGTTGCACTCACTGGAGTGGGAACAGTAATTTTTACCCCTCCGCTATCCAACACTTTCCCTATTGTTGCACTCACTGGAGTGGGAATAGTAATTTGTACCCCTCCGCTATCCAGCACTTTCCCTACTGTTACACTCACTGGATTGGGAAAAGTAATTTCTACCCCTCCGCTTTCCAACATTTTCCCTACTGTTGCACTCACTGGAGTGGGAATAGTAATTTTTACCCCTCCACTGTCCAACCCTTTCCCTACTGTTACACTCACTGGAGTGGGAAAAGTAATTTCTACCCCTCCGCTTCCAACACTTTCCATACAGATGCACTCACTGGAGTGGGAATAGTAATTTTTACCCCTCCGCTGTCCAACACTTTCCCTACTGTTACACTCACTGGAGTGGGAATAGTAATTTTTACCCCTCCACTGTCGAACACTTTCCCTACTGTTGCACTCACTGAAATTGGAATAGTAATCTTTACCCCTCCGCTATCCAACACTTTCACTACTGTTGCACTCACTGGAGCGGGAATAGAAATTTCTACCCCTCAGCTATCAAACACTTTCCCTACTTTTACAATTATTGGAGTGGGAATAGTCAATTTTATCCAGCCACCATCCAACACTATCTCTACTGTTGCACTCACTGGATTGGGAATAGTAATTTTTACCCCTCCGCTATCCAGCACTTTCCCTACTGTTACACTCACTGTATTGGGAAAAGTAATTTCTACCCCTCCGCTTTCCAACACTTTCCCTACTGTTGCACTCACTGGAGTGGGAATAGTAATTTTTACCCCTCCGCTGTCCAACACTTTCCCTACTGTTACACTCACTGGAGTGGGAATAGTAATTTTTACCCCTCCGCTATCCAACACTTTCCCTACTGTTGCACTCACTGAAGTTGGAATAGTAATCTTTACCCCTTTGCTATCAAACACTTTCACTACTGTTGCTCTCACTGGAGTGGGAATAGTAATTTCTACCCCTCACCTGTCCAACACTTTCCCTACTTTTGCAATTATTGGAGTGGGACTAGTACATTTTTTCCAGCCACCATCCAACACTTTCTCGACTGTTGCACTCACTGGAGTGGGAATAGTAATTTTTACCCCTCCGCTGTCCAACACTTTCCCTACTGTTACACTCACTGGAGTGGGAATAGTAATTTTTACCCCTCCGCTGTCCAACACTTTCCGTACTGTTGCACTCACTGAAGTTGGAATAGTAATTTTTACCCCTCCACTGTCCAACACATTCGTTACTGTTACACTCACTGGAGTGGGAATAGTAATTTTGACCCCTCTACTATCCAACACTTACCGTACTGTTGCGCTCACTGGAGTTGGAATAGTAATTTTTACCCTCCGCTATCCAACACTTTCACTACTGTTGCACTCACTGGGGCGGGAATAGTTATTTCTACCCCTCAGCTATCCAACACTTTCCCTACTTTTACAATTATTGGAGTGGGAATAGTAAATTTTATCCAGCCACCATCCAACACTTTCTCTACTGTTGCACTCACTGGAGTGGGAATAATAATTTTTACACCTCCGCTGTCCAACACTTTCCCTACTGTTACACTCACTGGAGTGGGAATAGTAATTTTTACCCCTCCGCTGTCCAACACTTTCCCTACTGTTGCACTCACTGCAGTTGGAATAGTAATTTTTACCCCTCCGCTATCCAACACTTTCACTACTGTTGCACTCACTGGAGTGGGAATAGTAAGATTTACCCCTCCGCTATCCAACACTTTCCCTACTGTTACACTCACTGTAGTGGGAAAAGTAATTTTTACCCCTCCGCTTTCCAACACTTTCCCTACTGTTGCACTCACTGGAGTGGGAATAGTAATTTTTACCCCTCCGTTGTCCAACACTTTCCCTACTGTTGCACTGACTGGAGTTGGAATAGTAATTTTTACCCCTCTGCTATCCAACACTTTCACTACTGTTGCACTCACTGGAGCGGGAATAGTAATTTCTACCCCTCAGCTATCCAAACACTTTCCCTACTTTTACAATTATTGGAGTGGGAATAGTACATTTTATCCAGCCACCATCCAACACTTTCTCTACTGTTGCACTCACTGGAGTGGGAATAGTAATTTTACCCATCCACTGTCCAACCCTTTCCCTACTGTTACACTCACTGGAGTGGGAAAAGTAATTTCTACCCCTCCGCTTCCAACACTTTCCATACAGTTACACTCACTGGAGTGGGAATAGTAATTTTTACCCCTCCGCTGTCCAACACTTTCCCTACTGTTGCACTCACTGAAATTGGAATAGTAATCTTTACCCCTCCGCTATCCAACACTTTCACTACTGTTGCACTCACTGGAGCGGGAATAGTAATTTCTACCCCTCAGCTATCAAACACTTTCCCTACTTATACAATTATTGGAGTGGGAATAGTACATTTTATCCAGCCACCATCCAACACTATCTCTACTGTTGCACTCACTGGAGTGGGAATAGTCATTTTTACCCCCGCTGTCCAACACTTTCCCTTCTGTTACACTCACTGAAGTGGGAATAGTAATTTTCACCCCTCCGCTGTCCAACACTTTCCCTACTGTTGCACTCACTGAAGTTGGAATAGGAATTTTTACCCCTCCGCTATCCTAAACTTTCACTACTGTTGCACTCACTGGAGTGGGAACAGTAATTTTTACCCCTCCGCTATCCAACACTTTCCCTATTGTTGCACTCACTGGAGTGGGAATAGTAATTTGTACCCCTCCGCTATCCAGCACTTTCCCTACTGTTACACTCACTGGATTGGGAAAAGTAATTTCTACCCCTCCGCTTTCCAACATTTTCCCTACTGTTGCACTCACTGGAGTGGGAATAGTAATTTTTACCCCTCCACTGTCCAACCCTTTCCCTACTGTTACACTCACTGGAGTGGGAAAAGTAATTTCTACCCCTCCGCTTTCCAACACTTTCCATACAGTTGCACTCACTGGAGTGGGAATAGTAATTTTTACCCCTCCGCTGTCCAACACTTTCCCTACTGTTACACTCACTGGAGTGGGAATAGTAATTTTTACCCCTCCACTGTCGAACACTTTCCCTACTGTTGCACTCACTGAAATTAGAATAGTAATCTTTACCCCTCCGCTATCCAACACTTTCACTACTGTTGCACTCACTGGAGCGGGAATAGAAATTTCTACCCCTCAGCTATCAAACACTTTCCCTACTTTTACAATTATTGGAGTGGGAATAGTCAATTTTATCCAGCCACCATCCAACACTATCTCTACTGTTGCACTCACTGGATTGGGAATAGTAATTTTTACCCCTCCGCTATCCAGCACTTTCCCTACTGTTACACTCACTGTATTGGGAAAAGTAATTTCTACCCCTCCGCTTTCCAACACTTTCCCTACTGTTGCACTCACTGGAGTGGGAATAGTAATTTTTACCCCTCCGCTGTCCAACACTTTCCCTACTGTTACACTCACTGGAGTGGGAATAGTAATTTTTACCCCTCCGCTATCCAACACTTTCCCTACTGTTGCACTCACTGAAGTTGGAATAGTAATCTTTACCCCTTTGCTATCCAACACTTTCACTACTGTTGCTCTCACTGGAGTGGGAATAGTAATTTCTACCCCTCACCTGTCCAACACTTTCCCTACTTTTGCAATTATTGGAGTGGGACTAGTAAATTTTTTCCAGCCACCATCCAACACTTTCTCGACTGTTGCACTCACTGGAGTGGGAATAGTAATTTTTACCCCTCCGCTGTCCAACACTTTCCCTACTGTTACACTCACTGGAGTGGGAATAGTAATTTTTACCCCTCCGCTGTCCAACACTTTCCGTACTGTTGCACTCACTGAAGTTGGAATAGTAATTTTTACCCCTCCACTGTCCAACACATTCGTTACTGTTACACTCACTGGAGTGGGAATAGTAATTTTGACCCCTCTACTATCCAACACTTACCGTACTGTTGCGCTCACTGGAATTGGAATAGTAATTTTTACCCCTCCGCTATCCAACACTTTCACTACTGTTGCACTCACTGGGGCGGGAATAGTTATTTCTACCCCTCAGCTATCCAACACTTTCCCTACTTTTACAATTATTGGAGTGGGAATAGTAAATTTTATCCAGCCACCATCCAACACTTTCTCTACTGTTGCACTCACTGGAGTGGGAATAATAATTTTTACACCTCCGCTGTCCAACACTTTCCCTACTGTTACACTCACTGGAGTGGGAATAGTAATTTTTACCCCTCCGCTGTCCAACACTTTCCCTACTGTTGCACTCACTGCAGTTGGAATAGTAATTTTTACCCCTCCGCTATCCAACACTTTCACTACTGTTGCACTCACTGGAGTGGGAATAGTAAGATTTACCCCTCCGCTATCCAACACTTTCCCTACTGTTACACTCACTGTAGTGGGAAAAGTAATTTTTACCCCTCCGCTTTCCAACACTTTCCCTACTGTTGCACTCACTGGAGTGGGAATAGTAATTTTTACCCCTCCGCTGTCCAACACTTTCCCTACTGTTACACTCACTGGAGTGGGAATAGTAATTTTTACCCCTCCGTTGTCCAACACTTTCCCTACTGTTGCACTGACTGGAGTTGGAATAGTAATTTTTACCCCTCTGCTATCCAACACTTTCACTACTGTTGCACTCACTGGAGCGGGAATAGTAATTTCTACCCCTCAGCTATCCAACACTTTCCCTACTTTTACAATTATTGGAGTGAGAATAGTAAATTTTATCCAGCCACCATCCAACACATTCTCTACTGTTGCACTCACTGGAGTGGGAATAGTAATGTTTACCCCTCTGCTGTCCAACACTTTCCCTACTGTTGCACTCACTGAAGTTGGAATAGTAATTTTTACCCCTCCGCTTTCCAACAAATTCCCTACTGTTACACTCACTGGAGTGGGAATAGTAATTTTTACCCCTCTGCTGTCCAACACTTTCCCTACTGTTGCACTCACTGAAGTTGGAATAGTAATGTTTACCCCTCTGCTGTCCAACACTTTCCTTACTGTTACACTCACTGGAGTGGGAAAAGTAATTTTTAACCTTCCGCTATCCAACACTTATCCTTCTGTTGCACTCACTGGAGTTGGAATAGTAATTTTTACCCCGCCGCTATCCAACACTTTCCCTACTGTTGCACTCACTGGAGTGGCAATAGTAATTCTTATCCCTCCGCTATCCAACACTTTCCCTTCTGTTACACTCACTGGAGTGGGAATAGTAATTTTTACCCCTCCCCTATCCAACACTTTCCCTACTGTTGCACTCACTGAAGTTGGAAAAGTAATCTTTACCCCTCCGCTATCCAATACTTTCACTACTGTTGCACTCACTGGAGCGGGAATAGTAATTTCTACCCTCAGCTATCCAACACTTTCCCTACTTTTACAAATTATTGGAGTGGGAATAGTAAATTTTATCCAGCCACCATCCAACACTTTCCCTACTGTTGCACTCACTGAAGTTGGAATAGTAATTTTTACCCCTCCGCTCTCCAACACTTTCCCTATTGTTGCACTCACTGAAGTTGGAATAGTAATCTTTACCCCTCCGCTATCCAACACTTTCACTACTGTTGCACTCACTGGGGCGGGAATAGTAATTTCTACCCCTCAGCTATCCAACACTTTCCCTACTTTTACAATTATTGGAGTGGGAATAGTAAATTTTATCCAGCCACCATCCAACACTTTCTCTACTGTTGCACTCACTGGAGTGGGAATAGTAATTTTTACCCCTCCACTGTCCAACCCTTTCCCTACTGTTACACTCACTGGAGTGGGAAAAGTAATTTCTACCCCTCCGCTTTCCAACACTTTCCCTACTGTTGCACTCACTGAAATTGGAATAGTAATCTTTACCCCTCCGCTATCCAACACTTTCACTACTGTTGCACTCACTGGAGCGGGAATAGAAATTTTACCCTCAGCTATCAAACACTTTCTCTACTTTTACAATTATTGGAGTGGGAATAGTAAATTTTATCCAGCCACCATCCAACACTTTCCCTACTGTTGCACTCACTGGAGTGGGAATAGTAATTTTTACCCCTCCGCTGTCCAACACTTTCCCTACTGTTACACTCACTGGAGTAGGAAAAGTAATTTCTACCCCTCCGCTATCCAACACTTTTACTACTGTTGCACTCACTGGAGTGGGAATAGTAACTTCTACCCCTCAGCTATCCACAACACTTTCCCTACTTTTACAATTATTGGAGTGGGAATAGTAAATTTTATCAAGCCACCATCCAACACTTTCTCTACTGTTGCACTCACTGGAGTGGGAATAGTAATTTTGACCCCTCTGCTATCCAACACTTACCCTACTGTTGCGCTCACTGGAGTTGGAATAGTAATTTTTACCCCTCGGCTATCCAACACTTTCCCTACTGTTGCAGTCACTGGAGTGGGAATAGTAATTTTTACCCCTCCGCTATCCAACACTTTCCCTACTGTTACACTCACTGGATGGGAAAAGTAATTTCTCCCCCTCCGCTTTCCAACACTTTCCCTACTGTTGCACTCACTGGAGTGGGAATAGTAATTTTTACCCCTCTGCTGTCCAACACTTTCCCTACTGTTACATTCACTGAAGTAGGAAAAGTAATTTCTACCGCTCCGCTATCCAACACTTTTACTACTGTTGCACTCACTGGCGTGTGAATAGTAATTTCTACCCCTCAGCTATCCACAACACTTTCCCTACTTTTAAAATTATTGGAGTGGGAATAGTAAATTTTATCCAGCCACCATCCAACACTTTCTCTACTGTTGCACTCACTGGAGTGGGAATAAAAATGTTACGCCTCCGCTGTCAAACACTTTCCCTACTGTTACACTCACTGGAGTGGGAATAGTAATTTTACCCCTCCGCTGTCCAACACTTTCCCCACTGTTGCACTCACTGAAGTTGGAATAGTAATTTTTACCCCTCCGCTATCCAACACTTTCACTACTGTTGCACTCACTGGAGTGGGAATAGTCATTTTTACCCCTCCGCTATCCAATGCTTTCCCTACTGTTACATTCACTAGTGTGGGAAAAGTAATTTCTACCCCTCCGCTTCCAACCCTTTCCCTACAGTTGCACTCACTGGAGTGGGAATAGTAATTTTTACCCTCCGCTGTCCAACACTTTCCCTACTGCTGCACTCATTGAAGTTGGAATAGTAATCTTTACCCCTCCGCTATCCAACACTTTTACTATTGTTGCACTCACTGAAGTTGGAATAGTAATTTTTACCCCTCCGCTATCCAACACTTTCACTACTGTTGCACTCACTGGAGTGGGAATAGTAAGATTTACCCCTCCGCTGTCCAACACTTTCACTACTTTTACAATTATTGGAGTGGGAATAGTAAATTTTATCCAGCCACCATCCAACACTTTCTCTACTGTTGCACTCACTGGAGTGGGAATAGTAATTTTTACACCTCCGCTGTCCAACACTTTCCCTACTGTTACACTCACTGGAGTGGGAATAGTAATTTTACCCCTCCGCTGTCCAACACTTTCCCTACTGTTGCACTCACTGAAGTTGGAATAGTAATTTTTACCCCTCCGCTATCCAACACTTTCACTACTGTTGCACTCACTGGAGTGGGAATAGTAAGATTTACCCCTCCGCTATCCAACACTTTCCCTACTGTTACACTCACTGTAGTGGGAAAAGTAATTTTTACCCCTCCGCTTTCCAACACTTTCCCTACTGTTTCACTCACTGGCGTGGGAATAGTAATTTTTACCCCTCCGATGTCCAACACTTTCCCTACTGTTGCACTCACTGGAGTTGGAATAGTAATTTTTACCCCTCTGCTATCCAACACTTTCACTACTGTTGCACTCACTGGAGCGGGAATAGTAATTTCTACCCTCAGCTATCCAACACTTTCCCTACTTTTACAATTATTGGAGTGGGAATAGTAAATTTTATCCAGCCACCATCCAACACTTTCTCTACTGTTGCACTCACTGGAGTGGGAATAGTAATTTTTACCCCTCTGCTGTCTAACACTTTCCCTACTGTTGCACTCACTGAAGTTAGAATAGTAATTTTTACCCCTCCGCTTTCCAACACTTTCCCTACTGTTACACTCACTGGAGTGGGAATAGAAATTTGTACCCCTCTGCTGTCCAACACTTTCCCTACTGTTGCACTCACTGAAGTTGGAATAGTAATTTTTACCCCTCTGCTGTCCAACACTTTCCTTACTGTTACACTCACTGGAGTGGGAATAGTAATTTTTACCCTTCCGCTATCCAACACTTACCCTTCTGTTGCACTCACTGGAGTTGGAATAGTAATTTTTACCCCGCCGCTATCCAACACTTTCCCTACTGTTGCACTCACTGGAGTGGCAATAGTAATTTTTACCCCTCTGCTATCCAACACTTTCCCTTCTGTTACACTCACTGGAGTGGGAATAGTAATTTTTACCCCTCCCCTATCCAACACTTTCCCTACTGTTGCTCTCACTGAAGTTGGAAAAGTAATCTTTACCCCTCCGCTATCCAATACTTTCACTACTGTTGCACTCACTGGAGCGGGAATAGTAATTTCTACCCCTCAGCTAACCAACACTTTCCCTACTTTTACAATTATTAGAGTGGGAATAGTAAATTTTATCCAGCCACCATCCAACACTTTCCCTACTGTTGCACTCACTGAAGTTGGAATAGTAATTTTTACCCCTCCGCTCTCCAACACTTTCCCTATTGTTGCACTCACTGAAGTTGGAATAGTATTCTTTACCCCTCCGCTATCCAACACTTTCACTACTGTTGCACTCACTGGGGAGGGAATAGTAATTTTTACCCCTCCGCTCTCCAACACTTTCCCTATTGTTGCACTCACTGAAGTTGGAATAGTAATCTTTACCCCTCACCTGTCCAACACTTTCCCTACTTTTGCAATTATTGGAGTGGGACTAGTAAATTTTTTCCAGCCACCATCCAACACTTTCTCTACTGTTGCACTCACTGGAGTGGGAATAGTAATTTTTACCCCTCCGCTGTCCAACACTTTCCCTACTGCTACACTCACTGGAGTGGGAATAGTAATTTTTACCCCTCCGCTGTCCAACACTTTCCCTACTGCTACACTCACTGGAGTTGGAATAGTAATTTTTACCCCTCCGCTGTCCAACACTTTCGTTACTGTTACACTCACTGGAGTGGGAATAGTAATTTTGACCCCTCTACTATCCAACACTTACCGTACTGTTGCGCTCACTGGAGTTGGAATAGTAATTTTTACCCCTCCGCTATCCAACACTTTCACTACTGTTGCACTCACTGGGGCGGGAATAGTTATTTCTACCCCTCAGCTATCCAACACTTTCCCTACTTTTACAATTATTGGAGTGGGAATAGTAAATTTTATCCAGCCACCATCCAATACTTTCTCTAATGTTGAACTCACTGGAGTGGGAATAGTAATTTTTACCCATCCACTGTCCAACCCTTTCCCTACTGTTACACTCACTGTAGTGGGACAAGTAATTTCTACCCCTCCGCTTTCCAACACTTTCCATACAGTTGCACTCACTGGAGTGGGAATAGTAATTTTTACCCCTCCGCTGTCCAACACTTTCCCTACTGTTACACTCACTGGAGTGGGAATAGTAATTTTACCCCTCCGCTGTTGAACACTTTCCCTACTGTTGCACTCACTGAAATTGGAATAGTAATCTTTACCCCTCCGCTATCCAACACTTTCACTACTGTTGCACTCACTGGAGCGGGAATAGTAATTTCTACCCTCAGCTATCAAACACTTTCCCTACTTTTACAATTATTGGAGTGGGAATAGTAAATTTTATCCAGCCACCATCCAACACTATCACTACTGTTGCACTCACTGGAGTGGGAATAGTAATTTTCACCCCTCCGCTGTCCAACACTTTCCCTACTTTTGCACTCACTGAAGTTGGAATAGGAATTTTTACCCCTCCGCTATCCAACACTTTCACTACTGTTGCACTCACTGGAGTGGGAACAGTAATTTTTACCCCTCCGCTATCCAACACTTTCCCTACTGTTGCACTCACTGGAGTGGGAATAGTAATTTTTACCCCTCCGCTATCCAGCACTTTCCCTACTGTTACACTCACTGGATTGGGAAAAGTAATTTCTACCCCTCCGCTTTCCAACATTTTCCCTACTGTTGCACTCACTGGAGTGGGAATAGTAATTTTTACCCCTCCGCTGTCCAACACTTTCCCTACTGTTACACTCACTGGAGTGGGAATAGTAATTTTTACCCCTCTGCTGTCCAACACTTTCGTTACTGTTACACTCACTGGAGTGGGAATAGTAATTTTGACCCCTCTACTATCCAACACTTACCCTACTGTTGCGCTCACTGGAGTTGGAATCGTAATTTTTACCCCTCCGCTATCCAACACTTTCCCTACTGTTGCACTCACTGGAGTGGGAATAGTAATTTTACCCCTCCACTATCCAACACTTTCCCTACTGTTACACTCACTGGAGTGGGAAAAGTAATTTCTCCCCTCCGCTTTCCAACACTTTCCCTACTGTTGCACTCACTGGAGTGGGAATAGTAATTTTTACCCCTCCGCTGTCAAACACTTTCCCTACTGTTACACTCACTGGAGTGGGAATGGTAATTTTTACCCCTCCGCTGTCCAACACTTTCCCTACTGTTACACTCACTGGAGTAGGAAAAGTAATTTCTACCCTCCGCTATCCAACACTTTTACCACTGTTGCACTCACTGGAGTGGGAATAGTAACTTCTACCCCTCAGCTATCCACAACACTTTCCCTACTTTTACAATTATTGGAGTGGGAATAGTAAATTTTATCCAGCCACCATCCAACACTTTCTCTACTGTTGCACTCACTGGAGTGGGAATAGTAATTTTTACGCCTCCGCTGTCAAACACTTTCCCTACTGTTACACTCACTGGAGTGGGAATAGTAATTTCTACACCTCTGCTGTCCAACACTTTCCCCACTGTTGCACTCACTGAAGTTGGAATAGTAATTTTTACCCCTCCACTATGCAACACTTTCACTACTGTTGCACTCACTGGAGTGGGAATGGTAATTTTTACTCCTCCGCTATCCAACGCTTTCCCTACTGTTACATTCACTGGTGTGGGAAAAGTAATTTCTACCCTCTGCTTTCCAATCCTTTCCCTACAGTTGCACTCACTGGAGTGGGAATAGTAATTTTTACCCCTTCGCTATCCAACACTTTTACTATTGTTGCACTCACTGGAGTGGGAAAAGTAATTTCTACCCCTCCGCTTTCCAACACTTTCCATACAGTTGCACTCACTGGAGTGGGAATAGTAATTTTACCCCTCCGCTGTCCAACACTTTCCCTACTGTTGCACTCACTGCAGTTGGAATAGTAATTTTTACCCCTCCGCTATCCAACACTTTCACTACTGTTGCACTCACTGGAGTGGGAATAGTAATTTTTACCCCTCCGCTGTCCAACACTTTCCCTACTGTTGCACTCACTGCAGTTGGAATAGTAATTTTTACCCCTCCGCTATCCAACACTTTCACTACTGTTGCACTCACTGGAGTGGGAATAGTAATTTTACCCCTCCGCTGTCCAACAATTTCCCTACTGTTACACTCACTGGAGTGGGAATAGTAATTTTTACCCCTCCGCTGTCCAACACTTTCCCTACTGTTGCACTCACTGGAGTTGGAATAGTAATTTTTACCCCTCTGCTATCCAACACTTTCACTACTGTTGCACTCACTGGAGCGGGAATAGTAATTTCCACCCTCAGCTATCCAACACTTTCCCTACTTTTACAATTATTGGAGTGGGAATAGTAATTTGTATCCAGCCACCATCCAACACAATCTCTACTGTTGCACTCACTGGAGTGGGAATAGTAATGTTTACCCCTCTGCTGTCCAACACTTTCCCTACTGTTGCACTCACTGAAGTTGGAATAGTAATTTTTACCCCTCCGCTTTCCAACACTTTCCCTACTGTTACACTCACTGGAGTGGGAATAGTAATTTTTACCCCTCTGCTGTCCAACACTTTCCCTACTGTTGCACTCACTGAAGTTGGAATAGTAATTTTTACCCCTCTGCTGTCCAACACTTTCCTTACTGTTACACTCACTGGAGTGGGAAAAGTAATTTTTACCCTTCCGCTATCCAACACTTATCCTTCTGTTGCACTCACTGGAGTTGGAATAGTAATTTTTACCCCGCCGCTATCCAACACTTTCCCTACTGTTGCACTCACTGGAGTGGCAATAGTAATTCTTACCCTCCGCTATCCAACACTTTCCCTTCTGTTACACTCACTGGAGTGGGAATAGTAATTTTTACCCCTCCCCTATCCAACACTTTCCCTACTGTTGCACTCACTGAAGTTGGAAAAGTAATCTTTACCCCTCCGCTATCCAATACTTTCACTACTGTTGCACTCACTGGAGCGGGAATAGTAATTTCTACCCCTCAGCTATCCAACACTTTCCCTACTTTTACAATTATTGGAGTGGGAATAGTAAATTTTATCCAGCCACCATCCAACACTTTCTCTACTGTTGCACTCACTGGAGTGGGAATAGTAATTTTTACCCCTCTGCTGTCTAACACTTTCCCTACTGTTGCACTCACTGAAGTTAGAATAGTAATTTTTACCCCTCCGCTTTCCAACACTTTCCCTACTGTTACACTCACTGGAGTGGGAATAGAAATTTGTACCCCTCTGCTGTCCAACACTTTCCCTACTGTTGCACTCACTGAAGTTGGAATAGTAATTTTACCCCTCTGCTGTCCAACACTTTCCTTACTGTTACACTCACTGGAGTGGGAATAGTAATTTTTACCCTTCCGCTATCCAACACTTACCCTTCTGTTGCACTCACTGGAGTTGGAATAGTAATTTTTACCCCGCCGCTATCCAACACTTTCCCTACTGTTGCACTCACTGGAGTGGCAATAGTAATTTTTACCCTCTGCTATCCAACACTTTCCCTTCTGTTACACTCACTGGAGTGGGAATAGTAATTTTTACCCCTCCCCTATCCAACACTTTCCCTACTGTTGCACTCACTGAAGTTGGAAAAGTAATCTTTACCCCTCCGCTATCCAATACTTTCACTACTGTTGCACTCACTGGAGCGGGAATAGTAATTTCTACCCTCAGCTAACCAACACTTTCCCTACTTTTACAATTATTAGAGTGGGAATAGTAAATTTTATCCAGCCACCATCCAACACTTTCCCTACTTTTGCACTCACTGAAGTTGGAATAGTAATTTTTACCCCTCCGCTCTCCAACACTTTCCCTATTGTTGCACTCACTGAAGTTGGAATAGTAATCTTTACCCCTCCGCTATCCAACACTTTCACTACTGTTGCACTCACTGGGGAGGGAATAGTAATTTTTACCCCTCCGCTCTCCAACACTTTCCCTATTGTTGCACTCACTGAAGTTGGAATAGTAATCTTTACCCCTCACCTGTCCAACACTTTCCCTACTTTTGCAATTATTGGAGTGGGACTAGTAAATTTTTTCCAGCCACCATCCAACACTTTCTCTACTGTTGCACTCACTGGAGTGGGAATAGTAATTTTACCCCTCCGCTGTCCAACACTTTCCCTACTGCTACACTCACTGGAGTGGGAATAGTAATTTTACCCCTCCGATGTCCAACACTTTCCCTACTGCTACACTAACTGGAGTTGGAATAGTAATTTTTACCCCTCCGCTGTCCAACACTTTCGTTACTGTTACACTCACTGGAGTGGGAATAGTAATTTTGACCCCTCTACTATCCAACACTTACCGTACTGTTGCACTCACTGGAGTTGGAATAGTAATTTTTACCCCTCCGCTATCCAACACTTTCACTACTGTTGCACTCACTGGGGCGGGAATAGTTATTTCTACCCCTCAGCTATCCAACACTTTCCCTACTTTTACAATTATTGGAGTGGGAATAGTAAATTTTATCCAGCCACCATCCAATACTTTCTCTAATGTTGAACTCACTGGAGTGGGAATAGTAATTTTTACCCATCCACTGTCCAACCCTTTCCCTACTGTTACACTCACTGTAGTGGGACAAGTAATTTCTACCCCTCCGCTTTCCAACACTTTCCATACAGTTGCACTCACTGGAGTGGGAATAGTAATTTTTACCCCTCCGCTGTCCAACACTTTCCCTACTGTTACACTCACTGGAGTGGGAATAGTAATTTTTACCCCTCCGCTGTTGAACACTTTCCCTACTGTTGCACTCACTGAAATTGGAATAGTAATCTTTACCCCTCCGCTATCCAACACTTTCACTACTGTTGCACTCACTGGAGCGGGAATAGTAATTTCTACCCCTCAGCTATCAAACACTTTCCCTACTTTTACAATTATTGGAGTGGGAATAGTAAATTTTATCCAGCCACCATCCAACACTATCACTACTGTTGCACTCACTGGAGTGGGAATAGTAATTTTCACCCCTCCGCTGTCCAACACTTTCCCTACTTTTGCACTCACTGAAGTTGGAATAGGAATTTTTACCCTCCGCTATCCAACACTTTCACTACTGTTGCACTCACTGGAGTGGGAACAGTAATTTTTACCCCTCCGCTATCCAACACTTTCCCTACTGTTGCACTCACTGAGTGCGAATAGTAATTTTTACCCCTCCGCTATCCAGCACTTTCCCTACTGTTACACTCACTGGATTGGGAAAAGTAATTTCTACCCCTCCGCTTTCCAACATTTTCCCTACTGTTGCACTCACTGGAGTGGGAATAGTAATTTTTACCCCTCCGCTGTCCAACACTTTCCCTACTGTTACACTCACTGGAGTGGGAATAGTAATTTTACCCCTCTGCTGTCCAACACTTTCGTTACTGTTACACTCACTGGAGTGGGAATAGTAATTTTGACCCCTCTACTATCCAACACTTACCCTACTGTTGCGCTCACTGGAGTTGGAATCGTAATTTTTACCCCTCCGCTATCCAACACTTTCCCTACTGTTGCACTCACTGGAGTGGGAATAGTAATTTTTACCCCTCCACTATCCAACACTTTCCCTACTGTTACACTCACTGGAGTGGAAAAGTAATTTCTCCCCTCCGCTTTCCAACACTTTCCCTACTGTTGCACTCACTGGAGTGGGAATAGTAATTTTTACCCCTCCGCTGTCCAACACTTTCCCTACTGTTACACTCACTGGAGTGGGAATGGTAATTTTTACCCTCCGCTGTCCAACACTTTCCCTACTGTTACACTCACTGGAGTAGGAAAAGTAATTTCTACCCTCCGCTATCCAACACTTTTACCACTGTTGCACTCACTGGAGTGGGAATAGTAACTTCTACCCCTCCGCTTTCCACAACACTTTCCCTACTTTTACAATTATTGGAGTGGGAATAGTAAATTTTATCCAGCCACCATCCAACACTTTCTCTACTGTTGCACTCACTGGAGTGGGAATAGTAATTTTTACGCCTCCGCTGTCAAACACTTTCCCTACTGTTACACTCACTGGAGTGGGAATAGTAATTTCTACCCCTCCGCTGTCCAACACTTTCCCCACTGTTGCACTCACTGAAGTTGGAATAGTAATTTTTACCCCTCCACTATGCAACACTTTCACTACTGTTGCACTCACTGGAGTGGGAATGGTAATTTTACTCCTCCGCTATCCAACGCTTTCCCTACTGTTACATTCACTGGTGTGGGAAAAGTAATTTCTACCCCTCTGCTTTCCAATCCTTTCCCTACAGTTGCACTCACTGGAGTGGGAATAGTAATTTTACCCCTTCGCTATCCAACACTTTTACTATTGTTGCACTCACTGGAGTGGGAAAAGTAATTTCTACCCCTCCGCTTTCCAACACTTTCCATACAGTTGCACTCACTGGAGTGGGAATAGTAATTTTACCCCTCCGCTGTCCAACACTTTCCCTACTGTTGCACTCACTGCAGTTGGAATAGTAATTTTTACCCCTCCGCTATCCAACACTTTCACTACTGTTGCACTCACTGGAGTGGGAATAGTAATTTTACCCCTCCGCTGTCCAACACTTTCCCTACTGTTGCACTCACTGCAGTTGGAATAGTAATTTTTACCCCTCCGCTATCCAACACTTTCACTACTGTTGCACTCACTGGAGTGGGAATAGTAATTTTTACCCCTCCGCTGTCCAACAATTTCCCTACTGTTACACTCACTGGAGTGGGAATAGTAATTTTACCCCTCCGCTGTCCAACACTTTCCCTACTGTTGCACTCACTGGAGTTGGAATAGTAATTTTTACCCCTCTGCTATCCAACACTTTCACTACTGTTGCACTCACTGGAGCGGGAATAGTAATTTCCACCCTCAGCTATCCAACACTTTCCCTACTTTTACAATTATTGGAGTGGGAATAGTAATTTTTATCCAGCCACCATCCAACACATTCTCTACTGTTGCACTCACTGGAGTGGGAATAGTAATGTTTACCCCTCTGCTGTCCAACACTTTCCCTACTGTTGCACTCACTGAAGTTGGAATAGTAATTTTTACCCCTCCGCTTTCCAACACTTTCCCTACTGTTACACTCACTGGAGTGGGAATAGTAATTTTTACCCCTCTGCTGTCCAACACTTTCCCTACTGTTGCACTCACTGAAGTTGGAATAGTAATTTTTACCCCTCTGCTGTCCAACACTTTCCTTACTGTTACACTCACTGGAGTGGGAAAAGTAATTTTTACCCTTCCGCTATCCAACACTTATCCTTCTGTTGCACTCACTGGAGTTGGAATAGTAATTTTTACCCCGCCGCTATCCAACACTTTCCCTACTGTTGCACTCACTGGAGTGGCAATAGTAATTCTTACCCTCCGCTATCCAACACTTTCCCTTCTGTTACACTCACTGGAGTGGGAATAGTAATTTTACCCCTCCCCTATCCAACACTTTCCCTACTGTTGCACTCACTGAAGTTGGAAAAGTAATCTTTACCCCTCCGCTATCCAATACTTTCACTACTGTTGCACTCACTGGAGCGGGAATAGTAATTTCTACCCTCAGCTATCCAACACTTTCCCTACTTTTACAATTATTGGAGTGGGAATAGTAAATTTTATCCAGCCACCATCCAACACTTTCCCTACTGTTGCACTCACTGAAGTTGGAATAGTAATTTTTACCCTCCGCTCTCCAACACTTTCCCTATTGTTGCACTCACTGAAGTTGGAATAGTAATCTTTACCCCTCCGCTATCCAACACTTTCACTACTGTTGCACTCACTGGCGCGGGAATAGTAATTTCTACCCTCAGCTATCCAACACTTTCCCTACTTTTACAATTATTGGAGTGGGAATAGTAAATTTTATCCAACCACCATCCAACACTTTCTCTACTGTTGCACTCACTGGAGTGGGAATAGTAATTTTTACCCCTCCACTGTCCAACCCTTTCCCTACTGTTACACTCACTGGAGTGGGAAAAGTAATTTCTACCCCTCCGCTTTCCAACACTTTCCCTACTGTTACACTCACTGGAGTGGGAATAGTAATTTTTACCCCTCCACTGTCGAACACTTTCCCTACTGTTGCACTCACTGAAATTGGAATAGTAATCTTTACCCTCCGCTATCCAACACTTTCACTACTGTTGCACTCACTGGAGCGGGAATAGAAATTTCTACCCCTCAGCTATCAAACACTTTCCCTAGTTTTACAATTATTGGAGTGGGAATAGTAAATTTTATCCAGCCACCATCCAACACTATCTCTACTGTTGCACTCACTGGATTGGGAATAGTAATTTTTACCCCTCCGCTATCCAGCACTTTCCCTACTGTTACACTCACTGTATTGGGAAAAGTAATTTCTACCCCTCCGCTTTCCAACACTTTCCCTACTGTTGCACTCACTGGAGTGGGAATAGTAATTTTTACCCCTCCGCTGTCCAACACTTTCCCTACTGTTACACTCACTGGAGTGGGAATAGTAATTTTTACCCCTCCGCTATCCAACACTTTCCCTACTGTTGCACTCACTGAAGTTGGAATAGTAATCTTTACCCCTTTGCTATCCAACACTTTCACTACTGTTGCTCTCACTGGAGTGGGAATAGTAATTTCTACCCCTCACCTGTCCAACACTTTCCCTACTTTTGCAATTATTGGAGTGGGACTAGTAAATTTTTTCCAGCCACCATCCAACACTTTCTCTACTGTTGCACTCACTGGAGTGGGAATAGTAATTTTTACCCATCCGCTGTCCAACACTTTCCGTACTGTTGCACTCACTGAAGTTGGAATAGTAATTTTTACCCCTCCACTGTCCAACACTTTCGTTACTGTTACACTCACTGGAGTGGGAATAGTAATTTTGACCCCTCTACTATCCAACACTTACCATACTGTTGCGCTCACTGGAGTTGGAATAGTAATTTTTACCCCTCCGCTATCCAACACTTTCACTACTGTTGCACTCACTGGGGCGGGAATAGTTATTTCTACCCCTCAGCTATCCAACACTTTCCCTACTTTTACAATTATTGGAGTGGGAATAGTACATTTTATCCAGCCACCATCCAACACTTTCTCTACTGTTGCACTCACTGGAGTGGGAATAGTAATTTTACCCATCCACTGTCCAACCCTTTCCCTACTGTTACACTCACTGGAGTGGGAAAAGTAATTTCTACCCCTCCGCTTTCCAACACTTTTCATACAGTTGCACTCACTGGAGTGGGAATAGTAATTTTTACCCCTCCGCTGTCCAACACTTTCCCTACTGTTACACTCACTGGAGTGGGAATAGTAATTTTTACCCCTCCGCTGTCCAACACTTTCCCTACTATTGCACTCACTGAAATTGGAATAGTAATCTTTACCACTCCGCTATCCAACACTTTCACTACTGTTGCACTCACTGGAGCGGGAGTAGTAATTTCTACCCCTCAGCTATCAAACACTTTCCCTACTTATACAATTATTGGAGTGGGAATAGTACATTTTATCCAGCCACCATCCAACACTATCTCTACTGTTGCACTCACTGGAGTGGGAATAGTCATTTTTACCCCCCGCTGTCCAACACTTTCCCTTCTGTTACACTCACTGAAGTGGGAATAGTAATTTTCACCCCTCCGCTGTCCAACACTTTCCCTACTGTTGCACTCACTGAAGTTGGAATAGGAATTTTTACCCTCCGCTATCCTACACTTTCACTACTGTTGCACTCACTGGAGTGGGAACAGTAATTTTTACCCCTCCGCTATCCAACACTTTCCCTATTGTTGCACTCACTGGAGTGGGAATAGTAATTTGTACCCCTCCGCTATCCAGCACTTTCCCTACTGTTACACTCACTGGATTGGGAAAAGTAATTTCTACCCCTCCGCTTTCCAACATTTTCCCTACTGTTGCACTCACTGGAGTGGGAATAGTAATTTTTACCCCTCCACTGTCCAACCCTTTCCCTACTGTTACACTCACTGGAGTGGGAAAAGTAATTTCTACCCCTCCGCTTTCCAACACGTTCCATACAGTTGCACTCACTGGAGTGGGAATAGTAATTTTTACCCTTCCGCTGTCCAACACTTTCCCTACTGTTACACTCACTGGAGTGGGAATAGTAATTTTACCCCTCCACTGTCGAACACTTTCCCTACTGTTGCACTCACTGAAATTGGAATAGTAATCTTTACCCCTCCGCTATCCAACACTTTCACTACTGTTGCACTCCACTGGAGCGGGAAAAGAAATTTCTACCCCTCAGCTATCAAACACTTTCCCTACTTTTACAATTATTGGAGTGGGAATAGTCAATTTTATCCAGCCACCATCCAACACTATCTCTACTGTTGCACTCACTGGAGTGGGAATAGTAATTTTTTACCCCTCCGCTGTCCAACACTTTCCCTACTGTTACACTCACTGGAGTGGGAATAGTAATTTTTACCCCTCCGCTATCCAACACTTTCCCTACTGTTGCACTCACTGAAGTTGGAATAGTAATCTTTACCCCTTTGCTATCCAACACTTTCACTACTGTTGCTCTCACTGGAGTGGGAATAGTAATTTCTACCCTCACCTGTCCAACACTTTCCCTACTTTTGCAATTATTGGAGTGGGACTAGTAAATTTTTTCCAGCCACCATCCAACACTTTCTCGACTGTTGCACTCACTGGAGTGGGAATAGTAATTTTTACCCCTCCGCTGTCCAACACTTTCCCTACTGTTACACTCACTGGAGTGGGAATAGTAATTTTTACCCCTCCGCTGTCCAACACTTTCCGTACTGTTGCACTCACTGAAGTTGGAATAGTAATTTTTACCCCTCCACTGTCCAACACATTCGTTACTGTTACACTCACTGGAGTGGGAATAGTAATTTTGACCCCTCTACTATCCAACACTTACCGTACTGTTGCGCTCACTGGAGTTGGAATAGTAATTTTTACCCCTCCGCTATCCAACACTTTCACTACTGTTGCACTCACTGGGGCGGGAATAGTTATTTCTACCCCTCAGCTATCCAACACTTTCCCTACTTTTACAATTATTGGAGTGGGAATAGTAAATTTTATCCAGCCACCATCCAACACTTTCTCTACTGTTGCACTCACTGGAGTGGGAATAATAATTTTTTACACCTCCGCTGTCCAACACTTTCCCTACTGTTACACTCACTGGAGTGGGAATAGTAATTTTTACCCCTCCGCTGTCCAACACTTTCCCTACTGTTGCACTCACTGCAGTTGGAATAGTAATTTTTACCCCTCCGCTATCCAACACTTTCACTACTGTTGCACTCACTGGAGTGGGAATAGTAAGATTTACCCCTCCGCTATCCAACACTTTCCCTACTGTTACACTCACTGTAGTGGGAAAAGTAATTTTTACCCCTCCGCTTTCCAACACTTTCCCTACTGTTGCACTCACTGGAGTGGGAATAGTAATTTTTACCCCTCCGCTGTCCAACACTTTCCCTACTGTTACACTCACTGGAGTGGGAATAGTAATTTTTACCCCTCCGTTGTCCAACACTTTCCCTACTGTTGCACTGACTGGAGTTGGAATAGTAATTTTACCCCTCTGCTATCCAACACTTTCACTACTGTTGCACTCACTGGAGCGGGAATAGTAATTTCTACCCTCAGCTATCCAACACTTTCCCTACTTTTACAATTATTGGAGTGGGAATAGTAAATTTTATCCAGCCACCATCCAACACATTCTCTACTGTTGCACTCACTGGAGTGGGAATAGTAATGTTTACCCCTCTGCTGTCCAACACTTTCCCTACTGTTGCACTCACTGAAGTTGGAATAGTAATTTTTACCCCTCCGCTTTCCAACAAATTCCCTACTGTTACACTCACTGGAGTGGGAATATTAATTTTTACCCCTCTGCTGTCCAACACTTTCCCTACTGTTGCACTCACTGAAGTTGGAATAGTAATTTTTACCCCTCTGCTGTCCAACACTTTCCTTACTGTTACACTCACTGGAGTGGGAAAAGTAATTTTTACCCTTCCGCTATCCAACACTTATCCTTCTGTTGCACTCACTGGAGTTGGAATAGTAATTTTTACCCCGCCGCTATCCAACACTTTCCCTACTGTTGCACTCACTGGAGTGGCAATAGTAATTCTTATCCCTCCGCTATCCAACACTTTCCCTTCTGTTACACTCACTGGAGTGGGAATAGTAATTTTTACCCTCCCCTATCCAACACTTTCCCTACTGTTGCACTCACTGAAGTTGGAAAAGTAATCTTTACCCCTCCGCTATCCAATACTTTCACTACTGTTGCACTCACTGGAGCGGGAATAGTAATTTCTACCCCTCAGCTATCCAACACTTTCCCTACTTTTACAATTATTGGAGTGGGAATAGTAAATTTTATCCAGCCACCATCCAACACTTTCCCTACTGTTGCACTCACTGAAGTTGGAATAGTAATGTTTACCCCTCCGCTCTCCAACACTTTCCCTATTGTTGCACTCACTGAAGTTGGAATAGTAATCTTTACCCCTCCGCTATCCAACACTTTCACTACTGTTGCACTCACTGGGGCGGGAATAGTAATTTCTACCCCTCAGCTATCCAACACTTTCCCTACTTTTACAATTATTGGAGTGGGAATAGTAAATTTTATCCAGCCACCATCCAACACTTTCTCTACTGTTGCACTCACTGGAGTGGGAATAGTAATTTTACCCCTCCACTGTCCAACCCTTTCCCTACTGTTACACTCACTGGAGTGGGAAAAGTAATTTCTACCCTCCGCTTTCCAACACTTTCCCTACTGTTGCACTCACTGAAATTGGAATAGTAATCTTTACCCCTCCGCTATCCAACACTTTCACTACTGTTGCACTCACTGGAGCGGGAATAGAAATTTTTACCCCTCAGCTATCAAACACTTTCTCTACTTTTACAATTATTGGAGTGGGAATAGTAAATTTTATCCAGCCACCATCCAACACTTTCCCTACTGTTGCACTCACTGGAGTGGGAATAGTAATTTTTACCCCTCCGCTGTCCAACACTTTCCCTACTGTTACACTCACTGGAGTAGGAAAAGTAATTTCTACCCCTCCGCTATCCAACACTTTTACTACTGTTGCACTCACTGGAGTGGGAATAGTAACTTCTACCCCTCAGCTATCCACAACACTTTCCCTACTTTTACAATTATTGGAGTGGGAATAGTAAATTTTATCAAGCCACCATCCAACACTTTCTCTACTGTTGCACTCACTGGAGTGGGAATAGTAATTTTACGCCTCCGCTGTCAAACACTTTCCCTACTGTTACACTCACTGGAGTGGGAATAGTAATTTTGACCCCTCTGCTATCCAACACTTACCCTACTGTTGCGCTCACTGGAGTTGGAATAGTAATTTTTACCCCTCCGCTATCCAACACTTTCCCTACTGTTGCAGTCACTGGAGTGGGAATAGTAATTTTTACCCCTCCGCTATCCAACACTTTCCCTACTGTTACACTCACTGGATGGGAAAAGTAATTTCTCCACCTCCGCTTTCCAACACTTTCCCTACTGTTGCACTCACTGGAGTGGGAATAGTAATTTTTACCCCTCCGCTGTCCAACACTTTCCCTACTGTTAGACTCACTGGAGTGGGAATAGTAGTTTTTACCCCTCTGCTGTCCAACACTTTCCCTACTGTTACATTCACTGAAGTAGGAAAAGTAATTTCTACCCCTCCGCTATCCAACACTTTTACTACTGTTGCACTCACTGGCGTGTGAATAGTAATTTCTACCCCTCAGCTATCCACAACACTTTCCCTACTTTTAAAATTATTGGAGTGGGAATAGTAAATTTTATCCAGCCACCATCCAACACTTTCTCTACTGTTGCACTCACTGGAGTGGGAATAGAAATGTTACGCCTCCGCTGTCAAACACTTTCCCTACTGTTACACTCACTGGAGTGGGAATAGTAATTTTTACCCCTCCGCTGTCCAACACTTTCCCCACTGTTGCACTCACTGAAGTTGGAATAGTAATTTTTACCCCTCCGCTATCCAACACTTTCACTACTGTTGCACTCACTGGAGTGGGAATAGTCATTTTTACCCCTCCGCTATCCAATGCTTTCCCTACTGTTACATTCACTAGTGTGGGAAAAGTAATTTCTACCCCTCCGCTTTCCAACCCTTTCCCTACAGTTGCACTCACCGGAGTGGGAATAGTAATTTTTACCCCTCCGCTGTCCAACACTTTCCCTATTGCTGCACTCATTGAAGTTGGAATAGTAATCTTTACCCCTCCGCTATCCAACACTTTTACTATTGTTGCACTCACTGGAGCGGGAATAGTAATTTCTACCCCTCAGCTATCCAACACTTTCACTACTTTTACAATTATTGGAGTGGGAATAGTAAATTTTATCCAGCCACCATCCAACACTTTCTCTACTGTTGCACTCACTGGAGTGGGAATAGTAATTTTTACACCTCCGCTGTCCAACACTTTCCCTACTGTTACACTCACTGGAGTGGGAATAGTAATTTTTACCCCTCCGCTGTCCAACACTTTCCCTACTGTTGCACTCACTCAAGTTGGAATAATAATTTTTACCCTCAGCTATCCAACACTTTCACTACTGTTGCACTCACTGGAGTGGGAATAGTAAGATTTACCCCTCCGCTATCCAACACTTTCCCTACTGTTACACTCACTGAGTGGGAAAAGTAATTTTTACCCCTCCGCTTTCCAACACTTTCCCTACTATTTCACTCACTGGCGTGGGAATAGTAATTTTTACCCCTCCGATGTCCAACACTTTCCCTACTGTTGCACTCACTGGAGTTGGAATAGTAATTTTTACCCCTCTGCTATCCAACACTTTCACTAATGTTGCACTCACTGGAGCGAATAGTAATTTCTACCCTCAGCTATCCAACACTTTCCCTACTTTTACAATTATTGGAGTGGGAATAGTAAATTTTAAACCAGCCACCATCCAACACTTTCTCTACTGTTGCACTCACTGGAGTGGGAATAGTAATTTTTACCCCTCTGCTGTCTAACACTTTCCCTACTGTTGCACTCACTGAAGTTGGAATAGTAATTTTTACCCCTCCGCTTTCCAACACTTTCCCTACTGTTACACTCACTGGAGTGGGAATAGAAATTTGTACCCCTCTGCTGTCCAACACTTTCCCTACTGTTGCACTCACTGAAGTTGGAATAGTAATTTTTACCCCTCTGCTGTCCAACACTTTCCTTACTGTTACACTCACTGGAGTGGGAATAGTAATTTTACCCTTCCGTTATCCAACACTTACCCTTCTGTTGCACTCACTGGAGTTGGAATAGTAATTTTTACCCCGCCGCTATCCAACACTTTCCCTACTGTTGCACTCACTGGAGTGGCAATAGTAATTTTTACCCCTCTGCTATCCAACACTTTCCCTTCTGTTACACTCACTGGAGTGGGAATAGTAATTTTTACCCCTCCCCTATCCAACACTTTCCCTACTGTTGCACTCACTGAAGTTGGAAAAGTAATCTTTACCCCTCCGCTATCCAATACTTTCACTACTGTTGCACTCACTGGAGCGGGAATAGTAATTTCTACCCCTCAGCTAACCAACACTTTCCCTACTTTTACAATTATTGGAGTGGGAATAGTAAATTTTATCCAGCCACCATCCAACACTTTCCCTACTGTTGCACTCACTGAAGTTGGAATAGTAATTTTTACCACTCCGCTCTCCAAGACTTTCCCTATTGTTGCACTCACTGAAGTTGGAATAGTAATCTTTACCCCTCTGCTATCCAACACTTTCCCTACTGTTACACTCACTGGAGTGGGAATAGTAATTTTTACCCCTCTGCTGTCCAACACTTTCGTTACTGTTACACTCACTGGAGTGGGAATAGTAATTTTGACCCCTCTACTATCCAACACTTACCCTACTGTTGCGCTCACTGGAGTTGGAATCGTAATTTTTACCCCTCCGCTATCCAACACTTTCCCTACTGTTGCACTCACTGGAGTGGGAATAGTAATTTTTACCCCTCCACTATCCAACACTTTCCCTACTGTTACACTCACTGGAGTGGGAAAAGTAATTTCTCCCCCTCCGCTTTCCAACACTTTCCCTACTGTTGCACTCACTGGAGTGGGAATAGTAATTTTTACCCCTCCGCTGTCCAACACTTTCCCTACTGTTACACTCACTGGAGTGGGAATGGTAATTTTACCCTCCGCTGTCCAACACTTTCCCTACTGTTACACTCACTGGAGTAGGAAAAGTAATTTCTACCCCTCCGCTATCCAACACTTTTACCACTGTTGCACTCACTGGAGTGGGAATAGTAACTTCTACCCCTCAGCTATCCACAACACTTTCCCTACTTTTACAATTATTGGAGTGGGAATAGTAAATTTTATCCAGCCACCATCCAACACTTTCTCTACTGTTGCACTCACTGGAGTGGGAATAGTAATTTTTACGCCTCCGCTGTCAAACACTTTCCCTACTGTTACACTCACTGGAGTGGGAATAGTAATTTCTACCCTCCGCTGTCCAACACTTTCCCCACTGTTGCACTCACTGAAGTTGGAATAGTAATTTTTACCCCTCCACTATGCAACACTTTCACTACTGTTGCACTCACTGGAGTGGGAATGGTAATTTTTACTCCTCCGCTATCCAACGCTTTCCCTACTGTTACATTCACTGGTGTGGGAAAAGTAATTTCTACCCCTCTGCTTTCCAATCCTTTCCCTACAGTTGCACTCACTGGAGTGGGAATAGTAATTTTTACCCCTTCGCTATCCAACACTTTTACTATTGTTGCACTCACTGGAGTGGGAAAAGTAATTTCTACCCCTCCGCTTTCCAACACTTTCCATACAGTTGCACTCACTGGAGTGGGAATAGTAATTTTTACCCCTCCGCTGTCCAACACTTTCCCTACTGTTGCACTCACTGCAGTTGGAATAGTAATTTTTACCCCTCCGCTATCCAACACTTTCACTACTGTTGCACTCACTGGAGTGGGAATAGTAATTTTTACCCCTCCGCTGTCCAACACTTTCCCTACTGTTGCACTCACTGCAGTTGGAATAGTAATTTTTACCCCTCCGCTATCCAACACTTTGACTACTGTTGCACTCACTGGAGTGGGAATAGTAATTTTTACCCCTCCGCTGTCCAACAATTTCCCTACTGTTACACTCACTGGAGTGGGAATAGTAATTTTTACCCCTCCGCTGTCCAACACTTTCCCTACTGTTGCACTCACTGGAGTTGGAATAGTAATTTTTACCCCTCTGCTATCCAACACTTTCACTACTGTTGCACTCACTGGAGCGGGAATAGTAATTTCCACCCCTCAGCTATCCAACACTTTCCCTACTTTTACAATTATTGGAGTGGGAATAGTAATTTTTATCCAGCCACCATCCAACACATTCTCTACTGTTGCACTCACTGGAGTGGGAATAGTAATGTTTACCCCTCTGCTGTCCAACACTTTCCCTACTGTTGCACTCACTGAAGTTGGAATAGTAATTTTTACCCCTCCGCTTTCCAACACTTTCCCTACTGTTACACTCACTGGAGTGGGAATAGTAATTTTTACCCCTCTGCTGTCCAACACTTTCCCTACTGTTGCACTCACTGAAGTTGGAATAGTAATTTTTACCCCTCTGCTGTCCAACACTTTCCTTACTGTTACACTCACTGGAGTGGGAAAAGTAATTTTTACCCTTCCGCTATCCAACACTTATCCTTCTGTTGCACTCACTGGAGTTGGAATAGTAATTTTTACCCCGCCGCTATCCAACACTTTCCCTACTGTTGCACTCACTGGAGTGGCAATAGTAATTCTTACCCCTCCGCTATCCAACACTTTCCCTTCTGTTACACTCACTGGAGTGGGAATAGTAATTTTTACCCCTCCCCTATCCAACACTTTCCCTACTGTTGCACTCACTGAAGTTGGAAAAGTAATCTTTACCCCTCCGCTATCCAATACTTTCACTACTGTTGCACTCACTGGAGCGGGAATAGTAATTTCTACCCCTCAGCTATCCAACACTTTCCCTACTTTTACAATTATTGGAGTGGGAATAGTAAATTTTATCCAGCCACCATCCAACACTTTCCCTACTGTTGCACTCACTGAAGTTGGAATAGTAATTTTTACCCCTCCGCTCTCCAACACTTTCCCTATTGTTGCACTCACTGAAGTTGGAATAGTAATCTTTACCCCTCCGCTATCCAACACTTTCACTACTGTTGCACTCACTGGCGCGGGAATAGTAATTTCTACCCCTCAGCTATCCAACACTTTCCCTACTTTTACAATTATTGGAGTGGGAATAGTAAATTTTATCCAACCACCATCCAACACTTTCTCTACTGTTGCACTCACTGGAGTGGGAATAGTAATTTTTACCCCTCCACTGTCCAACCCTTTCCCTACTGTTACACTCACTGGAGTGGGAAAAGTAATTTCTACCCCTCCGCTTTCCAACACTTTCCATACAGTTGCACTCACTGGAGTGGGAATAGTAATTTTTACCCCTCCGCTGTCTAACACTTTCCCTACTGTTACACTCACTGGAGTGGGAATAGTAATTTTTACCCCTCCACTGTCGAACACTTTCCCTACTGTTGCACTCACTGAAATTGGAATAGTAATCTTTACCCCTCCGCTATCCAACACTTTCACTACTGTTGCACTCACTGGAGCGGGAATAGAAATTTCTACCCTCAGCTATCAAACACTTTCCCTAGTTTTACAATTATTGGAGTGGGAATAGTAAATTTTATCCAGCCACCATCCAACACTATCTCTACTGTTGCACTCACTGGATTGGGAATAGTAATTTTTACCCCTCCGCTATCCAGCACTTTCCCTACTGTTACACTCACTGTATTGGGAAAAGTAATTTCTACCCCTCCGCTTTCCAACACTTTCCCTACTGTTGCACTCACTGGAGTGGGAATAGTAATTTTTACCCCTCCGCTGTCCAACACTTTCCCTACTGTTACACTCACTGGAGTGGGAATAGTAATTTTTACCCCTCCGCTATCCAACACTTTCCCTACTGTTGCACTCACTGAAGTTGGAATAGTAATCTTTACCCCTTTGCTATCCAACACTTTCACTACTGTTGCTCTCACTGGAGTGGGAATAGTAATTTCTACCCTCACCTGTCCAACACTTTCCTACTTTTGCAATTATTGGAGTGGGACTAGTAAATTTTTTCCAGCCACCATCCAACACTTTCTCTACTGTTGCACTCACTGGAGTGGGAATAGTAATTTTTACCCCTCCGCTGTCCAACACTTTCCGTACTGTTGCACTCACTGAAGTTGGAATAGTAATTTTTACCCCTCCACTGTCCAACACTTTCGTTACTGTTACACTCACTGGAGTGGGAATAGTAATTTTGACCCCTCTACTATCCAACACTTACCATACTGTTGCGCTCACTGGAGTTGGAATAGTAATTTTTACCCCTCCGCTATCCAACACTTTCACTACTGTTGCACTCACTGGGGCGGGAATAGTTATTTCTACCCCTCAGCTATCCAACACTTTCCCTACTTTTACAATTATTGGAGTGGGAATAGTACATTTTATCCAGCCACCATCCAACACTTTCTCTACTGTTGCACTCACTGGAGTGGGAATAGTAATTTTACCCATCCACTGTCCAACCCTTTCCCTACTGTTACACTCACTGGAGTGGGAAAAGTAATTTCTACCCCTCCGCTTTCCAACACTTTCCATACAGTTGCACTCACTGGAGTGGGAATAGTAATGTTTACCCCTCCGCTGTCCAACACTTTCCCTACTGTTACACTCACTGGAGTGGGAATAGTAATTTTTACCCCTCCGCTGTCCAACACTTTCCCTACTGTTGCACTCACTGAAATTGGAATAGTAATCTTTACCACTCCGCTATCCAACACTTTCACTACTGTTGCACTCACTGGAGCGGGAGTAGTAATTTTTACCCCTCCGCTATCCAACACTTTCCCTACTGTTGCACTCACTGAAGTTGGAATAGTAATCTTTACCCCTTTGCTATCCAACACTTTCACTACTGTTGCTCTCACTCTGAGTGGGAATAGTAATTTCTACCCCTCACCTGTCCAACACTTTCCCTACTTTTGCAATTATTGGAGTGGGACTAGTAAATTTTTCCAGCCACCATCCAACACTTTCTCTACTGTTGCACTCACTGGAGTGGGAATAGTAATTTTTACCCCTCCGCTGTCCATCACTTTCCCTACTGTTACACTCACTGGAGTGGGAATAGTAATTTTTACCCCTCCGCTGTCCAACACTTTCCGTACTGTTGCACTCACTGAAGTTGGAATAGTAATTTTTACCCCTCCACTGTCCAACACTTTCGTTACTGTTACACTCACTGGAGTGGGAATAGTAATTTTGACCCCTCTACTATCCAACACTTACCGTACTGTTGCGCTCACTGGAGTTGGAATAGTAATTTTTACCCTCCGCTATCCAACACTTTCACTACTGTTGCACTTACTGGGGCGGGAATAGTTATTTCTACCCCTCAGCTATCCAACACTTTCCCTACTTTTACAATTATTGGAGTGGGAATAGTAAATTTTATCCAGCCACCATCCAACACTTTCTCTACTGTTGCACTCACTGGAGTGGGAATAGTAATTTTTACACCTCCGCTGTCCAACACTTTCCCTACTGTTACACTCACTGGAGTGGGAATAGTAATTTTTACCCCTCCGCTGTCCAACACTTTCCCTACTGTTGCACTCACTGCAGTTGGAATAGTAATTTTTACCCCTCCGCTATCCAACACTTTCACTACTGTTGCACTCACTGGAGTGGGAATAGTAATTTTTACCCCTCCGCTGTCCAACACTTTCCCTACTGTTACACTCACTGGAGTGGGAATAGTAATTTTTACCCCTCCGTTGTCCAACACTTTCCCTACTGTTGCACTCACTGGAGTTGGAATAGTAATTTTTACCCCTCTGCTATCCAACACTTTCACTACTGTTGCACTCACTGGAGCGGGAATAGTAATTTCTACCACTCAGCTATCCAACACTTTCCCTACTTTTACAATTATTGGAGTGGGAATAGTAAATTTTATCCAGCCACCATCCAACACATTCTCTACTGTTGCACTCACTGGAGTGGGAATAGTAATGTTTACCCCTCTGCTGTCCAACACTTTCCCTACTGTTGCACTCACTGAAGTTGGAATAGTAATTTTTACCCCTCCGCTTTCCAACACTTTCCCTAATGTTACACTCACTGGAGTGGGAATAGTAATTTTTACCCCTCTGCTGTCCAACACTTTCCCTACTGTTGCACTCACTGAAGTTGGAATAGTAATTTTTACCCCTCTGCTGTCCAACACTTTCCTTACTGTTACACTCACTGGAGTGGGAAAAGTAATTTTACCCTTCCGCTATCCAACACTTATCCTTCTGTTGCACTCACTGGAGTTGGAATAGTAATTTTTACCCCGCCGCTATCCAACACTTTCCCTACTGTTGCACTCACTGGAGTGGCAATAGTAATTCTTACCCCTCCGCTATCCAACACTTTCCCTTCTGTTACACTCACTGGAGTGGGAATAGTAATTTTTACCCCTCCCCTATCCAACACTTTCCCTACTGTTGCACTCACTGAAGTTGGAAAAGTAACCTTTACCCCTCCGCTATCCAATACTTTCACTACTGTTGCACTCACTGGAGCGGGAATAGTAATTTCTACCCCTCAGCTATCCAACACTTTCCCTACTTTTACAATTATTGGAGTGGGAATAGTAAATTTTATCCAGCCACCATCCAACACTTTCCCTACTGTTGCACTCACTGAAGTTGGAATAGTAATTTGTACCCCTCCGCTCTCCAACACTTTCTCTATTGTTGCACTCACTGAAGTTGGAATAGTAATCTTTACCCCTCCGCTATCCAACACTTTCACTACTGTTGCACTCACTGGGGCGGGAATAGTAATTTCTACCCATCAGCTATCCAACACTTTCCCTACTTTTACAATTATTGGAGTGGGAATAGTAAATTTTATCCAGCCACCATCCAACACTTTCGCTACTGTTGCACTCACTGGAGTGGGAATAGTAATTTTTACCCTCCACTGTCCAACCCTTTCCCTACTGTTACACTCACTGGAGTGGGAATAGTAATTTTTACCCCTCCACTGTCGAACACTTTCCCTACTGTTGCACTCACTGAAATTGGAATAGTAATCTTTACCCCTCCGCTATCCAACACTTTCACTACTGTTGCACTCACTGGAGCGGGAATAGAAATTTCTACCCTCAGCTATCAAACACTTTCCCTACTTTTACAATTATTGGAGTGGGAATAGTAAATTTTATCCAGCCACCATCCAACACTATCTCTACTGTTGCACTCACTGGATTGGGAATAGTAATTTTTACCCCTCCGCTATCCAGCACTTTCCCTACTGTTACACTCACTGTATTGGTAAAAGTAATTTCTACCCCTCCGCTTCCAACACTTTCCCTACTGTTGCACTCACTGGAGTGGGAATAGTAATTTTTACCCCTCCGCTGTCCAACACTTTCCCTACTGTTACACTCACTGGAGTGGGAATAGTAATTTTTACCCCTCCGCTATCCAACACTTTCCCTACTGTTGCACTCACTGAAGTTGGAATAGTAATCTTTACCCCTTTGCTATCCAACACTTTCACTACTGTTGCTCTCACTGGAGTGGGAATAGTAATTTCTACCCCTCACCTGTCCAACACTTTCCCTACTTTTGCAATTATTGGAGTGGGACTAGTAAATTTTTTCCAGCCACCATCCAACACTTTCACTACTGTTGCACTCACTGGAGTGGGAATAGTAATTTTTACCCCTCCGCTGTCCAAAACTTTTCCTACTGTTACACTCACTGGAGTGGGAATAGTAATTTTTACCCCTCCGCTGTCCAACACTTTCCGTACTGTTGCACTCACTGAAGTTGGAATAGTAATTTTTACCCCTCCACTGTCCAACACTTTCGTTACTGTTACACTCACTGGAGTGGGAACTAGTAATTTTGACCCTCTACTATCCAACACTTACCGTACTGTTGCGCTCACTGGAGTTGGAATAGTAATTTTTACCCCTCCGCTATCCAACACTTTCACTACTGTTGCACTCACTGGGGCGGGAATAGTTATTTCTACCCCTCAGCTATCCAACACTTTCCCTACTTTTACAATTATTGGAGTGGGAATAGTAAATTTTATCCAGCCACCATCCAACACTTTCTCTACTGTTGCACTCACTGGAGTGGAAATAGTAATTTTTATCCATCCACTGTCCAACCCTTTCCCTACTGTTACACTCACTGGAGTGGGAAAAGTAATTTCTACCCCTCCGCTTTCCAACACTTTCCATACAGTTGCACTCACTGGAGTGGGAATAGTAATTTTACCCCTCCGCTGTCCAACACTTTCCCTACTGCTACACTCACTGGAGTGGGAATAGTAATTTTTACCCCTCCGCTGTCCAACACTTTCCCTACTGTTGCACTCACTGAAATTGGAATAGTAATCTTTACCCCTTTGCTATCCAACACTTTCACTACTGTTGCACTCACTGGAGCGGGAATAGTAATTTCTACCCCTCAGCTATCAAACACTTTCCCTACTTTTACAATTATTGGAGTGGGAATAGTAAATTTTATCCAGCCACCATCCAACACTATCTCTACTGTTGCACTCACTGGAGTGGGAATAGTCATTTTTACCCCCCGCTGTCCAACACTTTCCCTTCAGTTACACTCACTGAAGTGGGAATAGTAATTTTCACCCCTCCGCTGTCCAACACTTTCCCTACTGCTGCACTCACTGAAGTTGGAATAGGAATTTTTACCCCTCCGCTATCCTACACTTTCACTACTGTTGCACTCACTGGAGTAGGAACAGTAATTTTACCCTCCGCTATCCAACACTTTCCCTATTGTTGCACTCACTGGAGTGGGAATAGTAATTTTTACCCCTCCGCTATCCAGCACTTTCCCTACTGTTACACTGACTGGATTGGGAAAAGTAATTTCTTCCCCTCCGCTTTCCAACATTTTCCCTACTGTTACACTCACTGGAGTGGGAATAGTAATTTTTACCCCTCCGCTATCCAACACTTTCCCTACTGTTGCACTCACTGAAGTTGGAATATTAATCTTTACCCCTTTGCTATCCAACACTTTCACTACTGTTGCTCTCACTGGAGTGGGAATAGTTATTTCTACCCCTCACCTGTCCAACACTTTCCCTACTTTTGCAATTATTGGAGTGGGACTAGTAAATTTTTTCCAGCCACCATCCAACACTTTCTCTACTGTTGCACTCACTGGAGTGGGAATAGTAATTTTTACCCCTCCACTGTCGAACACTTTCCCTACTGTTGCACTCACTGAAATTGGAATAGTAATCTTTACCCCTCCGCTATCCAACACTTTCACTACTGTTGCACTCACTGGAGCGGGAATAGAAATTTCTACCCCTCAGCTATCAAACACTTTCCCTACTTTTACAATTATTGGAGTGGGAATAGTAAATTTTATCCAGCCACCATCCAACACTATCTCTACTGTTGCACTCACTGGATTGGGAATAGTAATTTGTACCCCTCCGCTATCCAGCACTTTCCCTACTGTTACACTCACTGTATTGGTAAAAGTAATTTCTACCCCTCCGCTTTCCAACACTTTCCCTACTGTTGCACTCACTGGAGTGGGAATAGTAATTTTTACCCCTCCGCTGTCCAACACTTTCCCTACTGTTACACTCACTGGAGTGGGAATAGTAATTTTTACCCCTCCGCTATCCAACACTTTCCCTACTGTTGCACTCACTGAAGTTGGAATAGTAATCTTTACCCCTTTGCTATCCAACACTTTCACTACTGTTGCTCTCACTGGAGTGGGAATAGTAATTTCTACCCCTCACCTGTCCAACACTTTCTCCCTACTTTTGCAATTATTGGAGTGGGACTAGTAAATTTTTTCCAGCCACCATCCAACACTTTCACTACTGTTGCACTCACTGGAGTGGGAATAGTAATTTTTACCCCTCCGCTGTCCAAAACTTTTCCTACTGTTACACTCACTGGAGTGGGAATAGTAATTTTTACCCCTCCGCTGTCCAACACTTTCCGTACTGTTGCACTCACTGAAGTTGGAATAGTAATTTTTACCCCTCCACTGTCCAACACTTTCGTTACTGTTACACTCACTGGAGTGGGAACTAGTAATTTTGACCCCTCTACTATCCAACACTTACCGTACTGTTGCGCTCACTGGAGTTGGAATAGTAATTTTTACCCCTCCGCTATCCAACACTTTCACTACTGTTGCACTCACTGGGGCGGGAATAGTTATTTCTACCCCTCAGCTATCCAACACTTTCCCTACTTTTACAATTATTGGAGTGGGAATAGTAAATTTTATCCAGCCACCATCCAACACTTTCTCTACTGTTGCACTCACTGGAGTGGAAATAGTAATTTTTATCCATCCACTGTCCAACCCTTTCCCTACTGTTACACTCACTGGAGTGGGAAAAGTAATTTCTACCCCTCCGCTTTCCAACACTTTCCATACAGTTGCACTCACTGGAGTGGGAATAGTAATTTTTACCCCTCCGCTGTCCAACACTTTCCCTACTGCTACACTCACTGGAGTGGGAATAGTAATTTTTACCCCTCCGCTGTCCAACACTTTCCCTACTGTTGCACTCACTGAAATTGGAATAGTAATCTTTACCCCTTTGCTATCCAACACTTTCACTACTGTTGCACTCACTGGAGCGGGAATAGTAATTTCTACCCCTCAGCTATCAAACACTTTCCCTACTTTTACAATTATTGGAGTGGGAATAGTAAATTTTATCCAGCCACCATCCAACACTATCTCTACTGTTGCACTCACTGGAGTGGGAATAGTCATTTTTACCCCCGCTGTCCAACACTTTCCCTTCAGTTACACTCACTGAAGTGGGAATAGTAATTTTCACCCCTCCGCTGTCCAACACTTTCCCTACTGCTGCACTCACTGAAGTTGGAATAGGAATTTTTACCCCTCCGCTATCCTACACTTTCACTACTGTTGCACTCACTGGAGTAGGAACAGTAATTTTTACCCCTCCGCTATCCAACACTTTCCCTATTGTTGCACTCACTGGAGTGGGAATAGTAATTTTTACCCCTCCGCTATCCAGCACTTTCCCTACTGTTACACTGACTGGATTGGGAAAAGTAATTTCTTCCCCTCCGCTTTCCAACATTTTCCCTACTGTTACACTCACTGGAGTGGGAATAGTAATTTTTACCCCTCCGCTATCCAACACTTTCCCCTACTGTTGCACTCACTGAAGTTGGAATATTAATCTTTACCCCTTTGCTATCCAACACTTTCACTACTGTTGCTCTCACTGGAGTGGGAATAGTTATTTCTACCCCTCACCTGTCCAACACTTTCCCTACTTTTGCAATTATTGGAGTGGGACTAGTAAATTTTTTCCAGCCACCATCCAACACTTTCTCTACTGTTGCACTCACTGGAGTGGGAATAGTAATTTTTACCCTCCGCTGTCCAACACTTTCCCTACTGTTACACTCACTGGAGTGGGAATAGTAATTTTACCCCTCCGCTGTCCAACACTTTCCGTACTGTTGCACTCACTGAAGTTGGAATAGTAATTTTTACCCCTCCACTGTCCAACACTTTCGTTACTGTTACACTCACTGGAGTGGGAATAGTAATTTTGACCCCTCTACTATCCAACACTTACCGTACTGTTGCGCTCACTGGAGTTGGAATAGTAATTTTTACCCCTCCGCTATCCAACACTTTCACTACTGTTGCACTCACTGGAGTGGGAATAGTAATTTTTACCCTCCGCTGTCCAACACTTTCCCTACTGTTACACTCACTGGAGTGGGAATAGTAATTTTACCCCTCCGCTATCCAACACTTTCCCTACTGTTGCACTCACTGAAGTTGGAATAGTAATCTTTACCCCTTTGCTATCCAACACTTTCACTACTGTTGCTCTCACTGGAGTGGGAATAGTTATTTCTACCCCTCACCTGTCCAACACTTTCCCTACTTTTGCAATTATTGGAGTGGGACTAGTAAATTTTTCCAGCCACCATCCAACACTTTCTCTACTGTTGCACTCACTGGAGTGGGAATAGTAATTTTTACCCCTCCGCTGTCCAACACTTTCCCTACTGTTACACTCACTGGAGTGGGAATAGTAATTTTTACCCTCCGCTGTCCAACACTTTCCGTACTGTTGCACTCACTGAAGTTGGAATAGTAATTTTACCCTCCACTGTCCAACACTTTCGTTACTGTTACACTCACTGGAGTGGGAATAGTAATTTTGACCCCTCTACTATCCAACACTTACCGTACTGTTGCGCTCACTGGAGTTGGAATAGTAATTTTTACCCCTCCGCTATCCAACACTTTCACTACTGTTGCACTCACTGGGGCGGGAATAGTTATTTCTACCCCTCAGCTATCCAACACTTTCCCTACTTTTACAATTATTGGAGTGGGAATAGTAAATTTTATCCAGCCACCATCCAACACTTTCTCTACTGTTGCACTCACTGGAGTGGGAATAGTAATTTTTACCCATCCACTGTCCAACCCTTTCCCTACTGTTACACTCACTGGAGTGGGAAAAGTAATTTCTACCCCTCCGCTTCCAACACTTTCCATACAGTTGCACTCACTGGAGTGGGAATAGTAATTTTTACCCCTCCGCTATCCTACACTTTCACTACTGTTACACTCACTGGAGCGGGAATAGAAATTTCTACCCCTCAGCTATCAAACACTTTCCCTACTTTTACAATTATTGGAGTGGGATTAGTAAATTTTATCCAGCCACCATCCAACACTATCTCTACTGTTGCACTCACTGGATTAGGAATAGTAATTTTTACCCCTCCGCTATCCAGCACTTTCCCTACTGTTACACTCACTGAAGTTGGAATAGTAATTTTTACCCCTCCACTGTCCAACACTTTCGTTACTGTTACACTCACTGGAGTGGGAATAGTAATTTTGACCCCTCTACTATCCAACACTTACCGTACTGTTGCGCTCACTGGAGTTGGAATAGTAATTTTTACCCCTCCGCTATCCAACACTTTCACTACTGTTGCACTCACTGGGGCGGGAATAGTTATTTCTACCCCTCAGCTATCCAACACTTTCCCTACTTTTACAATTATTGGAGTGGGAATAGTAAATTTTATCCAGCCACCATCCAACACTTTCTCTACTGTTGCACTCACTGGAGTGGGAATAGTAATTTTTACCCATCCACTGTCCAACCCTTTCCCTACTGTTACACTCACTGGAGTGGGAAAAGTAATTTCTACCCCTCCGCTTTCCAACACTTTCCATACAGTTGCACTCACTGGAGTGGCAATAGTAATTTTTACCCCTCCGCTATCCTACACTTTCACTACTGTTGCACTCACTGGAGTGGGAACAGTAATTTTTACCCCTCCGCTATCCAACACTTTCCCTATTGTTGCACTCACTGGAGTGGGAATAGTAATTTTTACCCCTCCGCTATCCAGCACTTTCCCTACTGTTACACTGACTGGATTGGGAAAAGTAATTTCTTCCCCTCTGCTTTCCAACATTTTCCCTACTGTTGCACTCACTGGAGTGGGAATAGTAATTTTTACCCCTCCACTGTCCAACCCTTTCCCTACTGTTACACTCACTGGAGTGGGAAAAGTAATTTCTACCCCTCCGCTTTCCAACACTTTCCATACAGTTGCACTCACTGGAGTGGGAATAGTAATTTTTACCCCTCCGCTGTCCAACACTTTCCCTACTGTTACACTCACTGGAGTGGGAATAGTAATTTTTACCCCTCCACTGTCGAACACTTTCCCTACTGTTGCACTCACTGAAATTGGAATAGTAATCTTTACCCCTCCGCTATCCAACACTTTCACTACTGTTGCACTCACTGGAGCGGGAATAGAAATTTCTACCCTCAGCTATCAAACACTTTCCCTACTTTTACAATTATTGGAGTGGGAATAGTAAATTTTATCCAGCCACCATCCAACACTATCTCTACTGTTGCACTCACTGGATTGGGAATAGTAATTTTTACCCCTCCGCTATCCAGCACTTTCCCTACTGTTACACTCACTGTATTGGTAAAAGTAATTTCTACCCCTGCGCTTTCCAACACTTTCCCTACTGTTGCACTCACTGGAGTGGGAATAGTAATTTTTTACCCCTCCGCTGTCCAACACTTTCCCTACTGTTACACTCACTGGAGTGGGAATAGTAATTTTTACCCCTCCGCTATCCAACACTTTCCCTACTGTTGCACTCACTGAAGTTGGAATAGTAATCTTTACCCCTTTGCTATCCAACACTTTCACTACTGTTGCTCTCACTGGAGTGGGAATAGTAATTTCTACCCCTCACCTGTCCAACACTTTCCCTACTTTTGCAATTATTGGAGTGGGACTAGTAAATTTTTTCCAGCCACCATCCAACACTTTCTCTACTGTTGCACTCACTGGAGTGGGAATAGTAATTTTACCCCTCCGCTGTCCAACACTTTCCCTACTGTTACACTCACTGGAGTGGGAATAGTAATTTTTACCCCTCCGCTGTCCAACACTTTCCGTACTGTTGCACTCACTGAAGTTGGAATAGTAATTTTTACCCCTCCACTGTCCAACACTTTCGTTACTGTTACACTCACTGGAGTGGGAATAGTAATTTTGACCCCTCTACTATCCAACACTTACCGTACTGTTGCGCTCACTGGAGTTGGAATAGTAATTTTTACCCCTCCGCTATCCAACACTTTCACTACTGTTGCACTCACTGGAGTGGGAATAGTAATTTTTTACCCCTCCGCTGTCCAACACTTTCCCTACTGTTACACTCACTGGAGTGGGAAGAGTAATTTTTACCCCTCCGCTATCCAACACTTTCCCTACTGTTGCACTCACTGAAGTTGGAATAGTAATCTTTACCCCTTTGCTATCCAACACTTTCACTACTGTTGCTCTCACTGGAGTGGGAATAGTTATTTCTACCCCTCACCTGTCCAACACTTTCCCTACTTTTGCAATTATTGGAGTGGGACTAGTAAATTTTTTCCAGCCACCATCCAACACTTTCTCTACTGTTACACTCACTGAGTGGGAATAGTAATTTTTACCCCTCCGCTGTCCAACACTTTCCGTACTGTTGCACTCACTGAAGTTGGAATAGTAATTTTTACCCCTCCACTGTCCAACACTTTCGTTACTGTTACACTCACTGGAGTGGGAATAGTAATTTTGACCCCTCTACTATCCAACACTTACCGTACTGTTGCGCTCACTGGAGTTGGAATAGTAATTTTTACCCCTCCGCTATCCAACACTTTCACTACTGTTGCACTCACTGGGGCGGGAATAGTTATTTCTACCCTCAGCTATCCAACACTTTCCCTACTTTTACAATTATTGGAGTGGGAATAGTAAATTTTATCCAGCCACCATCCAACACTTTCTCTACTGTTGCACTCACTGGAGTGGGAATAGTAATTTTTACCCATCCACTGTCCAACCCTTTCCCTACTGTTACACTCACTGGAGTGGGAAAAGTAATTTCTACCCCTCCGCTTTCCAACACTTTCCATACAGTTGCACTCACTGGAGTGGGAATAGTAATTTTTACCCCTCCGCTATCCAACACTTTCCCTACTGTTGCACTCATTGGAGTGGGAATAGTAATTTTTACCCCTCCGCTATCCAGCATTTTCCCTACTGTTGCACTCACTGTATTGGGAATAGTAATTTTTACCCCTCCGCTATCCAATACTTGCCCTACTGTTGCACTCACTGAAGTTGGAATAGTAATCTTTACCCCTCTGCTATCCAACACTTTCACTACTGTTGCTCTCACTGGAGTGGGAATAGTAATTTCTACCCCTCACCTGTCCAACACTTTCCCTACTTTTGCAATTATTGGAGTGGGACTAGTAAATTTTTCCAGCCACCATCCAACACTTTCTCTACTGTTGCACTCACTGGAGTGGGAATAGTAATTTTACCCCTCCGCTGTCCAACACTTTCCCTACTGCTACACTCACTGGAGTGGGAATAGTAATTTTTACCCTCCGCTGTCCAACACTTTCCCTACTGTTGCACTCACTGAAGTTGGAATAGTAATTTTTACCCCTCCGCTGTCCAACACTTTCGTTACTGTTACACTCACTGGAGTGGGAATAGTAATTTTGACCCCTCTACTATCCAACACTTACCGTACTGTTGCGCTCGCTGGAGTTGCAATAGTAATTTTTACCCCTCCGCTATCCAACACTTTCACTACTGTTGCACTCACTGGGGTGGGAATAGTTATTTCTACCCCTCAGCTATCCAACACTTTCCCTACTTTTACAATTATTGGAGTGGGAATAGTAAATTTTATCCAGCCACCATCCAATACTTTCTCTACTGTTGAACTCACTGGAGTGGGAATAGTAATTTTTACCCATCCACTGTCCAACCCTTTCCCTACTGTTACACTCACTGTAGTGGGACAAGTAATTTCTACCCCTCTGCTTTCCAACACTTTCCATGCAGTTGCACTCACTGGAGTGGGATTAGTAATTTTTACCCCTCCGCTGTCCAACACTTTCCCTACTGTTAAACTCACTGGAGTGGGAATAGTAATTTTTACCCCTCCGCTGTTGAACACTTTCCCTACTGTTGCACTCACTGAAATTGGAATAGTAATCTTTACCCCTCCGCTATCCAACACTTTCACTACTGTTGCACTCACTGGAGCGGGAATAGTAATTTCTACCCCTCAGCTATCAAACACTTTCCCTACTTTTACAATTATTGGAGTGGGAATAGTAAATTTTATCCAGCCACCATCCAACACTATCACTATTGTTGCTCTCACTGGAGTGGGAATAGTAATTTTCACCCCTCCGCTGTCCAACACTTTCCCTACTTTTGCACTCACTGGAGTGGGAATAGTAATTTTTACCCCTCCGCTATCCAGCACTTTCCCTACTGTTACACTAACTGGATTGGGAAAAGTAATTTCTACCCCTCCGCTTTCCAACATTTTCCCTACTGTTGCACTCACTGGAGTGGGAATAGTAATTTTTACCCCTCCGCTGTCCAACACTTTCCCTACTGTTACACTCACTGGAGTGGGAATAGTAATTTTACCCCTCCGCTGTCCAACACTTTCGTTACTGTTACACTCACTGGAGTGGGAATAGTAATTTTGACCCCTCTACTATCCAACACTTACCCTACTGTTGCGCTCACTGGAGTTGGAATAGTAATTTTTACCCCTCCGCTATCCAACACTTTCCCTACTGTTACACTCACTGGAGTGGGAAAAGTAATTTCTCCCCCTCCGCTTTCCAACACTTTCCCTACTGTTGCACTCACTGGAGTGGGAATAGTAATTTTTACCCCTCCACTGTCCAACACTTTCCCTACTGTTACACTCACTGGAGTGGGAATAGTAACTTTTACCCCTCCGCTGTCCAACACTTTCCCTACTGTTACACTCACTGGAGTAGGAAAAGTAATTTCTACCCCTCCGCTATCCAACACTTTTACTACTGTTGCACTCACTGGAGTGGGAATAGTAACTTCTACCCCTCAGCTATCCACAACACTTTCCCTACTTTTACAATTATTGGAGTGGGAATAGTAAATTTTATCCAGCCACCATCCAACACTTTCTCTACTGTTGCACTCACTGGAGTGGGAATAGTAATTTTTACGCTTCCGCTGTCAAACACTTTACCTACTGTTACACTCACTGGAGTGGGAATAGTAATTTCTACCCCTCCGCTGTCCAACACTTTCCCCACTGTTGCACTCACTGAAGTTGGAATAGTAATTTTTACCCCTCCACTATGCAACACTTTCACTACTGTTGCACTCACTGGAGAGGGAATGGTAATTTTCACCCCTCCGCTATCCAACGCTTTCCCTACTGTTACATTCACTGGTGTGGGAAAAGTAATTTCTACCCCTCTGCTTTCCAATCCTTTCCCTACAGTTGCACTCACTGGAGTGGGAATAGTAATTTTTACCCCTCCGCTGTCCAACACTTTCCCTACTGTTGCACTCACTGAAGTTGGAATAGTAGTCTTTACCCCTCCGCTATCCAACACTTTTACTATTGTTGCACTCACTGGAGCAGGAATAGTAATTTCTACCCCTCAGCTATCCAACACTTTCCCTACTTTTACAATTATTGGAGTGGGGATAGTAAATTTTATCCAGCCACCATCCAACACTTTCTCTACTGTTGCACTCACTTGAGTGGGAATAGTAATTTTTACACCTCCGCTGTCCAACACTTTCCCTACTGTTACACTCACTGGAGTGGGAATAGTAATTTTTACCCCTCCGCTGTCCAACACTTTCCCTACTGTTGCACTCACTGCAGTTGGAATAGTAATTTTTACCCCTCCGCTATCCAACACTTTCACTACTGTTGCACTCACTGGAGTGGGAATAGTAAGATTTACTCCTCCGCTATCCAACACTTTCCTACTGTTACACTCACTGTAGTGGGAAAAGTAATTTTACCCCTCCGCTTCCAACACTTTCCCTACTGTTGCACTCACTGGAGTGGGAATAGTAATTTTTACCCCTCCGCTGTCCAACACTTTCCCTACTGTTGCACTCACTGGAGTTGGAATAGTAATTTTTACCCTCTGCTATCCAACACTTTCACTACTGTTGCACTCACTGGAGCGGGAATAGTAATTTCTACCCCTCAGCTATCCAACACTTTCCCTACATTTACAATTATTGGAGTGGGAATAGTAAATTTTATCCAGCCACCATCCAACACATTCTCTACTGTTGCACTCACTGGAGTGGGAATAGTAATGTTTACCCCTCTGCTGTCCAACACTTTCCCTACTGTTGCACTCACTGAAGTTGGAATAGTAATTTTTACCCCTACGCTTTCCAACACTTTCCCTACTGTTACACTCACTGGAGTGGGAATAGTAATTTTTTACCCCTCTGCTGTCCAACACTTTCCCTACTGTTGCACTCACTGAAGTTGGAATAGTAATTTTTACCCCTCTGCTGTCCAACACTTTCCTTACTGTTACACTCACTGGAGTGGGAATAGTAATTTTTACACTTCCGCTATCCAACACTTACCCTTCTGTTGCACTCACTGGAGTTGGAATAGTAATTTTTACCCCGCCGCTATCCAGCACTTTCCCTACTGTTGCACTCACTGGAGTGGGAATAGTAATTGTTACCCCTCCGCTATCCAACACTTTCCCTTCTGTTACAATCACTGGAGTGGGAATAGTAATTTTTACCCCTCCCCTATACAACACTTTCCCTACTGTTGCACTCACTGAAGTTGGAAAAGTAATCTTTACCCCTCCGCTATCCAATACTTTCACTACTGTTGCACTCACTGAAGTTGAAATAGTAATTTTTACCCCTCAGCTATCCAACACTTTCACTACTGTTGCACTCACTGGAGTGTGAATAGTAATATTTACCCCTCCGCTATCCCACACTTTCCCTACTGTTACACTCACTGGAGTGGGAAAGTAATTTTTACCCCCCCGCTTTCCAACACTTTCCCTACTGTTGCACTCACTGGAGTAGGAATAGTAATTTTTACCCCTCCGCTGTCCAACACTTTCCCTACTGTTACACTCACTGAAGTGGGAATAGTAATTTTTACCCCTCCGCTGTCCAACACTTTCCTTACTGTTACACTCACTGGAGTGGGAATAGTAATTTTACCCTTCCGCTATCCAACACGAACCCTACTGTTGCACTCACTGGAGTTGGAATAGTAATTTTTACCCCTCCGCTATCCAACACTTTCCCTACTGTTGCACTCACTGGAGTGGGAATAGTAATTTTTAACCCTCCGCTATCCAACACTTTCCCTACTGTTACCCTTACTGGAGTGGGAAAAGTAATTTCTACCCCTCCGCTTTCCAACACTTTCCCTACTGTTGCACTCACTGGAGTGGGAATAGTAATTTTTACCCCTCTGCTGTCCAACACTTTCCCTACTGTTACACGCACTGGAGTGGGAATAGTAATTTTTACCCCTCCGCTATCCAACACTTTCCCTACTGTTACACTCACTGGAGTGGGAAAAGTAATTTCTACCCCTCCGCTATCCAACACTTTCACTACTGTTGCACTACCTGGAGCGGGAATACTAATTTCTACCCCTCAGCTATCCAACACTTTCCCTACTTTTACAATTATTGGAGTGGGAATAGCAAATTTTATCCAGCCACTATCCAACACTTTCTCTACTGTTGCACTCACTGGAGTGGGAATAGTAATTTTTACCCCTCTGCTGTCCAACACTTTCCCTACTGTTGCACTCACTGGAGTGGGAATAGTAATTTTTACCCCTCCGCTATCCAGCACTTTCCCTACTGTTACACTCACTGTATTGGGAATAGTAATTTTTACCCCTCCGCTATCCAACACTTTCCCTACTGTTGCACTCACTGAAGTTGGAATAGTAATCTTTACCCCTCTGCTATCCAACACTTTCACTACTGTTGCTCTCACTGGAGTGGGAATAGTAATTTCTACCCCTCACCTGTCCAACACTTTCCCTACTTTTGCAATTATTGGAGTGGGACTAGTACATTTTTTCCAGCCACCATCCAACACATTCTCTACTGTTGCACTCACTGGAGTGGGAATAGTAATTTTTACCCCTCTGCTGTCCAACACTTTCCCTACTGCTACACTCACTGGAGTGGGAATAGTAATTTTTACCCCTCCGCTGTCCAACACTTTCCCTACTGTTGCACTCACTGAAGTTGGAATAGTAATTTTTACCCCTCCGCTGTCCAACACTTTCGTTACTGTTACACTCACTGGAGTGGGAATAGTAATTTTGACCCCTCTACTATCCAACACTTACCGTACTGTTGCGCTCACTGGAGTTGGAATAGTAATTTTTACCCCTCCGCTATCCAACACTTTCACTACTGTTGCACTCACTGGGGCGGGAATAGTTATTTCTACCCCTCAGCTATCCAACGCTTTCCCTACTTTTACAATTATTGGAGTGGGAATAGTACATTTTATCCAGCCACCATCCAATACTTTCTCTACTGTTGCACTCACTGGAGTGGGAATAGTAATTTTTACCCATCCACTGTCCAACCCTTTCCCTACTGTTACACTCACTGTAGTGGGAAAAGTAATTTCTACCCCTCTGCTTTCCAACACTTTCCATACAGTTGCACTCACTGGAGTGGGATTAGTAATTTTTACCCCTCCGCTGTCCAACACTTTCCCTACTGTTACACTTACTGGAGTGGGAATAGTAATTTTTACCCCTCCGCTGTTGAACACTTTCCCTACTGTTGCACTCACTGAAATTGGAATAGTAATCTTTACCCCTCCGCTATCCAACACTTTCACTACTGTTGCACTCACTGAGCGGGAATAGTAATTTTTACGCCTCCGCTGTCAAACACTTTCCCCTACTGTTACACTCACTGGAGTGGGAATAGTAATTTCTACCCCTCCGCTGTCCAACACTTTCCCCACTGTTGCACTCACTGAAGTTGGAATAGTAATTTTTACCCCTCCACTATGCAACACTTTCACTACTGTTGCACTCACTGGAGTGGGAATGGTAATTTTTACCCCTCCGCTATCCAACGCTTTCCCTACTGTTACATTCACTGGTGTGGGAAAAGTAATTTCTACCCCTCTGCTTTCCAATCCTTTCCCTAAAGTTGCACTCACTGGAGTGGGAATAGTAATTTTTATCCCTCCGCTGTCCAACACTTTCCCTACTTTTACAATTATTGGAGTGGGAATAGTAAATTTTATCCAGCCACCATCCAACACTTTCTCTACTGTTGCACTCACTGGAGTGGGAATAGTAATTTTTACGCCTCCGCTGTCAAACACTTTCCCCTACTGTTACACTCACTGGAGTGGGAATAGTAATTTCTACCCCTCCGCTGTCCAACACTTTCCCCACTGTTGCACTCACTGAAGTTGGAATAGTAATTTTTACCCCTCCACTATGCAACACTTTCACTACTGTTGCACTCACTGGAGTGGGAATGGTAATTTTTACCCCTCCGCTATCCAACGCTTTCCCTACTGTTACATTCACTGGTGTGGGAAAAGTAATTTCTACCCCTCTGCTTTCCAATCCTTTCCCTAAAGTTGCACTCACTGGAGTGGGAATAGTAATTTTTATCCCTCCGCTGTCCAACACTTTCCCTACTGTTGCACTCACTGAAGTTGGAATAGTAATCTTTACCCCTCCGCTATCCAACACTTTTACTATTGTTGCACTCACTGGAGCAGGAATAGTAATTTCTACCCTCAGCTATCCAACACTTTCCCTACTTTTACAATTATTGGAGTGGGAATAGTAAGATTTACTCCTCCGCTATCCAACACTTTCCCTACTGTTACACTCACTGTAGTGGGAAAAGTAATTTTTACCCCTCCGCTTTCCAACACTTTCCCTACTGTTGCACTCACTGGAGTGGGAATAGTAATTTTTACCCCTCCGCTGTCCAACACTTTCCCTACTGTTACACTCACTGGAGTGGGAATAGTAATTTTACCCCTCCGCTGTCCAACACTTTCCCTACTGTTGCACTCACTGGAGTTGGAATAGTAATTTTTACCCCTCTGCTATCCAACACTTTCACTACTGTTGCACTCACTGGAGCGGGAATAGTAATTTCTACCCCTCAGCTATCCAACACTTTCCCTACTTTTACAATTATTGGAGTGGGAATAGTAAATTTTATCCAGCCACCATCCAACACATTCTCTACTGTTGCACTCACTGGAGTGGGAATAGTAATGTTTACCCCTCTGCTGTCCAACACTTTCCCTACTGTTGCACTCACTGAAGTTGGAATAGTAATTTTTACCCCTCCGCTTTCCAACACTTTCCCTACTGTTACACTCACTGAAGTGGGAATAGTAATTTGTACCCCTCTGCTGTCCAACACTTTCCCTACTGTTGCACTCACTGAAGTTGGAATAGTAATTTCTACCCCTCAGCTATCAAACACGTTCCCTACTTTTACAATTATTGGAGTGGGAATAGTAAATTTTATCCAGCCACCATCCAACACTTTCTCTACTGTTGCACTCACTGGAGTGGGAATAGTAATTTTTACGCCTCCGCTGTCAAACACTTTCCCTACTGTTACACTCACTGGAGTGGGAATAGTAATTTCTACCCCTGCGCTGTCCAACACTTTCCCCACTGTTGCACTCACTGAAGTTGGAATAGTAATTTTTACCCCTCCACTATGCAACACTTTCACTACTGTTGCACTCACTGGAGTGGGAATGGTAATTTTTACCCCTCCGCTATCCAACGCTTTCCTACTGTTGCATTCACTGGTGTGGGAAAAGTAATTTCTACCCCTCTGCTTTCCAATCCTTTCCCTAAAGTTGCACTCACTGGAGTGGGAATAGTAATTTTACCCCTCCGCTGTCCAACACTTTCCCTACTGTTGCACTCACTGAAGTTGGAATAGTAATCTTTACCCCTCCACTATCCAACACTTTTACTATTGTTGCACTCACTGGAGCAGGAATAGTAATTTCTACCCCTCAGCTATCCAACACTTTCCCTACTTTTACAATTATTGGAGTGGGAATAGTAAGATTTACTCCTCCGCTATCCAACCCTTTCCCTACTGTTACACTCACTGTAGTGGGAAAAGTAATTTTTACCCCTCCGCTTTCCAACACTTTCCCTACTGTTGCACTCACTGGAGTGGGAATAGTAATTTTTACCCCTCCGCTGTCCAACACTTTCCCTACTGTTACACTCACTGGAGTGGGAATAGTAATTTTTACCCCTCCGCTGTCCAACACTTTCCCTACTGTTGCACTCACTGGAGTTGGAATAGTAATTTTTACCCCTCTGCTATCCAACACTTTCACTACTGTTGCACTCACTGGAGCGGGAATAGTAATTTCTACCCCTCAGCTATCCAACACTTTCCCTACTTTTACAATTATTGGAGTGGGAATAGTAAATTTTATCCAGCCACCATCCAACACATTCTCTACTGTTGCACTCACTGGAGTGGGAATAGTAATGTTTACCCCTCTGCTGTCCAACACTTTCCCTACTGTTGCACTCACTGAAGTTGGAATAGTAATTTTTACCCCTCCGCTTTCCAACACTTTCCCTACTGTTACACTCACTGGAGTGGGAATAGTAATTTGTACCCCTCTGCTGTCCAACACTTTCCCTACTGTTGCACTCACTGAAGTTGGAATAGTAATTTTTACCCCTCTGCTGTCCAACACTTTCCTTACTGTTACACTCACTGGAGTGGGAATAGTAATTTTTACCCTTCCGCTATCCAACACTTACCCTTCTGTTGCACTCACTGGAGTTGGAATAGTAATTTTTACCCCACCGCTATCCAACACTTTCCCTACTGTTGCACTCACTGGAGTGGGAATAGTAATTTTTACCCCTCCGATATCCAACACTTTCCCTTCTGTTACACTCACTGGAGTGGGAATAGTAATTTTTACCCCTCCCTATCCAACACTTTTCCTACTGTTGCACTCACTGAAGTTGGAAAAGTAATCTTTACCCCTCCGCTATCCAATACTTTCACTACTGTTGCACTCACTGGAGCTGGAATAGTAATTTCTACCCCTCAGCTATCCAACACTTTCCCTACTTTTACAATTATTGGAGTGGGAATAGTAAATTTTATCCAGCCACCATCCTACACTTTCCCTACTGTTGCACTCACTGAAGTTGAAATAGTAATTTTTACCCCTCCGCTATCCAACACTTTCACTACTGTTGCACTCACTGGAGTGTGAATAGTAATATTTACCCCTCCGCTATCCCACACTTTCCCTACTGTTACACTCACTGGAGTGGGAAAAGTAATTTTTACCCCTCCGCTTTCCAACACTTTCACTACTGTTGCACTCACTGGAGTAGGAATAGTAATTTTTACACCTCCGCTGTCCAACACTTTCCCTACTGTTACACTCACTGAAGTGGGAATAGTAATTTTTACCCATCCGCTGTCCAACACTTTCCTTACTGTTACACTCACTGGAGTGGGAATAGTAATTTTTACCCTTCCGCTATCCAACACGAACCCTACTGTTGCACTCACTGGAGTGGGAAAAGTAATTTCTACCCCTCCGCTTTCCAACACTTTCCCTACTGTTGCACTCACTGGAGTGGGAATAGTAATTTTTACCCCTCTGCTGTCCAACACTTTCCCTACTGTTACACGCACTGGAGTGGGAATAGTAATTTTTACCCCTCCGCTATCCAACACTTTCCCTACTGTTACACTCACTGGAGTGGGAAAAGTAATTTCTACCCCTCCGCTATCCAACACTTTCACTACTGTTGCACTACCTGGAGCGGGAATACTAATTTCTACCCCTCAGCTATCCAACACTTTCCCTACTTTTACAATTATTGGAGTGGGAATAGCCAATTTTATCCAGCCACTATCCAACACTTTCTCTACTGTTGCACTCACTGGAGTGGGAATAGTAATTTTTACCCCTCTGCTGTCCAACACTTTCCCTACTGTTGCACTCACTGGAGTGGGAATAGTAATTTTTACCCCTCCGCTATCCAGCACTTTCCCTACTGTTACACTCACTGTATTGGGAATAGTAATTTTTACCCCTCCGCTATCCAACACTTTCCCTACTGTTGCACTCACTGAAGTTGGAATAGTAATCTTTACCCCTCTGCTATCCAACACTTTCACTACTGTTGCTCTCACTGGAGTGGGAATAGTAATTTCTACCCCTCACCTGTCCAACACTTTCCCTACTTTTGCAATTATTGGAGTGGGACTCGTAAATTTTTCCAGCCACCATCCAACACTTTCTCTACTGTTGCACTCACTGGAGTGGGAATAGTAATTTTTACCCCTCCGCTGTCCAACACTTTCCCTACTGCTACACTCACTGGAGTGGGAATAGTAATTTTTACCCCTCCGCTGTCCAACACTTTCCCTACTGTTGCACTCACTGAAGTTGGAATAGTAATTTTACCCCTCCGCTGTCCAACACTTTCGTTACTGTTACACTCACTGGAGTGGGAATAGTAATTTTGACCCCTCTACTATCCAACACTTACCGTACTGTTGCGCTCACTGGAGTTGGAATAGTAATTTTACCCCTCCGCTATCCAACACTTTCACTACTGTTGCACTCACTGGGGCGGGAATAGTTATTTCTACCCTCAGCTATCCAACACTTTCCCTACTTTTACAATTATTGGAGTGGGAATAGTAAATTTTATCCAGCCACCATCCAATACTTTCTCTACTGTTGCACTCACTGGAGTGGGAATAGTAATTTTTACCCATCCACTGTCCAACCCTTTCCCTACTGTTACACTCACTGTAGTGGGAAAAGTAATTTCTACCCCTCTGCTTTCCAACACTTTCCATACAGTTGCACTCACTGGAGTGGGATTAGTAATTTTTACCCCTCCGCTGTCCAACACTTTCCCTACTGTTACACTCACTGGAGTGGGAATAGTAATTTTTACCCCTCCGCTGTTGAACACTTTCCCTACTGTTGCACTCACTGAAATTGGAATAGTAATCTTTACCCCTCCGCTATCCAACACTTTCACTACTGTTGCACTCACTGGAGCGGGAATAGTAATTTCTACCCCTCAGCTATCAAACACTTTCCCTACTTTTACAATTATTGGAGTGGGAATAGTAAATTTTATCCAGCCACCATCCAACACTATCTCTAATGTTGCACTCACTGGAGTGGGAATAGTCATTTTTACCCCCCGCTGTCCAACACTTTCCCTTCTGTTACACTCACTGGAGAGGGAATAGTAATTTTCACCCCTCTGCTGTCCAACACTTTCCCTACTTTTGCACTCACTGAAGTTGGAATAGGAATTTTTACCCTCCGCTATCCAACACTTTCACTACTGTTGCACTCACTGGAGTGGGAACAGTAATTTTTACCCCTCCGCTATCCAACACTTTCCCTACTGTTGCACTCACTGGAGTGGGAATAGTAATTTTTACCCCTCCGCTATCCAGCACTTTCCCGACTGTTACACTCACTGGATTGGGAAAAGTAATTTCTACCCCTCCGCTTTCCAACATTTTCCCTACTGTTGCACACACTGGAGTGGGAATAGTAATTTTTACCCCTCCGCTGTCCAACACTTTCCCTACTGTTACAATCACTGGAGTGTGAATAGTAATTTTTACCCCTCCGCTGTCCAACACTTTCATTAATGTTACACTCACTGGAGTGGGAATAGTAATTTTGACCCCTCTACTATCCAACATTTACCCTACTATTGCGCTCACTGGAGTTGGAATAGTAATTTTTACCCCTCCGCTATCCAACACTTTCCCTACTGTTGCACTCACTGGAGTGGAAATAGTAATTTTTACCCCTCCACTATCCAACACTTTCCCTACTGTTACACTCACTGGAGTGGGAAAAGTAATTTCTCCCCCTCCGCTTTCCAACACTTTCCCTACTGTTGCACTCACTGGAGTGGGAATAGTAATTTTTACCCCTCCGCTGTCCAACACTTTCCCTACTGTTACACTCACTGGAGTGGGAATAGTAATTTTTACCCCTCCGCTGTCCAACACTTTCCCTACTGTTACACTCACTGGAGTAGGAAAAGTAATTTCTACCCTCCGCTATCCAACACTTTTACTACTGTTGCACTCACTGGAGTGGGAATAGTAACTTCTACCCCTCAGCTATCCACAACACTTTCCCTACTTTTACAATTATTGGAGTGGGAATAGTAAATTTTATCCAGCCACCATCCAACACTTTCTCTACTGTTGCACTCACTGGAGTGGGAATAGTAATTTTTACGCCTCCGCTATCCAACACTTTCCCTACTGTTGCACTCACTGAAGTTGGAATAGTAATTTTTACCCCTCCACTATCCAACACTTTCACTACTGTTGCACTCACTGGAGTGGGAATGGTAATTTTTACCCCTCCGCTATCCAACGCTTTCCCTACTGTTACATTCACTGGTGTGGGAAAAGTAATTTCTACCCCTCTGCTTTCCAATCCTTTCCCTACAGTTGCACTCACTGAAGTTGGAATAGTAATTTTTACCCTCAGCTATCCAACACTTTCCCTACTTTTACAATTATTGGAGTGGGAATAGTAAATTTTATCCAGCCACCATCCAACACTTTCTCTACTGTTGCACTCACTGGAGTGGGAATAGTAATTTTACACCTCCGCTATCCAACACTTTCCCTACTGTTACACTCACTGGAGTGGGAATAGTAATTTTTACCCCTCCGCTGTCCAACACTTTCCCTACTGTTGCACTCACTGAAGTTGGAATAGTAATGTTTACCCCTCCGCTATCCAACACTTTCACTATTGTTGCACTCACTGGAGTGGGAATAGTAAGATTTACCCCTCCGCTTCCAACACTTTCCCTACTGTTGCACTCACTGGAGTGGGAATAGTAATTTTTACCCCTCCGCTGTCCAATACTTTCCCTACTGTTACACTCACTGGAGTGGGAATAGTAATTTTACCCCTCCGCTGTCCAACACTTTCCTTACTGTTGCACTCACTGGAGTTGGAATAGTAATTTTACCCCTCTGCTATCCAACACTTTCACTACTGTTGCACTCACTGGAGCGGGAATAGTAATTTCTACCCTCAGCTATCCAACACTTTCCCTACTTTTACAATTATTGGAGTGGGAATAGTAAATTTTATCCAGCCACCATCCAACACATTCTCTACTGTTGCACTCACTGGAGTGGGAATAGTAATTTTTACCCCTCTGCTGTCCAACACTTTCCCTACTGTTGCACTCACTGAAGTTGGAATAGTAATTTTTACCCCTCCGCTTTCCAACACTTTCCCTACTGTTACACTCACTGGAGTGGGAATAGTAATTTTACCCCTCTGCTGTCCAACACTTTCCCTACTGTTGCACTCACTGAAGTTGGAATAGTAATTTTTACCCCTCTGCTGTCCAACACTTTCCTTACTGTTACACTCACTGGAGTGGGAATAGTAATTTTTACCCTTCCGCTATCCAACACTTACCCTTCTGTTGCACTCACTGGAGTTGGAATAGTAATTTTACCCCGCCGCTATTCAACACTTTCCCTACTGTTGCACTCACTGGAGTGGGAATAGTAATTTTTACGCCTCCGCTATCCAACACTTTCCCTTCTGTTACACTCACTGGAGTGGGAATAGTAATTTTACCCCTCCCCTATCCAACACTTTCCCTACTGTTGCACTCACTGAAGTTGGAAAAGTAATATTTACCCCTCCGCTATCCAATACTTTCACTACTGTTGCACTCACTGGAGCGGGAATAGTAATTTCTACCCCTCAGCTATCCAACACTTTCCCTACTTTTACAATTATTGGAGTGGTAATAGTAAATTTTATCCAGCCACCATCCAACACTTTCCCTACTGTTGCACTCACTGAAGTTGAAATAGTAATTTTTACCCCTCCGCTATCCAACACTTTCACTACTGTTGCACTCACTGGAGTGTGAATAGTAATATTTACCCCTCCGCTATCCCACACTTTCCCTACTGTTACACTCACTGGAGTGGGAAAAGTAATTTTTACCCCTCCGCTTTCCAACACTTTCCCTACTGTTAAACTCACTGGAGTAGGAATAGTAATTTTTACCCCTCCGCTGTCCAACACTTTCCCTACTGTTACACTCACTGAAGTGGGAATAGTAATTTTTACCCCTCCGCTGTCCAACACTTTCCTTACTGTTACACTCACTGGAGTGGGAATAGTAATTTTTACCCTTCCGCTATCCAACACGAACCCTACTGTTGCACTCACTGGAGTTGGAATAGTAATTTTTACCCTCCGCTATCCAACACTTTCCCTACTGTTGCACTCACTGGAGTGGGAATAGTAATTTTTAACCCTCCGCTATCCAACACTTTCCCTACTGTTACCCTTACTGGAGTGGGAAAAGTAATTTCTACCCCTCCGCTTTCCAACACTTTCCCTACTGTTGCACTCACTGGAGTGGGAATAGTAATTTTTACCCCTCTGCTGTCCAACACTTTCCCTACTGTTACACGCACTGGAGTGGGAATAGTAATTTTTACCCCTCCGCTATCCAACACTTTCCCTACTGTTACACTCACTGGAGTGGGAAAAGTAATTTCTACCCCTCCACTATCCAACACTTTCACTACTGTTGCACTCCCTGGAGCGGGAATACTAGTTTCTACCCCTCAGCTATCCAACACTTTCCCTACTTTTACAATTATTGGAGTGGGAATAGCAAATTTTATCCAGCCACTATCCAACACTTTCTCTACTGTTGCACTCACTGAAGTGGGAATAGTAATTTTTACCCCTCTGATGTCCAACACTTTCCCTACTGTTACACTCACTGGAGCGGGAATAGTAATTTTTACCCCTCCGCTGTCCAACACTTTCCCTACTGTTGCACTCACTGAAGTTGGAAATTTAAGTTTGAAGATTTTTAAATAGTTTAATGTTTTAATTTATAATAGAATGGTTTTTTAATTAGATTTTATGTTATTGGTACACATATTTATATATATATATATTTGTAAATTTGTATATAATTTTAAAATTATAAAATAAATTAAAATGTATAGTTTATTAATTGTTTTAAAGCAAATATATATGAATTATTATGTATGTGTGTTTAACTTTTTTAATTAAGTTTATTTATTATATTTTGTTAAATTTATATTGAATCTACTCTATTTTTCATATTAATTTTATTTTATATATATATACAATTCGATATTTTGTACAACGATATTTTTTACATCGATATTTTTTTCTCAATATTTTTGTACTTACCTGTTTAAGTATAGGGAGTCAATATTTTTGCATTCTATATTTTTGCATTGATATTATATACTTCTATATTTTTCACATCGATATTTTGTCAGTGAACCTTCTAACCGTACTGGGCCCTTTTATGATTAGAAAATCTGCAGCATTTTCATTTACCACCGGTGCAATGATCCTCATATGAATCTTTCTATGCCGAAAGGAGGGGTGGAAATAATGGTGACCATAACACCCCATTATGTCAGAGCTTGCTGATTCTCCCTACAATGAATCTAAATCATTTGTAAAATAGCACAGTTTAAATGGAAGAACCAATAAGACTGTTGCACTCACTGGAGTGGGAATAGTAATTTTTACCCCTCTGCTGTCCAACACTTTCCCTACTGTTGCACTCACTGGAGTGGGAATAGTAATTTTACCCCTCCGCTATCCAGCACTTTCCCTACTGTTACACTCACTGTATTGGGAATAGTAATTTTTACCCCTCCGCTATCCAACACTTTCCCTACTGTTGCACTCACTGAAGTTGGAATAGTAATCTTTACCCCTCTGCTATCCAACACTTTCACTACTGTTGCTCTCACTGGAGTGGGAATAGTAATTTCTACCCCTCACCTGTCCAACACTTTCCCTACTTTTGCAATTATTGGAGTGGGACTAGTAAATTTTTTCCAGCCACCATCCAACACTTTCTCTACTGTTGCACTCACTGGAGTGGGAATAGTAATTTTTACCCCTCCGCTGTCCAACACTTTCCCTACTGCTACACTCACTGGAGTGGGAATAGTAATTTTTACCCCTCCGCTGTCCAACACTTTCCCTACTGTTGCACTCACTGAAGTTGGAATAGTAATTTTTACCCCTCCGCTGTCCAACACTTTCGTTACTGTTACACTCACTGGAGTGGGAATAGTAATTTTGACCCCTCTACTATCCAACACTTACCGTACTGTTGCGCTCACTGGAGTGGGAATGGTAATTTTTACCCCTCCGCTATCCAACGCTTTCCCTACTGTTACATTCACTGGTGTGGGAAAAGTAATTTCTACCCCTCTGCTTTCCAATCCTTTCCCTACAGTTGCACTCACTGAAGTTGGAATAGTAATTTTTACCCCTCAGCTATCCAACACTTTCCCTACTTTTACAATTATTGGAGTGGGAATAGTAAATTTTATCCAGCCACCATCCAACACTTTCTCTACTGTTGCACTCACTGGAGTGGGAATAGTAATTTTTACACCTCCGCTATCCAACACTTTCCCTACTGTTACACTCACTGGAGTGGGAATAGTAATTTTTACCCCTCCGCTGTCCAACACTTTCCCTACTGTTGCACTCACTGAAGTTGGAATATTAATGTTTACCCCTCCGCTATCCAACACTTTCACTACTGTTGCACTCACTGGAGTGGGAATAGTAAGATTTACCCCTCCGCTTTCCAACACTTTCCCTACTGTTGCACTCACTGGAGTGGGAATAGTAATTTTACCCCTCCGCTGTCCAATACTTTCCCTACTGTTACACTCACTGGAGTGGGAATAGTAATTTTTACCCCTCCGCTGTCCAACACTTTCCTTACTGTTGCACTCACTGGAGTTGGAATAGTAATTTTTACCCCTCTGCTATCCAACACTTTCCCTACTGTTACCCTTACTGGAGTGGGAAAAGTAATTTCTACCCCTCCGCTTTCCAACACTTTCCCTACTGTTGCACTCACTGGAGTGGGAATAGTAATTTTACCCCTCTGCTGTCCAACACTTTCCCTACTGTTACACGCACTGGAGTGGGAATAGTAATTTTTACCCCTCCGCTATCCAACACTTTCCCTACTGTTACACTCACTGGAGTGGGAAAAGTAATTTCTACCCCTCCACTATCCAACACTTTCACTACTGTTGCACTCCCTGGAGCGGGAATACTAGTTTCTACCCCTCAGCTATCCAACACTTTCCCTACTTTTACAATTATTGGAGTGGGAATAGCAAATTTTATCCAGCCACTATCCAACACTTTCTCTACTGTTGCACTCACTGAAGTGGAATAGTAATTTTTACCCCTCTGATGTCCAACACTTTCCCTACTGTTACACTCACTGGAGCGGGAATAGTAATTTTTACCCCTCCGCTGTCCAACACTTTCCCTACTGTTGCACTCACTGAAGTTGGAAATTTAAGTTTGAAGATTTTTAAATAGTTTAATGTTTTAATTTATAATAGAATGGTTTTTTAATTAGATTTTATGTTATTGGTACACATATTTATATATATATATATTTGTAAATTTGTATATAATTTTAAAATTATAAAATAAATTAAAATGTATAGTTTATTAATTGTTTTAAAGCAAATATATATGAATTATTATGTATGTGTGTTTAACTTTTTTAATTAAGTTTATTTATTATATTTTGTTAAATTTATATTGAATCTACTCTATTTTTCATATTAATTTTATTTTATATATATATACAATTCGATATTTTGTACAACGATATTTTTTACATCGATATTTTTTTCTCAATATTTTTGTACTTACCTGTTTAAGTATAGGGAGTCAATATTTTTGCATTCTATATTTTTGCATTGATATTATATACTTCTATATTTTTCACATCGATATTTTGTCAGTGAACCTTCTAACCGTACTGGGCCCTTTATGATTAGAAAATCTGCAGCATTTTCATTTACCACCGGTGCAATGATCCTCATATGAATCTTTCTATGCCGAAAGGAGGGGTGGAAATAATGGTGACCATAACACCCCATTATGTCAGAGCTTGCTGATTCTCCCTACAATGAATCTAAATCATTTGTAAAATAGCACAGTTTAAATGGAAGAACCAATAAGACTGTTGCACTCACTGGAGTGGGAATAGTAATTTTTACCCCTCTGCTGTCCAACACTTTCCCTACTGTTGCACTCACTGGAGTGGGAATAGTAATTTTTACCCCTCCGCTATCCAGCACTTTCCCTACTGTTACACTCACTGTATTGGGAATAGTAATTTTTACCCCTCCGCTATCCAACACTTTCCCTACTGTTGCACTCACTGAAGTTGGAATAGTAATCTTTACCCCTCTGCTATCCAACACTTTCACTACTGTTGCTCTCACTGGAGTGGGAATAGTAATTTCTACCCCTCACCTGTCCAACACTTTCCCTACTTTTGCAATTATTGGAGTGGGACTAGTAAATTTTTTCCAGCCACCATCCAACACTTTCTCTACTGTTGCACTCACTGGAGTGGGAATAGTAATTTTACCCTCCGCTGTCCAACACTTTCCCTACTGCTACACTCACTGGAGTGGGAATAGTAATTTTTACCCCTCCGCTGTCCAACACTTTCCCTACTGTTGCACTCACTGAAGTTGGAATAGTAATTTTTACCCTCCGCTGTCCAACACTTTCGTTACTGTTACACTCACTGGAGTGGGAATAGTAATTTTGACCCCTCTACTATCCAACACTTACCGTACTGTTGCGCTCACTGGAGTGGGAATGGTAATTTTTACCCCTCCGCTATCCAACGCTTTCCTACTGTTACATTCACTGGTGTGGGAAAAGTAATTTCTACCCCTCTGCTTTCCAATCCTTTCCCTACAGTTGCACTCACTGAAGTTGGAATAGTAATTTTTACCCCTCAGCTATCCAACACTTTCCCTACTTTTACAATTATTGGAGTGGGAATAGTAAATTTTATCCAGCCACCATCCAACACTTTCTCTACTGTTGCACTCACTGGAGTGGGAATAGTAATTTTTACACCTCCGCTATCCAACACTTTCCCTACTGTTACACTCACTGGAGTGGGAATAGTAATTTTTACCCCTCCGCTGTCCAACACTTTCCCTACTGTTGCACTCACTGAAGTTGGAATATTAATGTTTACCCCTCCGCTATCCAACACTTTCACTACTGTTGCACTCACTGGAGTGGGAATAGTAAGATTTACCCCTCCGCTTTCCAACACTTTCCCTACTGTTGCACTCACTGGAGTGGGAATAGTAATTTTTACCCCTCCGCTGTCCAATACTTTCCCTACTGTTACACTCACTGGAGTGGGAATAGTAATTTTTACCCCTCCGCTGTCCAACACTTTCCTTACTGTTGCACTCACTGGAGTTGGAATAGTAATTTTTACCCCTCTGCTATCCAACACTTTCACTACTGTTGCACTCACTGGAGCGGGAATAGTAATTTCTACCCCTCAGCTATCCAACACTTTCCCTACTTTTACAATTATTGGAGTGGGAATAGTAAATTTTATCCAGCCACCATCCAACACATTCTCTACTGTTGCACTCACTGGAGTGGGAATAGTAATTTTTACCCCTCTGCTGTCCAACACTTTCCCTACTGTTGCACTCACTGAAGTTGGAATAGTAATTTTTACCCCTCCGCTTTCCAACACTTTCCCTACTGTTACACTCACTGGAGTGGGAATAGTAATTTTTACCCCTCTGCTGTCCAACACTTTCCCTACTGTTGCACTCACTGAAGTTGGAATAGTAATTTTTACCCCTCTGCTGTCCAACACTTTCCTTACTGTTACACTCACTGGAGTGGGAATAGTAATTTTTACCCTTCCGCTATCCAACACTTACCCTTCTGTTGCACTCACTGGAGTTGGAATAGTAATTTTTACCCCGCCGCTATTCAACACTTTCCCTACTGTTGCACTCACTGGAGTGGGAATAGTAATTTTTACGCCTCCGCTATCCAACACTTTCCCTTCTGTTACACTCACTGGAGTGGGAATAGTAATTTTTACCCCTCCCCTATCCAACACTTTCCCTACTGTTGCACTCACTGAAGTTGGAAAAGTAATATTTACCCCTCCGCTATCCAATACTTTCACTACTGTTGCACTCACTGGAGCGGGAATAGTAATTTCTACCCCTCAGCTATCCAACACTTTCCCTACTTTTACAATTATTGGAGTGGTAATAGTAAATTTTATCCAGCCACCATCCAACACTTTCCCTACTGTTGCACTCACTGAAGTTGAAATAGTAATTTTTACCCCTCCGCTATCCAACACTTTCACTACTGTTGCACTCACTGGAGTGTGAATAGTAATATTTACCCCTCCGCTATCCCACACTTTCCCTACTGTTACACTCACTGGAGTGGGAAAAGTAATTTTTACCCCTCCGCTTTCCAACACTTTCCCTACTGTTAAACTCACTGGAGTAGGAATAGTAATTTTTACCCCTCCGCTGTCCAACACTTTCCCTACTGTTACACTCACTGAAGTGGGAATAGTAATTTTTACCCCTCCGCTGTCCAACACTTTCCTTACTGTTACACTCACTGGAGTGGGAATAGTAATTTTTACCCTTCCGCTATCCAACACGAACCCTACTGTTGCACTCACTGGAGTTGGAATAGTAATTTTTACCCCTCCGCTATCCAACACTTTCCCTACTGTTGCACTCACTGGAGTGGGAATAGTAATTTTTAACCCTCCGCTATCCAACACTTTCCCTACTGTTACCCTTACTGGAGTGGGAAAAGTAATTTCTACCCCTCCGCTTTCCAACACTTTCCCTACTGTTGCACTCACTGGAGTGGGAATAGTAATTTTTACCCCTCTGCTGTCCAACACTTTCCCTACTGTTACACGCACTGGAGTGGGAATAGTAATTTTACCCCTCCGCTATCCAACACTTTCCCTACTGTTACACTCACTGGAGTGGGAAAAGTAATTTCTACCCCTCCACTATCCAACACTTTCACTACTGTTGCACTCCCTGGAGCGGGAATACTAGTTTCTACCCCTCAGCTATCCAACACTTTCCCTACTTTTACAATTATTGGAGTGGGAATAGCAAATTTTATCCAGCCACTATCCAACACTTTCTCTACTGTTGCACTCACTGAAGTGGGAATAGTAATTTTTACCCCTCTGCTGTCCAACACTTTCCCTACTGTTACACTCACTGGAGCGGGAATAGTAATTTTTACCCTCCGCTGTCCAACACTTTCCCTACTGTTGCACTCACTGAAGTTGGAAATTTAAGTTTGAAGATTTTTAAATAGTTTAATGTTTTAATTTATAATAGAATGGTTTTTTAATTAGATTTTATGTTATTGGTACACATATTTATATATATATATATATATATATTTGTAAATTTGTATATATTTTTAAAATTATAAAATAAATTAAAATGTATAGTTTAGTAATTGTTTTAAAGCAAATATATATGAATTATTATGTATGTGTGTTTAACTTTTTTAATTAAGTTTATTTATTATATTTTGTTAAATTTATATTGAATCTACTCTATTTTTCATATTAATTTTATTTTATATATATATACAATTCGATATTTTGTACAACGATATTTTTTACATCGATATTTTTTTTTCTCAATATTTTTGTACTTACCTGTTTAAGTATAGGAGTCAATATTTTTGCATTCTATATTTTTGCATTGATATTATATACTTCTATATTTTTCACATCGATATTTTGTCAGTGAACCTTCTAACCGTACTGGGCCCTTTATGATTAGAAAATCTGCAGCATTTTCATTTACCACCGGTGCAATGATCCTCATATGAATCTTTCTATGCCGAAAGGAGGGGTGGAAATAATGGTGACCATAACACCCCATTATGTCAGAGCTTGCTGATTCTCCCTACAATGAATCTAAATCATTTGTAAAATAGCACAGTTTAAATGGAAGAACCAATAAGACTCAATAATCAACTCTGGCAGGTATTAGATTAATTTGGTTATTGTATTAAAGATTTAAAATTCATAGCAATAAGCAATCTTTTGAGAATTTCAGCTAAGAATATCACGGCTTGTATTAAAACGCCAAACATTTACGCAAGGTTTTGTCCGATGGTTATTATATAATCAGCTTTCAGAGCTACAGAGTCCCACTACCATTAAAGACAGATGGATAATTAATTGGTCTAACAGCTCAAATCCTACGGAGGAAGGGGAAAGGTTCAGATTTAAAGACCATTAGGGGTGAGTCAATTAGCATTAAACAAAAGAAATAAAGGAAAACTGAAAATGGTTCGGCAAAGAAGGTTTCAGTCCATTATGGACTTTTAACAATCGGCAGACTCCGCCCTCCTTCGCGAGAAGGATATCAAGGGCAAGCCGATTTTGAAACACCATCAATCTTATCGATATTATTTCTTCATCTACAACAGAAAAAGCCCCAGTTGTACTGGTGGCAAGTTTATCAACAGTAGTAGTTTTCTAATTTTCTGAGAGTTTAATACTACTCCTACTGAAGGTATTAGAACTCCAAACATATCACCTATTATTTCACTTGCACTCACACTTCTTTTCATTCTTGCATTTGTAACCAAAATTCTTCTTTAATTCGCTTAACATGATACATTTTTGTAAAAACTATTCCCAAATTACAACCTACATACCATCTTTTCGGTAATTTGAAAAAGCCCTCTTCCAACAAATATAATACACCCTAGGGAAAATGGGATTTACACATGCTAAATAAAACCCAGTTTTCATACATTTCAAATGCATCTTCACATTCGCTGAGTCCTACAAAGCAGTATTAATATTTGGTTACTTTCTGTATATACAAAGTTTACCTTTGTGTTGCCATTCTAAAACTAATAAAACCATTCCCTCTATGATTTTATTCTCTACTTGCAGTAAGCTCCAAGGAATTAATTTAGGCAATGCATTAATACTATAGCCTTATAGCCCGCCTTAGCGGGCTATACCGGCTATTAAAGGCCCGCTCCCGCGTTAAAGGCCCGAGCCGAAGGCGAGGGACTTTAACAAGGGACCCGTACTTTAATAGCCGGTATAGCCCAGCTACGAAGGGCTATAAGGCTATTAGAACATTCTGCCACTAGAGGGCAGAATGTTCTAACAAATAAAACAAAGGCTTCTCGAAGCTCGAGGGGATTTAAATCCCCTCGAGCTCCGAGAGGCCTTTGTAAAACATTGCAATGTTGCTCTGCGGGCCTTTACCGGCCTGTAGAAGCAGGGAGCACTTCATTGTCTTCAATGGAGCTCCCAACATTCCAATGTTCTAATATTATTTACATTCTCTCATCTACTTTCCACTACATTTGTAAAATTCTTTTCAGCTCTCACTAATTTGCATGTTAAGTTATTTCCAAGTGCATAAGCCATGTCCAAAGATGAGTTGGTTTAAATATGTAACTTATAGTTTAAGCTGTTGAAGCTTCAGAATGCAAATTTAAACATTTAAGCCGAGGAAGCTCAGAAAAGATACGATTTGATACTGTTGCAAATTATCAGTACCATAAAATAAGCAAGCTAACAAACTGCAAGAAATTCCATGCTATGGTAAGTTACGCCCTCAGTAACTGATGAAGGTATTTGCATACAAATGTAGCAATCACTAATAGACATAATATTTACATATTTGCTAAGCAGATTAGTATAAACATTTGATCTAGCATCTATTCCCAAAGCATTGCTGTGTAAAGAGTTGTCATTCAAGTCAAAAGAATCAGAATCATTTCATTTAGTATTTCCGGAACAGATAGTAAGCTTATAATCTTTCACAAAAACATAATGTGGCAGGTTTAAGAAAATAAGCATTGTAATTAATATCAAGACAACAATAGAAAGAATCACAGTATATACACATTTGCATTTGGTAGAGATTTCAGTGTCAGATTGCTTGGCTTTTCAAATTTCAGACCGTTTAACTAAGGAAAAATCAAAAATAGCAGCAGCGGTTGAGCAATTCAACAAAGTCTTGCACTAAAAATTATGGCGAAGCTTGAAATCTTCTCAGATACGGAAAGACTCTCATATCAGCTTTATTGATGAGTATATTCAGGAAAAACTGTGTTAGTCTATCGATCGGTACGTCCAGACTAAAATTCAAATCAACAACAAAGTTCGTTTCAAGGATGGTCAGGTGGACACGTATTGTTAGCGCAATACTTGTAGAACTCTTGTTGCCACTCATTGGCAGCCAAATAAGTCCATTCAGGAGTTGCGTACAGTTGCTCTTTTTGATCTCCTCACTGCTGTTTCTCATCATCTATATGATCTGATTGTTCAGAACTTTCAGGAATAGTTGGTATTACTCGTCCTGCAGTCAGACAGCTTCTCAGAATCTCACCTCTTATGGTGCAATGGTTTCCGGGTACAACTCGCTTTCTTACTGCACTAAGCCATTTGTTAGGATCTGAAACGTCTCGTAGTCAACTCTCTTGGCTGTGACCCTTCAGCACCTACAGTTGACTCTCTCATACCACCCAGGTCAAATGAGTGCTGTTGCCGTCAGCTTGCTAGTCCCCAACAGCTTGACTGACCTAATCCCTCTGTCTCACTGTTACCACCAGTACATTAGGAACAGGTGCTGTTGTATCATCAAGAGGACTTGGGACTCCGTGAGTATGGCAGGCATGCATCCAACTTGGGAGACCTCCACACTTCACAGCAGTATTGGTGACTAGGATCACCAGGAACGTCCCCTTCCAAAAAGATTCCAAACCCGTTTTGCGCACGTGTTTCTTCACCATTACCCAGATACCCGGACAGAGGTCATGGCACTGCTCTTGTTGGAACACATGGGCAGCTACTCCAACCTGGTGAGAGAAAGAGCTGACTCAAGAGAAGCTGGAAATCCAAACCTTGGAATCAATTCCCTCAACAGTAATTTTGCCACAGTCAAACTATCAATCCTATGAGTAGGATATTCTTTAGCGCATTATGAAAAAATGCACAGAATGACCAAAACATATCTTAGTCCGTTGCGCAGGGGCATCTCTATGAAGTCCAATTGCATCCGGTTAAAAGGACCTGCAGATTTACCCATGTGACTCATGAAAACGTGTTTTTCTTCCTTGGTTTTGTTGCTGATACACCACACAATGATGACATATCGTCTCTGCAGTTACTCTGAATCTGAGATTGAACCACACCTGTTGGAAAAGTCGCATCATTGCATCCCTCCCAAAATGTGCAGGAGCATGTTCTGTGTAGTGTCTTGTCATTGGTGACAGAAGGTTGTCAGGCAACACTGGTCTGTCATCAATGTACACCCATACGTCATCATCTCATTTGGTGCAACCTGCTCGCACCCAACCCTGCAGTTCTGGTTCTGTCTCCTCTTCCTGCAATTTCTTCCACTCCTCCCAGGTACCTAAAGCTGACAGCAACAAATTACAATCTGTTACGTTGGATGTGTCTTTCAGTATTTCTTCCTTAAATGTTTGTGCATTCAAGGTGCAACACCTTGCTATCTCATCAGCAGAATGGTTGTTGACTATTACATAGTCGGTACCTTGCCAATAAGTGACACATTTCACAACAGCAATTTGGGCAGACAATTGTAGGGACTGCGAAAGGCTCTTCACGCACTCTCCATTTCTAATGGGAGAACTAGAGAATGCCATGAAACCCATGCTCTGACCACAATTGCCCAAAGTCATGTACGACTACAAAACCATACTGACTGTCAGTGTAAATTGTTACTCTGAGCTTTTCTGAAATAGTACATGCTCGTATCAGAGCTATGACCTCTGCACCTTGTGTAGAGAACACTCCTTGCAACCATGAAGCTTCCACAACACCTCCAACTGTACACACAGTATAAGAAGATGTCAGATTTCCTTTATTGTCTCTCAAACACAAACCATCAACAAACCAAACGTGATCAAATTCAGGCAATGGCTCGCCTGAGATAGCAGGTCGGGGCTTAGTACACAATACAGTCACATCCAAGCAATCATTCTTGACTTCATCCATCACGTTCTCATTTTTAGGCAATTGCATCAAAGTAGCCGGGTTTAGCACTGTACATCTTTTAAGAGTCACATTCTCTGAACCCAGCAAAATTAGCTCATACTTAGTCAAACAACTATTGGTCAGGTATAGTGTTACGAGTACAAGTCAACAGTACCTCCACTGAATGGGGCACAAATACTGTTAGTGTATGACCCATGACAATACTTTCACACTGCTCAAGACTCACACACATAGATGCAACCAATTTCAAACATCCACACAATGCGGCCGCCAAAGGGTCAAGTATCGCCACAAAATAGGTGATAAGCTGTGTTTGCCTCCATGCATTTGTGCCAACACTGAAAGAGCGCTGCCTTCTCTTTTACTGCACAATATTACAAAGCACTTGTAACCAGGCATTCCCAAAGCTGGTGCCCTGCAAAGGCATTCCCACAACTCGGTGAACGCAGTCATTCAACTGTCATCCTAGGGTACCTAATCAGACATGTCTTAGTGTGTCAACCTCTGGAGAAGTTTTGCTGTTAAGTAAACATTTGGAATCCACTGTCTGCAATAGCCCACTATTCCTAAGAACATGCAGACTTCCTTTTGGGTAGCTGGAGGATTCATGTTCCTCGCTCCTTTCTCAATGTGACATCCTAAGTACAGGACTTCAGTTTTGCAAAACTGTATCTTGATAGGGGATACTTTTTGACCATTTTCTGCGAGATGCTTCAACAAAGCAATAGTGTTAATTTTGCAAGCCTCCTTCGTAGTTGATGCCACCAATAGGTCGTCAAGATACTGCGTTAACACTGAATGCATTATCAGAGATTCTGTGTACCCTTGTGGGACTTGGCACCATGCAAAAACATGACTGCCGAAACGGTAAGCAAATAAAAATTGACTATCTTCATGCAATGGGAAACAAAAGAAAGTCTGGCACAGGTTGATAACTGAAAACCATTCAGCATAGCATGGAATTTGAAATAATATCACAAATGGATTCGGTACCACAGTAAAAAATGGAACATCAACAGAGTTAACCCTCCGCAAATCCTGCATAACACGATACTTGCCATTTGGCGTCTGCAATCCCATAATGGGAGAGTTACATGGACTTCCCATTTTCTCCTTCAGGATCCCTTTCTCAGTCATTGAGTCGATCACAGGAGTAATTCCAGCAATAGTATCTGGAGACAAATTGTATTCTGGGATGCTTAGGAACTCTGCATTTGGTCAACTGTAATTCGGACTGGCTCAACACCTTTAATTAGTCCGATATCTTTACTTGCAAAGTCCTAGACTTCAGGGTGCACTGTGTCTCTCAATTCAACTGTCAAATCCTCACTCGTCAGGAGAGGATACATCCCCACATCTGATTTCAATTCAATTTGTTATATTTATTGTTTCAGCTGACAGCCTTACAATATTTTAAAACATACACTATAAAAACACTGTACACATCTGATTTTTGTTGGGTAAGTTTAAAAACAACATCCTCATCATTTGTATGGATTTCAATTCCTCTGGTTGTGCAATAAACTGAACATTTTAATTTACATAGTAGATAAAGTCCAAGCATATTCCCAGGACTTGTGTCACACACCACATATCGATGCCAATCGTTAAAGGATCATATTTTAACTATAACTAGTTCTGAAATTGGGGTAGATAACTTTTTATTTATAACTTCTACAACTTGGATTCTTTCTCCAGAGAGGGGTAGGCTAGGAACATCTGTCGGTAGCACAGTGTCGACAAGGAATGAGACAGGAGTCCCATCTGCTTCTCCATCCACATTAGGACCACTCTGGTCTACCTCTAAGGCTATGCCAAGCACACAGTCTCCCCCCCTCAGGCCCCTTCATGCTAATCAATCCTGGTCACTGTCATCCAAATGGATCAAATACTTCTGTGCTGCATTATAATTCTGGCAATAATTTCAATTTATCTGCTGATTTTGATTTGCATTGTATCTTTGTACCTGAACATTCTGTTGACATTGGAACTTAGGGCATTTGCTGTGATACATTAGAGTTCTGCATTCTCTGTCCTTGCATCTGTTGAGTCTGTCCCATGTTATTCCCTTGAGTCTGTGCATATTCCACATTCTGCATCTGATTTGCTACATTATTCACAACAGACTTACACTCGTGTCTTCAATATCCGAATTTTACACAAGCATGACATGGATTTGTTTTCTTCAAAAGCAACACGTCAACTCCACTTCTAGGAGCTACAGGATTACCACGATCTCTACCTTGGGATGGAAAATTCTGCTGTTGAAAGCCATTATCACCCTGCATCATCAGAACTTGATCATAGCCTCCCTGTACTTGTATTGGATTGTCAAAACTCTTCTGATTTTGAACTTTCTGCATCGCTTTTATATGGGCAAACCTTAATTTGCCCTTGAGCTTCTTGTGCTTCATCTCAATCTTGTCACCAGAATATTTTGCATAACGCAAAATCTCATCTAGTGGTTTGCTCTGCCAGTGAAGTAATTGTTGTAGGATCATGTTAGAACTCTCAGGTATTAAACAGAACACAAACCAACAGACAAAATTGGGACAATAAAAGGTGGAAACTCCTGAATCATTGTTTGTGTCAGATCAAATTGTGTCTGATTTGGGAAAACATTCATACCTGCAGCATTATTAGTTTAAATCGAAACCATGGATGTATGAAGCAGTGATCTTGCTGTCAGGCCCGAAGAGCTCCCACATACTGTATTCACTCCAGTAGGTACCCTCAACTTATAGACAGAATATACCTGTAACACAGACCTGTGAAGGGGCACAGCAGGTCCAATAGTAACGGGAACAGTCGAAGCATCTGGAGTACTTGAATCAAGCAGGTTCATAGGAGCTGACCTTTTTTTTTTTCCACACACAGGAGAAATAAACATTGATTTCTTTGGCACTTCAGGCATTAAAGGAGCATTAGGTATCTCAGTTGTACAAGTATGTGTCAAGTATGTGTCAAGTCTCTACTCTGAGTCTCATTGTAAGGTGGTGGATGATTCATCAATAAACTATTCAAAAGTTTGTTGCTCTCTTCTCCTTCCTTCTCGGAATCAATTTTGTCTGTCTGTAAATCCTTCTTTTTCTCCTTTCTCTTGCCCTTAGCATCTTCCTCAACCTCAAGTACCGGATACAATTGTGTTTCGTGTATTACACCTGCTCTCCACATTTTTATGTTGAGCATCCCATCTAGTTTCTGCCTAATAGTCCATAGTTCTCCTATACCTCCTTTGGTACTGCTCTTTGTCTTTTTGATGAGCAATATGCTCCCAGGTATTTAAAGCCTCAATAACAGTGGCTCTAACAGTATCTTTCTAGAATCCTCAAATCAAATATGCCATAACTAGGGAACTGTAAAGTCTCATTTTTCTCAGTAAGTTTATGCCAAAATTCGAGTCACAGACATGGTTGCAACCCTTTGTCCATCATGACAATGTATCCTGGCATACCCTCAGGTGGTGCTTCTACCTTTGCTTTGGCAGATATGGTCTCATCTTTCTTTACTAATTTCTGCAATGACTTGAAAAATGTCCTTTTTATCCAATTCTGTTTTCACAAATGAGTTTTGTAAATCCAGGAAAGGTTATTCTCCACAATTCACCTGTTCGGCAACCTCAACCAATGACAGTGTGACTCTTATGGTTTAGTCAACAAATCCCAGTGCTGCTTTACACCAACCAACCAATCACAGCGTGGCACACTGCGACGTCAATTTTGCTTCTCGCACCAGATCACCTTCCTTCACAATCTTTTCCTACATGTTTTTCCCTAAGCAAAATGACAATACAATGCTAGCGACAAATAAAACTGTATGCTACAATAAAGGATATTCACACTCACAAGGTAACTCAATTTTTCTATACTCTGTCGCTTCAGATGAAATCTCGACCAGCGGGATTTCACCCTTAATTGATATAGTTATCCCTGTGCACTTGATATCAACCACTAACACACAAAGAGAACCCTTATCAAGGTGTTGTCGATGACATCTCATGACCAACACCACAAAGCAGCATTGTACTCAGTGTCTTCTACACTGAGACAACCCATTGGTAAATAGCTTGAGATCTTGCGCCACGATGGTCCAGTTCACAACTTCAACTTAACCAAAAATTGTGAACTCCATCGACTCAGGCAAAGGACTATTTTTGGCACCTTAATATCTCACTCGCTATGCAGAACCATAACTCTACTACCACATTTTTTTTGCAGCGCAAGTTTGGTAAAATGTTATTATATGCTTACTCTCCTAACTACTCAAACTGTACTGGGCCATTTACGATTAGACAATCTGCCGCATTTCCATTTACCACAGAGGCAATGAAATTAGGGTGGCCAAAGCACCCCATTAGCTGTCCAATGAGGACTATTAATTGAGATCCAACTTGCAAATTTGAGATTAGACTTACGTACACCAGTCTCAAGACCAAGTTGTAGAAATAAAGAATAGCAATGGGAAGACCCAGCCTCCTGAAGATGTGAACTCGGGCTAAAATGATGCAGACCAAAAGCTCTGCAACAGCAACACAGAACAACAGAAGTAATAAATGATGTTCTGCCAGAGCTCTCTGATTCTCCCTACAACACATTTAAATCATTGTAAAATAGCACAGTTTAAATGGAAGAACCAGAAAGACTCAATAATAGACTCAGGCAGGTATTAGATTATTTTGGTTATTGTATTAAAGATTCGAAATTCACAGCAGTAAGCAATCTTTTGAGAATTTCAGTGAAGAACATCACAGCTTGCACTAAAACGGCAATCGTTTAGGCCAGGCTTTATTGGATGGTTGTTATAAAATCAGCTTACAGAGTTACAGAGTCCCACTACCATTAAAGGCAGAAGGATTATTTGTTTGTCTAACAGCTCAAATCCTTCGGAGGAAGGGGAAGGGTTCAGATTTAAAGTCTAATAGGGGCAAGTCAATTAGCATAGAAGAAAAGAAATAAAGGAAAATAAAAATGAAATGGTTCGACAAAGAAGGTTTCATCCATCAGCTATCAACTGTAGCATCAGCAAGGCAGTCAAAAGTAAGAGGATAGTTCTTAGTAATCCTCACAAATTGATCCGCATAGCATCCATTCACAGGGAAAGGAAAATTATGGCACTGCCCCTCCTTTGGGTCTCTTTTTTTTAAAGTCTCCAACAAAGTTCCAGTGATGTAACATCACCCCATCATCGAAAGACTGTCTTATGTTCAGATTCACATAATGTCTTCCAAGACACTCACAACAGTAAGATGTTTTCCCATGCTAGTCATGAGAAACAAAAGATTTGAAAGTCCACATAGGCCTAACATTGGTGAAAAATAAATACAAAGTATCCATCTATAGCAACAGCTGAGATTCTGTTCCCACAGTATTATTTCACTGTGAACATTGAAGAAATATTTAGGAATGTTGAAAATGATACATGTACAGAACAAATAAAGCAACGTTTCACTAGTTGTAAATGGACCACTGTATTAGGTCAGGTGAAAGGCCAGCATTACTGAAAAGGCATTTTTGAAAAAGCCTCTAAATTGACATCACACATTTTAAATTAAATGAACTTTAAATCAATATCAAATATAATGCAATAAATCATTTCAAATAGGGACTATGAAGAACTTTCACCAGACATTATTACATGGAAATAGCTAAATTTAGAAATACCCTGCTACCACAATTATTCTCAATATTCACATAAGTGCATAATTTTCTAAGTTCATTATGCAAAATTAATTTTTTCACTTTTCATAAACTATAGAATCTCTAGAATTAATATACAAAATGTCATGATTGTACCTAGTTTCTACCCATTTTTGCACCTACTTTTCTAAATCGTGCATTCTAACAGAAGGCATTAGAAACACTAGGCCACTTTATTAAAAGCACAGTTTCATCAGTAAACATTAATAAACAACATGTTCATAAGAAATTCTCATTAGTGCAACTCATTTATATGTATTAGTATTGCTTTGTATTTATGTTTTCTTCATCTTGCATTTTAAAGCATGCCTTTTACAGTGCTTCTACTACACTTGACTCAGTTTCATGTGTCCCTGGGTCTAATGTGCAAAGTGCACTTTCAGCTTTTCATGTCTTTAATCAGTAAATGTGTTATATCTTATGATTTTTAAAATCTTGCGTCATCATCTGCCATGTCCTCAATATGGATGGTGCATCTGGAAATTGTTGATATAGTGCTTTCAAAGCTTCCCGCTGTCGGTGATAAATGAACACCAATAGTGGAGTGAACATCCCCTCTGGGTAGACGTCCTCCATCATCACCAGGCCGCCTCTGACAACATGGAAAGCGTTCTTGATTTCTGAGTGACCGAGATGGCCGGGTGGTTTAATAATGGCAGTGATGGTGCATACAACTGAGAATTCCCCACCCTTGCGCTCAACGTCCGCCAGGCTTTTGTGGTGCTATGCATACTCTTGATTTCCAGTCTAGGAACATCCACCCATACATGCGGTAAGATGGTCTTAAGAGGTATAGGATAGTCACTGTCGCTTTCTATCATTAGGTGTGGCAAATATGAAATGGGGAAGAACCAATGGTGTGCAAATTCTGCCTGTGAACATAGGTAGTATAGGTACATATCTGGAGCGCCAAATTCTCCCTGCGCGTAAGGCCTAGTAAGTGTTTCCCAACTACATTTGGGCTGCTTCCTGCCCAGACCAACGTTACCAGACAGGCTCAAAGAGTGCTGAAAAATGCTTTAGTTAAAAAGACAGGGATATTAATGAACAGATATAAGAACCGGAGCAGGATGACCATTTTCATGACTGCTACTCTGTCAGCCAATGAGAGAGGTAGTCTTTTCCAGCAGGCCACATGATCCTCCAGATTGGAGATCGCCTGTCCATAGTTCTGTCTGATGATGATTTCGGGATCCCTATGTATCCACACTCCTAGGTACTTGACCGATTTCAAACACTACTCAAAGAGGAAGTCAAGTGCTTGAGGTACGGTGCATTGTGTCAAAGAGAATATGGTTGATTTATCCCAATTTATGCTCAGGCCCGAGTACCTCCCATTTTTTTTTGTTTGATCTGTTTATTAAAGATTTTTTATTTTGTATACATGAATACCGAGCAGTATAGCATCATTAATAGCACCGGACAGAGCCAGTAGGTAGTCATAAAGTACAGACAGGAAATCAACAACATAGCGGCATAATCAGATCAATAAGCATAGACAAAATCAATAATGACTTTCAGCTTATCCCGTCAGCCATAGTATCTTCTCCCTCCATCAGAAAAGCTGTATAATCACGTTATAGCGCATCATAACTGCAACTATGCAACATGCAACAAATTACATAATCACATTTTGTATGGCTTCACTCCGCCATATCACATGAATCTGAATATAAAGTCAAACATTTTTATGAAAACATCAAACATGGGGAAAACTATCGGGGAGGGAGTGGGAAGGGAAGCAAAAGCCTCGGCAAGGGAGAGAGGGAAACCATAGTTCCCGGCATCAGAAAACAAAGTCCTATCAATTACCCTATGGGTGCACACTCAAACTGCTGAGAGAAATGATCATCCAGTAGAGGGGACAGAGGTCCCAATCCACAGATCAATGCACAGTTCAGGACATGGGCCTGCTCTGGTCAACCTCGCTAGTCATCAGGAAGGGAAACATCCAATGGAACATCTGGCTCCAACAACCCCTGTAGCGCACACAGCATAGCATTCCATTCAGTGGAGATGGGGAATTTACGCAAACCCAGTGTATCCTCCCTTATCAGGGAGACCGCTTCAGCCTTCACCCAATTCAGCATGGAGAGGAACCAGGCTTTCATCGGAGGGGATACATCCGACTTCCACCCACAGGTAATCAATCGCTTGGCCACAATAAAGCCCAAATCAAGGAACCTGGTGGATGCTTTGTGCGTTTTTTTTCCTAGAGAACACGCCAATGATACACGTCTCCCACTTCCTCGGTACCTCCCTGCCTGTGCAGGTGGCTAATGCTCCCAGCACCCCCTCCCAATAAGGCTGCAGAACGGGACAGGACCAGAGCATGTGTAAAATATCTGCATTCACCATCTGACAGCTCGGACAGCACTCATCTTGTCTATGAAAGTATTGATTAATTTTATCCAGAGAGAGATATGCCCTGTGAACAATATAAAATTGAATTAATCTAAAATGGGCATTTCTGGGAACTTGCTTGGGGCTTTCTAGGACCATGGACCATTCTTTCCATGAGTAGGGCCTCCCTCGATCTTCCTCCCATTTACCTCGCAATGGCATTAAGTCTGCTAGGGTATGTTCCCTGATCGATTCAGCGAACCACTTCACCAAGTGGCGGCCTGTGCCCATAACATGCACGTATTGCACTAGGAGATGAGTCGGGGGTTCCTGCGTTACATCTCCCCACCAATGCCTCATCGCAGTTGTCCAGGAAGCATGATTCAGAAATTGGCCCGGGGGCACACCATCTTCGTTCGTGATATCAAGAAATGGCCGCAAAGTTCCTTCTCCATATACGTCTCCTAGGGTGGTTACACCTGCATCCACCCAAGGAGCAAGGTCCGTACTCCAAACCCGTCCTCACGCAGTCGGCATACCTAATATTGGCACACAAGGTGCGTATGGTATGACTCGTCTGGTAAGACAAAGCGACCTGGGGAAACACTTCAGTGCTATCGATATCAGTAAAGGGAGAGGTTCATTCAGTTTGTTGCAGGGATGGAAGAGACAGAGGATTCTGTCTAAAGAAAACGGAGGGTCATGCTCTGCCGAGTCCGATAGATGTAGTTCCTCCACCCATTTTGCCACCCATAAGATGTGAGACGCCAGGTAATAATGTTCCAAGTTGGGCAAAGCCAGCCCCCCTCTAGAGCGAGGGAGGTACAACTTCGACAATGCCACCCGGCACCGCAAGTTGTTCCAGATAAATTCATGAACGATCCTTTCGAAGGATCGAAAAAAGGACATGGGTAGGTATAGCGGTAATGTAGCAAAATAGTAAAGTAGACGTGGCAGCATAACCATTTTGATTAACTCCACCCTACCTATGACCAAAAGGTTCAGTGACTTCCAGAATTCAATTTGAGACTTAAGCGCTGTAACTGCCCTGGTAATATTGCCATCCAGAAGATCTTGTGTGTTATGGTAGTTACAGACACCTAGATATCTAAACGCCACCGGTTGCCACTGCACCACCTTCCCATTCACTGTCCAACCTCGATCCCCCATAGTAGGATTAAAAGGGAATAGACAAGATTTACCCCAATGCACCCCAAGCCAGATAAGGAAGCAAAATGTTTCAACGTGGCGGGAACAACTTGCGGGATCGCCAGCATATTCTGCACGTACAACAAGATATCATCTGCATAAAGCGAAATGGCATGTATGCCATCTCCAAGGCGTATCCCCCAGTCCGATGCTGAGGCGCGGAGAGCCATTGCCAATGGCTCAATCACCAAAGCGAAGATCAAGGGAGAAAGGGGACAACCCTGGCGAGTACCCCGTTCTATCAAAATAGGCTCGGAGAAAAGAGACCGCAACCGAACCGTAGGAGCCCCATACAACAGCCCAATAAGACTTAAAATATAGGGTCCAAATCCGTATCGGTGGAACACAGCGAACATGAAGGACCACTCGACCTTGTCGAAAGCCTTCTCCAAGTCCAGCACAACACAACCGGCCGTCGGCCATTCCGTGGAAGCACAGCTCATCACCCTGAACAGTCGACGTATGTTAAGAGTTGTGTTACGAGCCGGCACAAACCCATTTTGGTCTTGGTGGACCAGTTGTGGAACTAGCGGCGACAGCCTATTAGCTAGGATGCCTGCCAATATCTTATAGTCCCCATTTAGGAGCTCCAAGGGCCGATATGCCCCCACAGAAGTAGGATCCCTACCCGGTTTGGGAAGCGTGATCAACGTAGCTTCAGTCATCGAGGCAGGGAGGGCCAGAGATCCGAGCGCCTCTGTGTACACTTTGAGCAGTTGGGGGCCCAGGGGGTCCACATATGTTTCCCGAGTACCTCTCATACTGATTATATTCGCATATGAGGGATGCTAGTTGAGTATCTGGGTTTCGGACGTACAGCACCATGTCTTCCACTTAAAGAGAAATGGCAAAGGGGAGGTGGAAAAATCTCAGTGCCGCTTCTGCATGTCTCTGCTGTATCATACACGTTAGAGGTTCTAGCGCAATGGCACATAATGTCGGCGACAATGGACATCCCTGTCGAATTCCCCTAAATATCTTTATTAAGCTCGATCTATTACCGTTGGTGTGCACCCTTGCTACTGGATCTGTATATAGCAGGCATATCTACTGTGAAAAAACGCTTGAGGCATACCCATACGATGTAGGATAATGAACATGTAGTCCCACTGTATAGAATCAAATGTCTTTTCGCAATCTAAAAGTACAGCCACCACTTTGAGTGAAGGGTCTAGTTAATGTATATCTGTGAACAGTGTGCGCAGGTTATGTGAAGTGGATCAATCGAGATCAAATCCCAGCTGATCTGACAATACCAATGTCAGGAGCATTGACTGGAGCATAGCAGCTATGATTTTCACCAGTATTTTAGTATCAATATTGAGTAAGGTTAGCGGTCTGTATGATAAGCATCATTTTGGGATCTTGCCCGGCTTTAACAGAGTTATTATGAGTGCTTCCCGTAGTGTCGGGGGCAATATATATTCACTTCTCATAAGCCTCTGTTTAAATCGTGTGTAGGTGCGATGCCAGCAGGTCTGCGAATTCCTTATAGAATTCACTAAGTATCCAATCACTACCTCCACTCCCATTCTGTAGCAAGTTACCATTGCAGCCTCTCGTAGCCCCTATAAACTGGAGTAAAATTCCATGAATTGTGCCATATTAGCTGGGGTGTCATGACACACCACTCCATCCTGGGACTATTTCACCATGATTTCGGCTTTTGCCCATTGTTATTTTATTTTATCAGCTAGGCTATGGCCTGGTCTCCCACCCTATCCATAGGACCTCACCGTTCATTGTCAGGACATATGTCTCACCTCCGGTGCAGCTGTATTATTGTATTCAGTAATGTGCTCTCTTGGTGAAGGGCACACCTTGTACTGCCTTTCCAGACTTTTTAAAGTATTCTCCATAGACTGCATCCAGGAGCAGAGGGCTCTCAGTACTCCTGCCTGAAACCCCATATTCACCCCTCTAATTGTGTTTTTTAAATGCTTCCCAGAGTGTGTCCGCACCATCTACAGAGCCCTTATTCGCCTCAAAATAGTGGGTAATTGCCTCTCGCACACGGAAAACTGTGTCCAGTAATGACGAAGACTGCTGCTTTCATTTAAATTGTGTGTGTCCATGCTTGGGGATTGCTATTTCCAGCATGGCAGGTAAATGATCTAAAAGTGTTCTGGGCAAATGGCGTACGGCCGTTCTCTGTATGCTCACCTCCAGTAACACCAGCCAATAGTCCAGTCTAGACCATGTATTGTGAGTAGAGTAGGTGTATGTCTCGCCCTCCAAACATCTATAAGCCTGTGTTCCTCGCTAGTGACACGGATAACTTGGGCTGAGTGCTTGCCTTGACAGTCTGTCGAGGCAGACTGGTCCTGTGTAGGGTCTATATACATCTTGAGATCCCCTCCCCAAATGATTGCTATGGGTTGCAGGGCATAAAGATGGCCCCCAGTTGATTATAAAATTCAATGTCATCTTTATTAGGCCAGTACATATTGATGATAGTCACTGCGGTGCCACACAAACTGCCTTGCATTATTATATAGGGTCCCTGATCATCTGTTTTGGAGTGTGCGAGAGTGAACCCTTTTTTATTAAAATGAGGGTCCCCCTGAAGTACAACGAATAAGATGAGGCCACCAAGACTGCAGCCCATCTAGCTACAACACGCAATTCAGTAGAGCGTGCGAGATGCATTTCCTGCATCAGTACCATCTGCACTTGGTGGCAGTCCAAATAGGTAAGCACCTGACTTACTATTTGGGATTATTTAGCCCGCAGATGTTCCATGTTAGCAACCTGATGTGGCCCTGCTTGTGCATCATGTTAGCAGGATGTGTGCTTGTATCATGTTATGCAAAAAGAACAATTGATGGACAGAATGCCGAACAATGTCAAACATTCACCCCAGTACAGAGATCTGGGCATAAATCCATCGTTTTTTGCCCCCCATGCCATTCCAGTTTAAATCCAGCCATATGCAAATCAGTCTTGACCCTGCTCCCCCTGCCAGGCCAGGCCCTTCCTGGACTTGAAACAAGCATCTAGGGACCAGTTTGTGGTTTCACCCTTCATCAGCCAGGGTAGCTTGACTCCAGTGGCATCAAGAGTACAGGACCCACGTATGGGCATACCTGTCCCACTATGGTGACAAATGCAAAAAGAACAATTGATGGACAGAATGCTGAACAATGACAAACATTCACCCCAGTACAGAGATCTGGGCCTAACTATTGTTTTTTTTTATCATGTTATGTGACAGCAATGCTCGGGCATAGTGTGACACTTAGGCATTCGACATTGTGATATACGGTTACAATTGCAGACAACAAACAAACTCCTCCCTCCTCACCCACTTCAGCATCCCAATTATGCCAAAGACATAATATGTACAATATCTAATTAGAAACAAACAAACCAAGCAAACAATAGCATTCATCATGGCTATTGCATCAAAATAGTATACCATCATTTGGGGTGTACCCTCATGGGGCAGTTAGGGGCCGTGAGTCCCACCCGATGGACGGGGGTGGCTGGGAACAAGTGGCGACCTGTGTGAATCAGTCTAGTACCTCTGAGGGGCAAACTGCATATTAAACATCAGTATGGGTAAACAAGTTCCAATAAAAAGATTCCAGCAAGGCATCTAAATGTCCATAGCAGGGCCATTGTCATTAGTTTGCATGGCATGATCTGGGCTCAGCACGGAAACTACCTATACCCAGTAAGTCAGATAGTTAGGCTCCCACTTCAGGCTCTATCACCTCTCCGGCACCTCCTCATACAATGCCCCTTACTTACAGATCGCCATGCTTAGCATCCATGTTCGCTAAGCATCCGGGGTCGAGGAAGGAGAACGTGGGCGTTTTTTTTTGACACATTGGACAGATTTAAGAAAGTCCATGGCCACCCTCAGTGTGGTGAAGATCTTCTGGCTACTTCCATGCTCTATCTGGAGCCGAGTTGGATATAGCATAGCTTAGGATATGTTATCAGCCTGCAGTTTATTCTTCACCTGGGTAAACTCCGTGCATGCACCCTGTGTAGCTACAGTGAAGTCTGGGAATAGGGCCACCTCAATATTCTTGGTATTGTTATATTCCAATTAGGTACCATAATATAGGCCCTGGTAACTTCATTACCTTTCACCTATATTCTTCCCTACATTACACTGATAACGGTTTACAGGGACTGACCTTTTACCTAGATACGACACTGCATTCAGAACACAGGTTTTCCCTAGTTCAGAAGCTCATACATTATGCATGAGGATTCTTGGAAGCACAGCAGGACGACCATCTCCTGTATAATATCTATGTACAAAGTTAATGCCAACGTCATCCTTAGGCCGACCCAGGAATACAGGGAGGTAGGACCCCTGGGGAGACCTATGGGTATATATACATCACATCTTGCTAAGAAAGCTAGAGGAGACCGAGACTTCCCGGCAGACACACTGACCAGAGACGCTGAGGTTCCTGCATGCAGACACTCCAGCTTGCAGTGGTCTAACATCCCTTGTGGGGTGTCCAACTCGAGACCAGGATGGGGTCCCACAGTCTCTCAATCCAGGTAATGGGGTTGACTTTATCCTAGAGGGATTCTTGGCCTAACATCTACATACATGCTAGGTACATTTAGGTACATCTAGTTAGGGAAGCATCGTAGGAGTACGCATCTTTGTGTCATGTGTTTTATATATTCGTATGTATCCATGATTATTGTAAGATGGTAGAACTATACTATCCATTTACCTTTTTAGTACTACTAATCATTTATATCGTATACTAACGGTTGTTGCAGCTCATCTATTCTACACCAGAATAACAACTGTTCAATAAATACTTATTGAGAACGCCCACCCTGTTTATTCTGTGTACCTCTCTGAGACAGACTAAGTAAGCACGAGTGACTGAGCGAAAAGTAGTATATTGTTTCCATGGTCCTGAGGGATCAGGGTTGTCATGTTCGATGGTTGCCAGGAACTATTCTTTCCTTGGTAAGAGGAGACTCTAGTGGCACTGTGAGCTAGTTGGTACAAAAGGCCAACATACTCGGTGGGGGTGTTCAGAAACAGTCTGTCACCAATCCTACAGTGTATGCTGTCCAAACGCACAGATCCTGTATAATTATTACAGGAGCTACACGACATGGCACCGCCAACATTGGTTGGGTACTTATTTAACAGTAGAATCTGAGTAGTTCAGTCGTGCTAATCTCAGAGACCCCTACTCACAACTCCCCAGAGATGTCTGGAGGGGGTGGGCACAAACTCCACCACAGATGAGTAGGCAAAATCCTATTTATTGGCTGTTGGTTAATCAAGCTTGAAGGACACTTTGTTCCTAAAATTGTGCAAAAACATCTTATCTTAGTTCCCTTGAAAAGCTCTTCTTCTCTATAACAATGACTGAAGAAATAGGAAACATGGATAGAGTAATGCAAGAACTAACTCTCTCAGCAGACGAAGAAGATACAGATGCAATTTCCATTGCAGAAAATGTTAGAAATGCTGTTACCATAAAACTAGGTGCACACGGTCTAACATCCAGGGGTGGACCAGTAGCTTTCATGATTGAGGCACACGAATCGTTTAAAACAGAGGTATTTTATTCATGGGTTACATTCCCAGTTGCAAATGCAAGAACAAAGACATTTCACTTCTACACAGAAAGTGGAACACCGGACGAATATTGTCCCTATGAGGACATTGAAATTCCACTAACTTACCAGGAACACTTATACTGGTTTAAAGGCGCCCTCCCCCATACAAGAAGAAGAGTAAGACTCGGTCCGCTCGGAAGAGAAGGAGCGACATGGCCAATATTAGCGGTCTACACACCACACCATGACATTGAAACAATGCCAGGAGGAGACTTACTTATACTTCACAAAGAATTAATAAACATTTACAGAAACATGACACAGGTTGTCATGAGGACACTTACAGTCCAGCCGGCAACGGTTGCAACAAATACAACTCCAGTTCAAAATACAGCAACTAAAATAACACCACAAACATTACATGCAGTAATGGGTAAAATGCCCGCAAAATGTGAACAAATGCCATTCTGGGTAGCTCAAAAAATAACACAGCTAGAAGCAGTATTCCCGAATACTAGCCCGTATGAAAAACACTGAATGCTGACAATCTGCTTCCCAATGGGGATAACACCACAGATAGAAGATTGTACCTCTTGGGGTACAGTTTTTGCTGCCATATATACCAGGACACATGGTATCCCGTCATTAGCAGTAATACCAGAGGTATTAAGACAAATACAAAATGAGTACGGAGCGGACCCAGCTCTGAACTTAGGGATGAAACTACTAGGTAATTATGCCCAGGTATCAGCCATAATATTAGCTAATATTAAAGGGGAGGCAGCATCAGTTGCTATCCGCCAATGCCTAAGGGAGTTCAGTCCTTCACAACAGGAACACGAACTACCTAAAATAATTGAAACTGCGTATGCAGAATTAGGCAGGGATAGTTTGGGTGTAAAAGCATTGAAACCACAACTGATGGGTAGTCCCGAAAAAAACACCTACAAGCAGACACCTGCTTCATCAGAAAAGAAGTGGGACAAAAACAAAAAACAAAAAGTTAAAGAAAACAGATCTCAATCCAGAGGTAGATCTCCTACACAGGAGCCCTCCGAAAGGAGGTATAACCTTAGGAATAGGGACAATATTAGGAAGCCTGACAGGTATCAGGATACTGATACACGTTCCTCTCTGTTCCTTTCAGGGTTCAATGAAAAACTCCGAGAGGGAAGGACGGTCAGACAGACAAGAAGAGCGTACAAAGTCCAGAGACAAGCAGCACGCTCAAGACTATACTTCCAAAAAAGAAGATAAACCAAAACAAAAACCACAGTTCAAAAAGAAGAAGGTTGCAGGTCTAAAGATCAGACATGCCCAGAATTCTGAGGACTCGACTGCTGAACCGGGAATGGGCTCCGACGATGCTAGACAGTGCGGCAGAAGTAACAATAGCTCACCAGAACCTGATGGAATTTCTGGTGACAGCGGACTTGAATGATTATATCACGGTGGAAACACCCGATACTAGGGTAAGTGTCCCGAATAAGTTATATGAAATAACACTGCAAATCGAGGGGGACAAGCCCAAGAAAGTTAGAGGTCTCTTTTGGGAGAACCGAACATTTGGCTATGACATTTTGTTAGCTGAACAAGATTGGCCGCCAGCATTCGTCATGACTGTCCTAGAGGAGAAACAGTCATTTTACCAGCATTCTCCGACCCTGTTCCCAAATATCTAAAATATATATATGCACGGGAGTGGGCGGTAGCCCTGGCCCCGGCATTATACAAAAACCATGTTGGATGGGATGAGGATTCAACCCACCACATTATTCCATTAAAAAATACTCCGACTGCACAGAGGCAGTATCCAATAAAGCAAGAAGCTAAAAAACAGGTCAGGGAGATCCTAGATCAACTTGAGTACCAAGAGGTGTTTGAAACTTGCACCTCTCAAATGAATAACCCTTTGTTTCCCGTATCAAACCCGGACAATTCATATAGTTTAGTTTTGGATTACAGACATTTAAACACTTGCACTAAGACATTTGTGTTCAAAATGCACACAGTGCTGCATTAATGAATAACATTGTGCGGAAAAAATACAAAACGACACTAAATATCTCAAATGGATTTTTTTGCCAAAATATAGCGACTGAAAGCAGGTATTTAACCGCATTCTCTGCGTTAGACTCCAAGCGTCAATTTTGTAGACTCCCCCAGGGGGTATAAAAACAGCCCGGGGTTGTTTTCAGCTAGAGTAACTGAATTACTTCAAAATTTGGATGAAGAGGCATTGTCCTATGTGGATGATATTTATCTAACGGATGATGACCTAGAGGAACACTTGAACAGAGTGAATACCATAATTTTGGGATTTGCCTCCGAGGGTTACAAATTTAACTTTAAAAAATCAAAGATAGCCCACCTCAATGTCCTTTTTCTGGGATATGAGCTTTCAAGTGAAGGGAAAAGCTTAGCAGCTAACGTTTTAGAAAAGTGTGCACTGCTACAACCTCCGAAATCATTACAAAATTTACAATCAATACTGGGATTCCTGAACTTTGGCAGAACATACATTTTGGTTTACGCAGAAAGAGTTAAACCTTTCTACGATTTAATAAAACCTGACTTTTCAGTTAGACATTGGACACAGGAACACACAGATATCCTTCATTCCCTACAAGCTGATATGATAGCATCAAAACACTTACAGACACGCGTAAATGTACACAACTTAGTGATCCGTATAGTTGCGGGTCAATCAGGATACACCTACCTAACATATAATGAAGGTGAAACAGTACCAAAAGCGTACAAATCACATTTGTACACAAATGCTGAGATGCGCTTTGCATCAACAGAAAAGATTCTTACAGCAGTACAACTGCTGTAGTGAGAGAAAGAGCACTGGCTCAGGGAAAGCAAATAATTGCCGTAACCCCAGTACCGGCCTTAGAGACGGCTACAAAGGCTAGCGTTCCGAACGCTAAAGCCTTACACATGGCACACGGCACATAAAAATACAGAGGAATAATGAATAAAATTTAATCTGAGAAGATTTCTAAAATAATAGTTTCCCCTGTATTGATTTGGGATACTGAATATAGACGCTTTAAGAGTTTCAGGATTAAAATTGAGAATAACAATTGTGATATATGTATTGGATGTGATATATGTATTAGATTTTCTTTTTGTAAAAGTCACACACTGATTTATGTAAATATATGTTGTATAGCACATTTATGTCTAGAATTTTTGATATGACCAGACACATGTTTTTTTCTGATAAAAAAAGCAGCAAAAAATAAGAATCTAGTGAAAATAAAAAGGTTAAAATAAAATACCTGCTCAAACTGAAATCGATAGGTTTTACTATTTAGTGAAATTGTATACTAAAGAAAGAACGCAAGGTACAGGCTCATTCTTTTTTCAAGTAGTGAGAGAAAGAGCACTGGCTCAGGGAAAGCAAATAATTGCCTTAACCCCAGTACCGGCCTTAGAGACGGCTACAAAGGCTAGCGTACCGAACGCTAAAGCCTTACATCCGAGATGGATATTATCGGCTAATTCTCTTACTGCAACAGATGTAGAATACAGGTTCGACCCAAGTCTAAAAACACAAGCATTTCTGCAATACGAACAAGAATATCCTCTACCAAATGAAATAATGACTCTGGATCAGTATGAATATATAATTTACACTGACGGTTCTGCTTAGCCGGCCATAGGGAGTAAACAACAATACAGTGCCACGTGTGCTATTGTTAAAGGACGCATGCAGGATGGAAAATTTCATCCGAGTTGCACAAAAACCCAGTCTCTAGGAGACTGCACTGCACAGCTGGCAGAATTAAAAGCCCTGTAACTGGCACTGCTAAATACGGATCGGGAATTCCCCACAGTAATTGTGTGTGATGTCTTTTACTGTGTACAGTCATATAATGAATACTTACACCACTGGGGACAAAATGGATTCAAGGACGCAAAAGGTGGCACAATTAAGCATAAAACGCTATGGGAACAGGTAGTGGAGCTGAAAAATGAACTACCAAGGGCTCACGTGATACACACACTGAGTCATCAAGGTGATGGCGTTCACGTTGAAGGGAATTTATTGGCTGATGAATCCGCAAAATGGGCTGTACGGACGGCTTCCGTAGCTGCAATCACTTGTTCAAAAACGAGAATAGACGGTGAGATTATGGTTGCAATTATTGCTACACGCAATAAGACGGCAGTACCAAAAAGAAATACTCCTACAAGTTAGATGCAAACAACATTCCATTTGCTTCATCTCTGCCTCCTTATATGCCACCTCTTCTCTATATAGTTTATTTCAAAAACACACCCTGCTCTTAATCTCGCCCCTTAGAAAAGCTTTCAATGAATCCCAAACAACAGGGGTCGCAGCCGATCCTATATTGTATCCCAAAAAACTCACAGTCTCTTGAGATAAATGCTGCATCTCAGAGCTGTCAAGGAGCAGGGTGCGATCGAAAGTCCAGGCCCTGATGTTCTGCCTGTCTCCCAGATCCATCCAGACCCCAGAATGGTCAGAGAGGTGGGGAGTCAGATAGCTCACGTTGTTAACTTTCCCCCTCAAACTATGGCTGACCAGGATAAAATCAATCCTAGATTTGTGGCCATATTTGCTGTTATAATACGAGACACCTAGCTGAAGGCCAGATCTATCCCTCCATATATCACAAAGTCCTGTCTGCACCATCATAGCATGTAGATATGTCTGAGATTTGGAAGTAGTTCTAGCTCTACCATTTGCAGACTTATCCAACTCAGGATTAAGAACAATATTGAAGTCCCCGGCCATGATTACTGGATCCGGGTAGTCCAATAAGTTTGAAAAAATAGTTTTAAGGGGAGAGGGATCGTCTTGGTTAGGACCATATTAGCCTTCCAGAGTAAAAATAGAGCCTGAGATATCCACCTTCAGGATAACCCACCTGCCACAAGGGTCAACCAAAGAGTCTAAAATACGGGCTCTTGCTTGTATTTTAATTAATATAGCGACCCCCCTCATATTAGCGCTCTGATTGGAACAAACACAGTGGTCCAACCATTTTAATTTTTTAAATATCATGGTCAGCTCTTCCTTCAATAGATGCGTTTCCTGGAGGATAATAACCTGCGCAGGAGAATCTCTTATATATTGTAGAATCTTTACCCTCCTAGATTTGACACACAGGCCATTCACATTCCAGGACAATAGTTGCAACATTCTCATGGAGGTTTGGGGTCGAAGACTCCGCCCCATTTATTAAGCAAAGGATGCCAGCACCAGAGCAAATAGCGCAAGATAAACATCTCTAGGGTAGTCAGAAACATACAAAAACAGTCTAAAGCGAATGAGGAATTTGTTTTGTATTTTATCCCAATGCTCCCCACCCAGTTCTCCCCTCCCACCCCCCCCCCACGGACCCCTCCCAGGAGAGCCCCCCCCCCCAATTTTCCTGGACAGATGAAGGTCCAGACTTCTGCGCCCCGGGGCGACTCACCATGTCCCTTTATATAAAAAGAGAAGAGAAAGAAAAAGAGAGGCAAAAGCTGAAAGATATCCCTTAACAGCCACTAAATAATTATAATTACATAATCAATATTGTAAGTGTTCGTAGTTATGTTTTTTAAGAATAAAGCCAGATTGAAGCTTAATATCCTGCACCCAAAGACCTCCCATTGTATAGGCCACCCCAGGAGCAGGATAAGCTAACTGACTATGCTTCGCCTTCCTTTAAGCTTTCCAGTAGCTCCTCCGCCTCCCGAAGCGATCTGACATTGTGCATTTTATTCTTATGCATTATTTTCAGGGTTGCCGGGAATTTAAGTTCAGCCACTGCACCAATTGTTTTAAAATCATCCAGCTTTCTACCCAGATCCCATTGCCTGTCAAGTGTGGCTCGGGCAAGGTCAGAGCGTACTTCAAAAGAGAAATCGCTGGCCTTCAATGATTTAGCCTTCAGGGCCATATTAAGGATTTTTTCCTTGAGGGAATAGGTGTGAAAGTTCAGAAGGATTTTTCTGGGCTTTGTTCTATTCGGATTTATTCTGAAGGGATCTCTATGCGCCCTTTGTATATCCTCCTTCAGAGCTTCCTCTGTTTCCTCTAGCTGTAATGCCTCTTTTAGTAGTGCGAAGATATAGGATTTAAGGTTGTCCCCTTCCTTCCCTAAGGAATATTCAATATTCGGAGATTACTTCTTCGAGAATTATTTTCCAGAGTCTCAAGTTTGTCTCGAAGAGCCTCATCCTCCCTTTTGAGAGCTGGTATTTCCGCTTTTGCTATACCTAGATCATCTTTTAATTCTCCAACAGTGCTCTCCAAAGTGTCAGTCCTTAAGTTAAGGAGGTCGATCTTCTTTTCCAGAGACTCACAAAAGTTTCTAATACTGCCTTGATTGGCCTCAGACACTGCAATTCCTTTCTTAATGTCCTGTGAGAGAGTGGAGAAGAGGACTTCAAGAGATGCTATCGAGGACCCCGTTGTGGCCCCATTGGCCTCCGGGGGGGAACTCCCACCCCCGGTCTGAGCCTGAGCCGTTAAGACCCTCTGACCATCGTTATTGGTTCCAATTACCGGGAGCCCAGCTTCGCCAGCCCCTACTTCCTCATGGCTTTGTGTGAAAATATTAGGTGACGGGGGCCCCCCTGAAGCCTCCATTCCCTCTAGACCAAGACCTGCAGGAGACAAAACAGCAGACCCCCTTCTAAGTGCTTCTCCCTGTTTGACCACATCCAACACTGTGGGTTGAATTTTAAAGTATGATCTTAGCGATGGGGTGATCCTGACCTTATGGTCCAAAGGGTTAGTTCTTACTTTCCCAACTTTAACACTCCTGCTTTTGACTTCACACCGCTGGAAAGCCGAGCAGTCTGTATCAGTGCCTACACCCTGACAGCCTGCCTGCAGGGGAGGAGGAGAACTCTTCCTGCCACCCCCAGCAGCAGACCTCTCTTTCCTGCCTGCCTGTTCCTGCCTCTTGTGGCAGACCTGAGAGAACCCAATTGAGCCCCCCTCTGCCCCCTGGCTCCCTTCGCTCCCTTAATTGGGAGGCCAGTGTCTAATTTCACCTGTTCTGGTGAATTCGCCTGTATCCAGGTGGAAGAGGAAGTCCATGGGCAAGCGCCAATGCTGGGTGCCTGTGCCTCCGTCTCCTCGATGATACTGATCTTCCCAGCAAGCAATGCAGCGCGGCAGGTGCTGTCACTGTCCACGCCGAGCCGGAAGAGACCGCGGGCCGCTGCTCTGCGGCCCCTCCTGAGCTCCAGGGCGGCCGCCTCCCACTGAGTGGAAACAGTGGAGGCGGCCGACGAACACGTTGCAGCAGATGCTGATGCCCCAAAACACATCCCCCAGCACTAGAAGGTGAAGGCCGACGGCAAAAAGAAGAAGAAACCGTGCCTTCAAAGCACAACGGTCAAAAAGGTAAGGCGGGATTTCTGCTTCGCCCTCAATTCATGCTGTGGGACACGAGCGCCTCCGGGGAGCAGCGGCAGCTCACACAGCGGCCGCCATGTTCTCCTCCTTCCATCGAGTTTCTGCCATGGAGTTGAGCTTAAATCTTGAGGTGGACTCTGAGAAATGGCAGGGGAACCTCGAAAGGTTGAAAGTACTAAAAGAGCAGTTAGATGCCATCCTTCAGGCTAGGGTCATACGTAGGTGGGAGGCCAGTAAGCTTGCCCACTTTGAATATGGCGAGGGCGCGGGTAAGCTTTTGGCCTGGAAGGTTAAAGCTGATAGGACACGTAACTTTATCAATCAACTTAATCATGCAGATGGGGGTCACGGTACTGTCTACTGATGAGGAGATAGGGGGAGCCTTCTTTGATTTCTTTCAAGATTTATACCAAGAAGACAGGGTGGTAGATAGATCTGCGGCTTTGGAATGGCTGAATGGAAGCACGCTTAGCCCCCTGAATCTAACACAGCAGGAAGATCTTGAGCAGGATATCACACAAGAGGAAGTTAAAAAGGTCATATCAGCCTGCAAGGGGGGAAAGCTGCTGGCCCCGATGGGCTCCCTATAGAGCTCTATAAATCTCTGGAGGAGGTGGTGGTTCCCATCTTGACACAGCTCTTTAATGAGATTCTGAGTGCTGGAACAGAACAGCCAGGTTCATGTGGAGAGGCTTCCATTACCTTGATTTTGAAAGCGGGGAAGAATCCAGCGAGTTGTGGGTCATACAGACCCATCTCGCTGTTGAACGCAGATTATAAAACCTTTGCTGGGATCCTAGCGAGCAGGTTGGGGTCGGTAGCAGAAGACATGCTACACTCTGATCAAAAAGGCTTTGTAAAGGGTAGGAACCTATGCGATCTTACATATGATTTCATAGGTGCCATAGATCTGGCCACAACCTACTCGCTTCCCCTCGCAGCCATGACCCTTGACGTCACCAAGGCCTTTGACAGAGTCAACTGGGTGTATCGGTCGGCGGTCTTGGAGAAATTTAATTTGGGTAGGAAGTTCCGCAGAGGCGTCCAGCTAGTTTATCAAGATCCGTCAGCTAAATTGCTGGTAAATGGAAACTTAACCTGCTCTTTTAAAATCATGAGAGGCACGAGGCAGGGGTGTCCTCTTTCTCCCCTGCTGTTCGACCTGTATATTGAGCCATTTGCCCAGCGACTAAGGGAGGATCGGAACATTCGGCCATTCAAGGCATGAGGGGTGGGAGAAGAAGGTGGCCCTTTATGCCGATAACATCTTAGTTCTCTCTTCTGACCTATCTGCGGCCTTTCCGGCAGTTATAGAGCTTGCGCAGGATTTTGGTCGGATTTCTGGGTATGAGATCAATGCAGAGAAGACTGAGGTCATGGCATGGAATTTGGAGGAGAGCCAGCATCAGACCAAGTGCGATATGAGGTACCTGGGGGTTAGAATAGTTCAGGACATCATCAAAACCCCAGAAACGAATCTTTCTAATGTAGCTAGGGAGTGTCAAAAGCTTATGAAGTCCTGGGTTCACCTCCCTCTTTCTATTTTTGGTAGGGTAAGCCTGGTCAAGATGGTGGTACTCCCCAAAATTACCTTCCTTCCTTTTTAATACCATCCCACTATACTTTGATAAATCACTTATAGTAAAGCTTCAGCAGGCCATTAATTCATTCGTATGGGCTTACAGGGGGACTAGAATCACCTGGAAGAAGCTGAGACGCAGGAGGGAGAAGGGAGGGCTTTTATTGCCAGACCTACAATATTATGCTTGGGCCTTTCAATTATCCCATTCTAGGATGCTCCTAAAGACTCCGGAAAGTGTGGGGGTCGGTGCAATGTTCTCTGCCATGTTAAAGGGCTCTAGTCTGTCTCAGGAGGGCTTCTTGTTTAAATATGGTGAACCCAAATTCTTCAAGAAAATCAAGTTAAAGGTCCTTCAAGGAATGGCAAGAACATGGGCTGAGATTAAACGGTTGACGGGTCTCAACTATTTTTCGAGTCTGGCCCCCCTGTGGGACTCGCCCGGTGCGCCGGAGTGCCGAAGGACAAACTAGCACTATCACTCAGAGCGGCTGGGTTAAGAGTGTGGGGGGATCTGGCGCAAGAGAGCATCCTCTTATCTTGGCAATCACTCCTAAACATTACGGAAGGGGGTCTATCTAAATTTAAATATATTCAGTTACAGGGCAGGGCCCAAAATCTGAAAACATCCGTTGGCATAGGCAGTATCTTAGAGGAACAGCTGGTGACTAGACCCATAGGGAAAAAGGAGGTCTCCACTTGGTACTGGAGCATCGAGGACGCAATTGATGGGGATTTCAAATTGGCCGACGTACTGTGGGGGGATAGCCTTCCAAAGGAACATTGGGAACATCTATGGCAAACCTCCTTTTGTACTCTGTTTGCCAAGGTAAAACCAGCATGGCTGAGAAGAAACCATCTTTTCATGGTCCATAGGGCCTATTTAACCCCCCTCAAAGATGACAGATGGCCCCCCAGTCAGCTGCAAGAAATGTGGTTTGGAGAGAGCCTCGGACTTACATATGTTTGTGGAATGCCCAGCTATCGTGGATTTCTGGGGGGAAGTAGGTAAAACTGCCTCAGATATTCTTGGCCTACAAATCCAAATAAATTCGACCTTGATAATTTTTGGAATAGCTAGTTAGGTTATAGGCTTGGCCAGGTCTTTCCTCTTCTATGCTGTACTTCTGGCTAGGAGGGAGATATGTAAAAAATGGGTGGAAAGTGTTCCTCCTATGCATGCGGATTGGTTGTCCTCGGTGATCTCAGTATCCAAGTTAGACCTGACGCGCACCCAGAGTAGGAAGAAGAAAGCAGTATGGGCTTCCCTATTGAAATGGTCTAAGACCCAGTCGGGTGAGACTGGATGATACCTTTCATTTTAAATCATGGTTCCTATGATTAAGCCTCTTTGGATCTCCCCCGACTGCGTTGGGCAGTCCTCGTTTTCCCTCTATTGCCAACATTAACAGTCGCCAGGTTAACCTGGATCATATGGGAGCGTGACCGTGCCCCTTTCCTTTGGGTTAGTGTTGCTCTAGTTCACTGAGGTACCGGTAGGCGGTGGTGACTTTCCTGTTTTTTTTCTCATGCACCGCCTTTTCTTTCTCCAATAACGTGGAACAGTACGGGTGGCTAGTATGCTCATTGTGGTCTGAGGCGAATGAAGAATAAAAAAAAAAACTAAAAACTAAAAAAAACGTTCCATTTGCTCAGATTCCTGGAGTGGGGGATAGAATATGGATCACAGATTAGGATTAATTCTAGAAGCACACGAGGGTATAGGTTCTGCACACGCAGGAGTTACAGCAACTGTTTCTCTACTGAAACAGCGCTACTGGTGGCCAGGATTAACAAAGCAATCTAAGGACTATGTCTTGAAATGCAACATCTGCCAGCAGATGAAAGGCTCCACCGTAACACGTCCAGCACAGACACCATTGCTAATATCAGTCAAACCACTCGTGTGTGTTTATTTGGACCACTGCGGACCCTTACGAACAAATGGGGTTTACAAGTATATCATGGTTGCAGTGGATTCCTGCTCTACATTCCTACGGGTGTGGCCCCAGCGCTCGGCTGACGCTCGAACTGTTATGAAAGATTTGCAAGTCTTTATAGAGACATGCGCAATTGGCACATTACATCCTGACCGTGGCCCCACGTTTAGCTCTAGGGCTTACAAGGAAGCCATGGGAGGTTTGGGTGTAGCATTGCGATACTCCTCTCCATACCATCCAGAGGAAAATTCGGTTGTGGAGAGGAAAAACAGGGACTTAAAGCTGTCTTTAACAGCTAGAGTATTAGGCTCTGGTGTGAGTTGGGTAAAACATCTGTATGGAGTTCAAAGAGAGTTGAACAACAAGCCAAGAATCTCTCTTGGGGTGTCACACCTTATGAGGTCCTATTTGGGACAAGAATGTGGGTAACTGATCTTGATTGTGAGGGCACAGTGGCAGATGAAAAACCTTTTGACATCCATAAACGTTTGGCTGTTTTACAGGAGTTGAATGAATCCAGGGCACTACAAAGCAATGTCTAGGTGAAACAGATCACCACTGGGGAAGTCAAGTCTGTCACGGCACAGCCTGTCTGGATCCCTAAAGTCAGGGACCTTGTCAGAGAAAAAATAGCGGACAAAAAATAATTTGGGTAATCATACAGAAAGCCTGTACCTGTCCTGGCAGTTGAAGGAACGAGAACTGTACTTCTGCTGCCTCTTGCCGGTAAAAAGGAGAAAAGATTAGTCTCAATTGACCTAATCAAACCAAACTATGTGGCCGATACTGAGTAGTAGGCCGCGTGGACTCCGGAGTAACAGACACCCTCCTCTCGCTACTATACAAGAAGTTCAAACAGAAAGACTCATCACGTTTGAAGAGTCACCTGCACCAAATGATGGACTATGCAAAAATGCCATGGAACTCGTTGCTCTTGAAAATGAAATTCAACTTCAAAACCAGAATGAAAGACAAATTTCAATTCGACCAAACTCAGATAACTACATCAACATGCCTCAACAAGAGCAAGCTACAGTTTCCACAAGACCTGCGTAAATACCGAAAATTGATCGAACTGCATCTGGCTATTTCATTGACTTTGATACTTATTCATTGGATCCAAGTGAACCTGAAACAAAGCCAGCCCAAAAAACTCACCAGCAACAAATTAAACATTTTCTGAACTTTCTTAAAAAGACTTACCTGGTATCACCTTGGGTGGAACTCTGGGTAATCACCGGGATACTTTTCTTTCTTTTCTGGATAGGCTTAGTGACTGTCTTTAGTATGCTTATAAATGGAACTTATTTTCGAGAAAGCTCTACAGCACAAAAAAAAGTGAATGTGATTCTGAAATCGCATCTATCATCACATCGTGAAAAAAGAGACCTATCATCAGGGAACATTTCAGCAGTTCCTATATCTGACGGTATAGTGTGGGACAAGGTTGATTACAATATATTTGGCCTGACCTAACTTTTTAAAAATACCACATTTATTTAAAATTTCATTAAGTGATATCATTACCTCCAGTACATTTTCCGATGATTGGGATTATGAAACTGTAAATAATATGTTGTCTGATTTAGAAAAATCTGCTGCTTTTTCTAATAATGAAATGTTGGAAGACACAACAGACTTTGGAACAATGTATTGCTATCAACATTATGGTCATCACTTTCTGCATACATTTCTAATCCCAGAAATGTTTTCAAATACCACCAATGGGAACATTGCCCAACACCACCGAAAAGCAGTTCAAAAACATATGCACAAAAGTTTACATATTTTTCAAGGTTTAACACGTCAGACACAGCCTCATATTATTATAAGGTTGCACCAAAATCAGCACAGAAAAATATGTTGACAAACACCAAACAGATTTATTCTGCTTCCTTTATTGCCCAGTTGTCTGAACAAGGTTTTGATTATGGAAAGACACCATAGACTTAAAATCTGTCTGGGGTACTAGAGACTAGCAGGTCCAGGGAACAGAGGCACTAGGTAGAGCATGCCTTATTCCTCACCAAATCATGTTTTTGAATGAAAAGGTGCAACAAACGTCCTGTCTTGGACTAGCCAAGAACAAAGATTTGAATACACCTCGGATGCCCACACCATCACACACCGAGGGTAACATAACATCACAAGAAGGGATTACGCTAGATATGATCATGCAATACAATAGATCAGACCCCGATTGGAAGGGATGGCTGATTTGGCCCATAGACTCCAATAGCTGTCAGGAAAGATTCATGGGTAAAACCAAAGGATTTAGTATCAACAGGCCAGAACCACGCTATGTACAGAGAGAACACCCAGGTGTAGTGACATCATACAGTGTTGCCTCGATTGGCTAAAGACCTCAACCCTTACACATGTGAAACAACACTTATCCTTACTTACAGAGGATGTGGACCTACGGGATTTTTTATTAGGTCACAAACGTTTCTATTATGCTGTCTATAATGAGATTTGGAAAATATCACAACAAGAGGCCGCGGGGAGATTACGAGAAATAGATCGTATAAACCTAGAGAAAGCTCTAGCAGTGGTTGACAATGGGTTAACTACACTAACCTCCAGGATATTTTCACTGGGCAACATTGTATCTTCTGATATTGATGTACTAGAACAGGATTTGTCCATATTACAGCACGGGCAATCACAATTGCGTTCTATTATGTTATTAAGCTGGACGCTGCAATCTTTGCGTGCAGGCTATGTGCCTTGGCATTTCATAAACAACACGTCTCTGTTTTCTTCATACAATCTAATGGAAACACAGATAGAGATGGCACAAAGGGGAGCAAAGTATACAATGCTGCGTAGTGAAAAACTGGACAGATTAGCATTTACAGTGGCAGCGTCACCGTCCACAGTATGGTTAATCCTTGGCCACTTAGCTCTTCCGGTCACTACTTTTCAATTCCAATATTGCCTTGAACAAAAGCAGGCAGGCAGATATGAAGAAATGGGTAGGGAATTCATCAATAAATCTTGGGAATTACCATACAGATTTCGATGCCGGAGTGGGGAAAGAGAAGTGTTTTTGAGCGGTATAAACTGCGAGAATGCTTTAAGTGGATCACTCATATGCCAGGATATAATGCTTCATGAGGCCTGTAACGGTTCGGTAGCAAACTTATCCTGTCCCTTATGGGGGTGCCCCAGCCACCGTGATCACTCCAGTGTTCAGGCTACTTTTGAATGGGTGTTACTTGATGCTGAACAATCAAGGTTGCTGTGGGATGCTTCCGGGCATCGCATATCTGGTAACCGTGAGCTCCAGGGTTACTTGCTGTATGCAAGTATTGTTTCCAACAACACATACAGTCAGGGAGGCGCCGTTATGTTTCATTAAAACGGTTTGATGCTTTGAGCAGAATGAAAGCCATGCCTTTACAGAAATCCGTGCCCTTAACCTCAGCTCGAGAGACTTTTGATCTCCAGATCGCAAGATCTTCGGCAGAGATACAGGCACTCATACGTACAAACTGCCCCTTCCATTTCGCAGAAGTGGTAAATCGTATCTTTAACATGTCTGATACGACAGGCATCGTCCACCTATTTAAGACCATAGGTTCTGGACTATTAAGCACCTTTCGAGTGGTCCTCGGAGTTATACCGAACTTTATACACTCCGTATTTGGAAGCATTTTTGGAGGAATTCCGATGATCCTGTTTTTAATAGCCGGTATCCTGATCGTAATTTTTCTGCTACGCAATGGACGTCCCAGTCACCAAGGAGATGGAAACAGTACTACTGGAGCAAAAATACCATGATCGCATAGTACAACATCTAGGCACGCCTCGCCTAAGAGAACTAAGTGCATCTTGGTTCTTGTAATTTGTAAGCTCAGGCTGTCCCAGCATCTGTTGTGAACAATACAAAAGATCATCTGTGCTCAATTGACATAATCTGCGAGGTGTTACAGGGAACGTCGTCTGCGGAGGCAGGCAACGAGAACGTTGCGTCTATCAGCCAGGACACATAAACATTTTACTCATTTGGCCTGTCGTGTGCTTCGAAAAATTCGACCTTTTGGAAAAACAAAATAAAATTTGGAACTCCATAACAAAACTGATATTCTTTTGAGCATGCATGGCTTTCAAATGCTTATAGTAGATCGAACTATACCTACGGACACATTAGATCTATAACTTGCGTGACAATTTCCTTTTTAAACTTTTTAAAGATTTTTTAGAACCTTTTTAACATTGTTTTTAGCAAAAGAAGAAACTAATGTTTTTTAAAGTAATTTTTGCATACCAGTATCTAGTCAGCCTAGTAGTACCTTTAGAATTTAAGTATGTCGTCCATTCGGAAGAGGAATGGGTGTTATATTCCAAGTAGGTACCATAATATAGGCCCCGGTAACTTCATTACCTTTCACCTATATTCTTCTCTACATTACACTGATAACGGTTTACAGGGACTGACCTTTTACCAAGATTCAACACTGCATTCTGAACACGGGTTTTCCCTAGTTCGGAAGCTCATACATTATGCGTGAGGATTCGTGGAAGCACAGCAGGACGACCATCTCCTGTATAATATCTATGTACAAAGTTCATGTCCGACGTCATCCTTAGGCCGACACAGTAATACAGCGAGGTGGGACCTCTGGGGAGACCTATGGGTATATATACATCACATCTTGCTAAGATAGCTAGAGGAGACCGAGACTTTCCGGCAGACACACTGACCAGAGACGCTGAGGTTCCTGCATGCAGACACTCCAGCTTGCAGTGGTCTAACATCCCTTGTGGGGTGTCCAATTCGAGACCAGGACGGGGTCCCACAGTCTCTCAATCCAGGTAATGGGGTTGACTTTATCCTAGAGGGATTCTTGGCCTAACACCTACACACATGCTAGGTACATTTAGGTACATCTAGTTAGGGAAGCATTGTAGGAGTACGCATCTTTGTGTCATGTGTTTTATATATTCGTATGTATCCATGATTATTGCAAGATGGTAGAACTATACTATCCATTTACCTTTTTAGTACTACTGATCATTTATATCGTATATGGTCTAACGATTGTTGCAGCTCATCTATTCTACACCAGAATAACAACTGTTCAATAAATACTTATTGAGAATGCCCAGCCTGTTTATTCTGTGTACCTCTCTGAGACAGACTAAGTAAGCACGAGTGACTGAGCGAAAAGTAGTATATTGTTTCCACGGTCCTGAGGGATCAGGGTTGTCATGTTCGATGGTTGCCAGGAACTATTCTCTCCTTGGTAAGAGGAGACTCTAGTGGCACTGTGAGCTAGTTGGTACAAAAGGCCAACATACTCGGTGGGGGTGTTCAGAAACAGTCTGACACCAATACTACAGTGTATGCTGTCCAAATGCGCAGATCCTGTATAATTATTATAGGAGCTACACAACAGTATTTAATTTTCTGCTTTTCCCTGTACAGGTGAAGGACGACATCACAATATCTGTAATTCAGCAACTTGGATATGATGGGCCTCGGGGAGGTTCCAGGAGGCCAGTGCACTCTTAGTGACCTGTGCGCCCTCTCCACTATCAAGACTGCAGACAGCTGCTTTAGCCCAAATACGTCTTTCAGCATAGTTTCTACATAGTACTCGAGGCGGCCCTTATTGTTGGACTAAGGAACCCCTATAATTCGAAGGTCACTCTTCCACAAGCGTGCTTCTAATATCGTCCCTTTTTGCCTGGATCACTTAAAGCACCTTCTCCATATTCAAGCATTTAGTGGCGACTGTTCGAGATTCATCTTCCATAGTCGATATGCGCTGCTCTGCTTCAGCAATTCACATCGCCTGTTTATCAATCTTTACGGCCACATGATCCAACCTCAGAGTCAGTGTGACTATCTTGCCGCCTATAGATTGCAGGTTCTGCTGCATGGCTAGAAGTGTAGTCTTAAGAGGTGTGGTGTCTTGTGGCTGTGACTCAAGCTTGGACTCTGAAAGCTCATGGTGCTGTGGCCTAGGGGTATGCCAAGGCTCATATGCGAGGCAAGAATGTTGTTTATCTGTTTTCCCCATTCTGTTTGGTACTTGCAACACTGTTCTATGCCTTAGGGGGCAGGAATGCATCAACATCTAAAAAAAAACTCTCCTACAGGGCTCAGGGGGCCACAGTGGCACTAAAGCCAGTTGCTCTGTGTTTCCAAGTGTTGCCGGGCGGGTCATTGGCAAATGAAACCGGGCACAGGGCAACTCAAGCCACATCGAGGACCAGCCAAGTCGCTGCACTATTTCACAGTGAGTACTCTCTGCCCGTTGCAGTATCGTCCTCAAACAAGGGCACCCAGGGCCTCCTCAGCAATCACCAGTAAATCTGTTGTTCCACCACGCAATTTGGCACCTCTATATAGTGCAGGCCCATGGAGAGATGTCCCCATGAGCGACATATTATCAGTTGCCACTGTCCAGGGGCAGCATGCAGGACAGAGCCCTGCCCCACTCAGCGAGATTTACACAGGCCAGTAGGGCTAATTTGTGAACTACTCCATGCGCTGCAATCAAATCAGAGCCTGACTAGGCCCGGGCTGCTCTCTGGTGCAAGCAGCCCGCCTCACTTCCCACAAAGTAGTCCAGGCCGTCCAGCCCAATGCAGGCGAGTAACAGGAAAATGTATATCAGAGCGGGCCCAGTGGCACCCAACCAGGCCACATAAGCACTCAGATGCATCTCCCCTCACATGGCAAGACAGCCTCCATGCGGGCCAGCTCATGCAGCGTTCGGCCACCTCCCAGCCTCTGCACCACCAGGAATCAGCAAAGTTCTTTCACAGCCGCACTGCGCTCACTGCTCCCGGCCCAGGCCTCCTCTCCAAGCTGGTGCTCATCGGGTTCCAGCATTCCAGTCTCTGCCACAAGCGGTGCCTTGTTGTGCTCAGAACTGGCCCCTCTCTCCTCCACCACCAGGCAAGTCCCACACCCCCAAGAGGGCCCGGGGAGTCTGGGGCGGTCTGACACCCTAGACCTCATGGGGTACAGCAGGCCATCCGCTCTCTTCTCTCTGCATGCCGCGGGACTCCCAAGCCACATTGTCTACATGGCTCATGATGCCCCCAGTGCTGAATACCAGCTGTCAGAGAGGCAGCGCCCCAAGACTGCGCACAGGCAGGGGCCCACCTCCCGGCCCAGCGCATCATCTCAACTCTCCGCAGTCAGTACCTCGTCAGCATCTTGCACGAGGCCCTCACTGCTCATTTATGTTAGGTCGTGTTCACAGGTCGGGCAGCCTAGTATGGTGCAAATGTCAGCCCAAACTGCAGGACAGCAGCTTTACACACATGAAATATCCTATTTCAAAGTGCGGATGTCAGATAATTGGCGGATATTTCTTCTCAGCTGGCAGAGCTGCACTAAGGTGCCTTGGTCTCTCTGCCCCCCACCGGGTAGTCCCTTTAAGAGTATCAAATGGGCCATTACTGTTATATGCAGGTAACAGGTAAGTTATGTGCTTGTTTCAATACAAGGAGGATGTTAGACCTGTCATCCTTGGTGTTTTCTTCCTGCAAATGTTTTACCTTATCCCCCCCTCTGTTTTTTTATTTCTTTTTTGTTGGTACCAGGACTCTGTGCACTTTACCACTGCTAACCAGTTCTAAAGTGCTTGTGCTCTCTCCTTCGAGCATGGTAAAATAGGCCTACACAGGGTTTGCATATTTAATTTATTTGTAAGTCCCTAGTATTTGATGCTAAATGTACTCAGGACCTGTAAATTAAATGCTAATAGTGGGCCTGCAGCGCTCATTGTGCCACCTACTAAGGTAGCACATTAAAACATGTCTCAGGCATACCATTGCAACCTGTGTGCATTTGTAAACTGCCAATTCGCCCTGTCAAAGTGGCGGTCTTTTCAGGCCTAAAATGTCCTTTTTAATACATATAAGTCACCACTAAGGTAGGCCAACTAAACAGCCCACAAAGTAGGCCATGTAGGACACGTCTTTTTAAGTTTTTTAAATTTTAAATGTCCTGGTAGGCACCAGTCTTTTGTCACCGTAGGCTACTTAGAGCCTTGGCAAGGGAAGGAAGGAACTTTCCAGAACCAGATGTGTGGGTAGCCTAGATGTTTTCCGCACTTAAAATGCTGGCACCAAGTATAAATATTGGACCATCAGACCAACTCTGCAGTACACTCCTGGACCAGTGGAGGACATCAGTAGGACTGCCTTGGACTCCCAGAAGAGTTCCCTGCTACTTGAGGCCTGCCTTGTAACTTAGATAACTGCCCTGAGGCTATTAGAGGACTGCCCTGTTGCTTGAGGTGTGCCTTAAACCCCCATAGGACTTCCATGCTGCCCGAGGCCTGTCTTGCTGCTTGAACAACCGGATTGACTCCAAGGGTTAGTTGGATAGCCTCCTTTGTGAGCTACAGGAACATAACAAGCTCCAGAAACCTTGAACTCTGCAGATGTCCTCTGTTGGAGTGAGTCCTGACACCCAAGTAGTGTCCCTTCAGTTAGTGGTTCCAAAAAGTTTGAAGGTAGAAATCATCACTGCGACTAAGTTCAGTGGCTCCCCAATGATGACATCTCCTCCTGGGACACCGCTGGCTGTCTTCCCTGGCCAAACTTTACTTTCTCAGGAACTTTTCTTCAAAAATCCTCCTAAGTCCAAAGGAAGGCAGAGACATGGGCCAATACACCTCATGTAGCTGAACCTCATTCCATGGCGATCAGCCCTAACTTTTGACTTATCCCCTGTCTCACGCCACCAGATACCCGCTGTTGACACTTTGATCTTTAAGGCCCTATTTTTTTACTTAGAACTTTAAAAACTCATAACTGTGGTTCTACTGATTGATTGGAGTTCATTTGTTTTGTGCCATTTATCCATTAAAGTTTTCTAAATTGGTTTGGGATTTTTCTAGTGTTTTCAATTTATTACTGTTTGAGTGCAACATAAATACTTAACACAGTGCCTCTAAGTTAAGCCTGGCAGCTTTTGTGTTGTGCTGCCAGAGGGATAGGCACAGATTAGTTTAGGTGACTTATGACAAGGACTGTGGTTATTATATGAGTAGGGTTTTCTCCCACCATCAATAACCCAATTTCTTACAGAGGACAATTTGATTACTTTTCATTTATAATCTTTAGGTAATTGCATGCAACCTATTGACTATTTTATGTAATATTGATGGAGAAGTCACTAACAATATGGCCAGTCAAGGACAGCAAATTGAGTGTGTGAAGGCCATCAAAATGTTATTCTTTGTGCCTTTCTCTGCACTGGGTAAGGTATGTAGTCTTTTAAGTTTTCCACATTATATTGTGCCAATGTACCAGTTTGCCAGGACTGTTCAAGTTTGTCAAAATAGTGTTTAAATCCTGCATTAGTAGTTTCAGTGCTGTTGGATAGTCTGCAATGATCTCTCCTGTTAGCTAATAAATTGATAAAATAACATTCCACACTTCACCCTTGACTAGCAAAAGATTTCTCCTACTTACATGAATATAAATATGTTTTGAATTGCTTCAGATTTAAACAAATTCATCCACAACACTATAATGGAAAAGGTTCTGCATTTGTTCACAAGTCTATCCTCTCCTACTCTACTGGGTATATCAACAGTCACACAAGCATTGCATCGATTTTGTTGACCTTATTATCGTAAGTACCCACGGTGTTACTTTGACTGCACAGATAGTAGCCTTAGATGATGTATATTGTTCAATTTAGAAGTTTTACTAAAATTGCTATACATGTGGTATTATTGAATTGTATAATTTATGCCAAACAGGAAGGATTCATTATTATATCAATGAATTTTACAGCACTGAAGAAGTTCTGAAATTGGAACAAAATGCCCTGACTGAATCATTGTATAGGACATTTTATCCCAAGAGGGTAATCAAACAAAACCTTAAGTACTTATTCAGAGTGGACATTTTAGTGACTGGACTTTCAGTTTCAAGTTAACTTTTTGTTGTTTGGATACTCAAATAACAGGCTCATATTAAAGTGCCTCTCCAATCCTGGAAGTAGCGTAGTTTGACACTGACTCAAGGCATACATCTGAAATGAAGTATTATTGCTTACTTGGGCCTGGTCTGTAGAACGGGTACCACCGACAGAGTAGAATGTACTATAAATGATGTTTTGCCGATCTTTTTCCCACAACCTTTAAAGAAGGGTGACATTGAAAAGACAACTCAGCTACCTTAGTTCTAGAGCATGTGATATTTGTATCCTCCTTCCCAAGGTTTCCTCCAAGTGGTATAATTGTGTGGTGTCAATATACTTGTACTTGAGTTTTCAGATTAGACTGTAAGGCAAACAACCTAAAGAAGTCGCCTTGATTAAAATGTCTTTTCGAGCCCTTACATTGATATCCGGGACAAAACATCAGAATCAATCTAAAGTGGTTGCCAGTCATGTGTGAATTCAGGCACACTACCACATTGTCTCTTGCAAATTTGTAATGGCTTGCAGCAGAGGATAATTTCATGTGGGCTCCTTTAAAATAATATTTTAAGGGCATTATTACATTAGACAAGGCTCACACCTCCCTGAAATGTAGAGCATCCTTGAAGTGTAGTTTTACACCAAAGATTTTCGGCTGGCCTGGGAATAGATGAGCATGCTCGTCTGGCCATGTCTTCAACCAAGGTCCCTGGGGGAACCAAGGTACAAGAAGATCAGAAACACAGGTTATTCTCAGAAAGGCTATTCTCCATTCTTCACATCAAGGAATACATTCAGTAGAAGCTGTACTGTGGTAGCGGTGATAGCAGAAGTGCCCCCAATTCTACCAGTAAGGATTAAGTGTTTTCCCATACTAAAACTAGAGGGCAGAAGAGCAGAGTGTATTCCCAAGTGGCAGGGGATAGTCACAGGTGCATGGATTCTTCAGACAGTTCATAGGTTCTGAATCAAGTTCTGGGTACTCCGATTCAACCAGTAGGAACATCATCCATAGTGTCCTCAGAGGAGGTGAGTACATTGATAGACAAGAGATTCAGGATCTAGAGAAGTAAAGAGCAATAGAGAAATCCTTTCGACACTCAACAAGGTTTTTAAGTTAAAGCTTTGTGGTGAGAAAAAAAAGGACAAAGACAAAAGGGTGAGACTAGTTAACAACCTTTGGGAATTCAATGGATTGTTGTGGTCTACAGACACTTTAAGATAGAGGAAACCCATCAATTAAGGGACTTCTTCAGACAGGAAGACTGTCTGATCCACTTAGATCCTAAGGGATGCTTTTTTTCAATTCTCATTTTTCCCCCCTACCATTGATTTCTAAAGTTTCTTGGGTGAGGATCAAGTAAAAGAGTTCAAAGTATTACCTTTCTTTCGCCCTATGTTGCTTTTCAAAATCCTCAAACTGATAGTGGCATGGTTACGAGCATAAGGTTGTAGACTGATCATTAACTTGGAAGAGCTCAGGACAGGCATGTAGTGCTGAATCAGGCTCAGGTCATCTCACTCCTAGGCGACCTGTGTTTCCTAGTCAACTAAGATAAATCAGATCTGGAACCTAAGACCATGATTGACTACCTCGAGTTCAAGATACGCTCCCGGAGGCAACACTGTAATTATCCCTGAACAAGATAAAGTTGATAAAAAAGGAACTATGGAAACTAACTGCGATGGAAAGAATTACCTTGTAGAGTCCCATTCGATTGGTGGGACATCTGTTGTCTTCTATCCAGATGATCTTCCCAGGTCCATTATACTACAGGGGTCTTCAGCTACTCCAGATCAAAAAATCACAAAAGAAATTCTCTTATGTGGAGGAGTTCCACTGTCAGAGAAGGCCAAGAAAGAGATGACCTGAGGGCTGAACCACATGGAAGAGTGGAACAGCTGTTTGATCTTTGGCTTAGTCCCAGACATCATTATACAATCAGATGTGAGGCATTGTGGCTGGGGAGCTCAATGCAGAGAGATCTTCATGGGGGGGACACGTCCCAAGATGAATAGGATCTCCAGATCAATTGCCTGGATCCCCTTGTTGGGTAATGTGCCATACGCAGTCTAGCAAAGAACAAGGTATGGTATTGCATCCTCTTGAGGATGGACAATATCTCAGTAGTACAATATGTCAAGAAGTTAGGAAGGACCAGGTCCAAGATTCTCACGGACATGGCCTAGGATGTTTGGCGTTATTATTTGGAAAAAGGAATGTCTGTTCTGGTGATTTATCCCAAGGACCCAACACTATAGTGGATTGGAATTCACAATTGCGGAAGGATTTCAGCAATTGGCTGCTACATCCTCAGGTGTTTCTACACCACCGTTCTCTGATCAAAGATTTATTGGGATCCTTCCCTGTTTTTTAAACATTTAATTTTAGTATTTTAAGTGTTTATAGTTACAGTGTTCAGTGTACGTTTAAGAATAGCTTAGGCTAGTTATAGTTAAGGTAGATGTTTTAATGTATTATATTTTTACTAAGTTTTTATTATAGTAGGATGTAAGTGGCTGGGGGATTGATAAATTGTTTAAAAAAACAATTACATTTTTTTACAAAAACTACAAAAAATATATATATTTGTTTAGGCTTCTATGTGTTGGTAGTATGTGTTTAGGATGTAGTTAATGTTTGTATTGTACTAACCTATGTGTATTAAGGGGGTAGGGGGTTGATGTTTAACATCATGTATCAATAGTGGTTAAGATAGGTTAAGTGTTAGATAAGGTAGGATAGGTTAGTATTAATGATTGTTAGTGTAGGTTAGTCAGTGTTAGGTAGTTTTTAGTCATTAGGGTTTCCATTTCAAAAAATTAGTCATTGTTATCTACTTGTATATTATGCATTTGTCATGAGTTGGTACTATTGTGTTAGGTAAGGGCATGGTGTTCAATTTGTCCTGAGTACATTGTAGTAAAATGTTGCACTGAGGGCAGGTAAGTGTTGGATTTGACATGATACTACAGATTGCTGCTCCCTGCCTGCACTGGGAGATAGCACTAATGCAGGCACCATTACATCATATTGCAAGGAATTCTGTGTTGTTTACTAGTTCATTTTTGTGCAGGAAGTCACACATGCCTGGACAAAATCAATTGTCATTGGCATTTACTTCTTACTAAGTGTGCCACATCATGCAGCTCACTTAGAAAGAGGACAGTACAATTTGTTTTGTCTGTATATCTTTTAATTTCCCCCCCCCTGAGGGGGTATTGCATTGTTACAGGTTTCTTGGTCTTCCGCTTATGCAAAATTGTATGTGTAAATGATTTCATGTGTTGATATGTGGGGGTACTCAGAGACTCAACACATGTGACATCTCTCTGTGACGGAGTTACATAAGTCAGCTACTTTGACCTGTGTTGCATTACTCTACATTTATCAGAATACAAAGGGCCAGGCAAGGTGCCCTTGCATGTTTGGTTACTCTCATTCAAGGTATTGGGTTACCCTTGTGCATGCTTGTGTGGCACAAGTACAATGCAAATCCATTAGAAATATGGGCGTGAGTATCTGGCTAGTATTGGAACAACCATCCAGAGTCACTTATTGTTGAAAAACCTTTGCTGGAGCACTAAGGTATTCACATTAGGTAATGATGTTTTCATATTTACTTTGCAACATTTATGTGGATCAGTGGAATAGTGTTTTGGCTCAAAAACCTCATACATCCTATTTATGGGTGGTAAATATTTGTGTACTTTGCAAAAATCACATTGTGTGTCCATCAAGAAACTGTGGCTTGTTGATTGACATTGCATAGGAAAACTACATTCTGCTCATTATAATACTGCAATGGAGGGCATTGTTGTAGGTGCACATACAGAAACTTTAGTTCACTCTTCTTCAGCTTCAACAAATTGTTTTGGATTTCCATTATGCATGAAGACTTTTAAGAATCAACCATACAAATCTCGAAATGGTATTTTAAACATTTGTTATCATAACACAGCTTCAAATCCTCATATTACATGAGTAGTTTTTTAAAATTCTATAAATAGTGCCAAATAAAAATGTTTTTTGCATCTAAATATATTTGAATAGAAATGTGACTTCACATTTACATGTGTTATTTGTGGAGGAACAAATTGCCATTAGCAAATGCAGCTGATTTTTTTGGAGCACTGGTGGACAAGATAAACTATTGCACAAACAAATAGTAATGGACTGGGTTCCAAAAAAGGTGGCATATTGTCCCTCACAGGACAGATATAAAAACTGGCCTGGGGGAATTCACAAATGTTTATCGGCAAGTTCTTCTTTGGAAACTGGGGAACTCTACCTTCCTCATCTGACGAGTGTTCTGTCTCCTCTGGAAGTTGTGGTGTTGGAATGGGAGGTAGCTGAGTGATGTTACTAAGCTCCGGCACACAAACATCAGAGGCAGAAGATGTAATTCTCATGTTCTCAATAAGATTTGTGAATGCCAGTAAGGTAGCATGGTAGTAACTAGCATGGGTTTGCTGGTTGTCCAACAAAGTAACAGCGTTTCTATTGAGGGCTCTCGTTAATGATATGAAGAAGTCAATATTGGCCTCCAGGAACTAGAAGGATGTATTGATGGCTCCCAGCTGCCTGACAAAATCCCTTATGTCAAATGTAGAAGGCTGGTGTCATTGTTTCTTCTGCATCATGGCACCAGCAATGTCAGCTAGTGACTCATCAATCCCATGGAGCCAAGAGTAGGTGTCTGTGATTATTTGTCAACCCCTTATTGGGGCTAAGACACCTACTGACTCCTTCAAGAGTGCCTGCTATGGCCTTCGTCCCCAACCAAACTTCATCAGCCATTCGTTGCTGGACTCATACCACTGGCCGTTGAAATGTAACTTGGGGGTCCTCAGAGTCCTCATCTGTTATGTGAAAAGTAGGTGGTCCGTGACTAGTCTGTGTTGGTTCACCTGGAGTCCCAATAATTTTGCCTTCTCTTAACACTACCGGAGAAAAGGTTCATAAGTGTCCAGGAGCTGTTGGAAGGTTTCTTCGTCCTTGGGGGGAAAAATGGGGTCATCAACAGGTTGGGTATCCCAGTCAGGCTGATCTCCAGGAGATGTTGTATTTTCCTCTAGAAAGAAATAGTAATATGTTACAAAGATTCCATGATTGAATAAGACATAAGTGATTTCTGTTACATTTGGACAGCATTTTTCTTAACTTTCGAATACACAGGGATATGTTGAACATATGGTGCCACAATTGAATATGCTCATGTTGTACTGTTGTTGCTTTTCACATGGCAATACATGTACACTGATCACACAACCTCAGTATTCACTAGGGGCCTACCTGTGTACATTTCACACAACCCAACTCAGCTAGGCAGCTTGCTGCCTTGTCTGAACGAGTGAGTGCAACTTGTTTTCCTTTAAGGAAAATGGGCTGCATTAAAAAAAAAAAGATTGCTTTATTTAAAAGCAATCAATACTCCACAGGTCACAAATTGCGACCTGCCTCATTAATATTCATAAGGTAGGTCGATTTGCGTCTCACTAGGAATTACTAAATGAAACTCATGGAGTTTCATACATTAGGAATAGCGATTACCTATTTGCGGTTCACAGAACATCGCAATTAGGTAATCGCTATTTCCAATAATGATACATGTGGCCATTGGTTCTCATTTAGACACACTGCCAGTTCAAGATGCTCAACCATGTCTACAAGGTACTACACTACCAGGGTCCCACCTAGCTCACCCACCATCTACACTTCCACCAACCAATCATGAACCTCCAGTCTGCATCACTTGTACTTACCCACTACCCCTGTATTCATGGAAGCAAGACAGGGGATAGAGGCTTCCCTTACATGGAAGGCTTTATCGGTAACAACCTTCCCCAGCACATCAGGACAGCTATGTCACTTATGGATTTTCATAGGAAACTGTACTCCAGGCTCTTCAACTGATCCAACTTGCAGAGCATGCACCTACTCAGCACCTGGATACCATACTGGTTGACATGTTCAATCTCTACTAAGCCACATGACATTACATTACACTTTTGTCTGGCTATCCCCAAAACATGCACACTTGCATCATGGTGCAAGGGGGCCTACATTGGCACTGGGATGGAAAAAGTTATACTGCCCAAGGAAAGGACAGTTATGTGAGGGATGAGGTTAAATATAGGGCATTCCTGCTAATTCCCTTTCATGCAGCACAACGCAACAAGGTGTCTTGATACTGCAACATTGTGGTTCAGGGTTATTTTGATGATTATATCTCCCGTCCTCTCAGCCCACTTGAGCATGACACTTCTACGAATGTTTTAAGATCTCTGGGCCTGGGTACCTTTGCCCACTTGGGCATGACTAAGTGTTCTTTTCAGATGTACTGAGATTTCCTGTCTTGGGGAGTATGTTAACCCTTCTGGGCTGAGGTACAATGTCCTCATAGGGAGCCCTCATATGGACATTTCCACTGTGTTGAATGGGACACACTAATTATTACATTTCTGCTCACATTACCTTGGAACAACCACATTCATCTGGTCTACAGTAATGCAGATCACGAGGAACTGCAACATAATTATCTTCCTCATTTCACAGGCAGTTATGATGAGACACAGTGTTAGGATTTATTCATGAAATTGCCTGATTGCCCAACAAGTGTATGTAAAATCAAACAGTTTAAACACTATCAATGCTTTCATATTTGCTTATTGAAATGCTATTTTGCATACATGATATGATGATATCTAGGCAGTATATAGCCTAAGACTGCACTACAATGCAGAAGTTTGGAGGCATTCAAGCAGCACTGAGTCCAGTCTAAGCTGGCACCCATGTTGTGAATGTGTTTGGTGATACTTGTGTGCACGTTAGTTCACTTTCTATGTTTATTGTGGCTTCAGAATCACAGATTTCTGGGTGCAATGTTTGTGTGAATAAGGTTGTTTCACATCATGGTACTGGAATATTTGCAGCAATTTTGCCCTGAGTGAGCATTTTTACATTTTTATTTGACTTTTAACTTTAAACACACACACACACACGCACACACACACACACACACACATGCAAACACACGCACACACATGCAAACACACGCACACACACCATCACCTCTTTCACTAAAGGAGGGCCATCCTTCATAACATTGTCCTCTTTCATCAATAGCATGAACTAATGTGTTATCCTTCATTTTCATTAAAGAAAGACTCTGTACTAGAATTATATATTCATTTCTCACTAAAAACTGGGCAAAAGTTACTTGTATTGCCAAATCCTTTCTTCTGGTTTTGTCTCCTCGTGTACAACACTATTTTGTCAAGAGTCTTCATTCTATTTATAATCAAAATGAAAAGCTTCCTCTTCAAAGCAAAGGCCTTATCAACTACTTCCTTAACTTGTTCTTTCTGTTTCACTGCCTCTCGCCTTCTTCTATAGTTCTTCATTTTTTTTATTTTTTTTTATTTTACAGAGTTTTATATAGCGCGAACTTGACCCGAATCGGGTATCAGAGCGCTTTACATAGCACCAGTTGCGTTACAGAGGGACACGTTCATTTTCTTAGGCACGGGGAGATTAAGTGATTTGCCCAGAATCACAGGATGTTCAGCGTCATTGCCGAGACCCGAACCCGATTCCCCAGATTCGAGGTCGACCGCCCTAGCCGTTAGGCCAACTTCATATTTCTTGGCTCTGATTTTCTTAAACTGCTTCTGTCTTCTGGTTAAAGTGTGTCCATCTTTGTTACATTCTTTCCTGTTCTTCTAATATAGATTTTGTCCACTCTAATTTTTTCTCATACTTTGGTTTTCATCTACATTATTTCCAAATCTTTGCAGGTGTCCAGATATAGTTTTAAGAAATTACTTTGTCCTATTATCAGTAGTTTTTTTTTCTTTCACCACTTTTTCTGCATTTTCCCTTTTTGTGTGTCAGTGCTGCAGAAATACTATAGATGCTTCTGTTGTTTTTTCCTCCGAACTTTTGCAGGCATTCTGTCTGTAGTTATGTATATATTGGGGAAACAGCCTTTACAACGAAGGCTGAACAACGAGATGCCTTTACAACGAAGGCTGAACAACGACAATGGGGGATATTCTCAAGAACGTGCGATAAACATCGCCAAAATAGGCTAACGCAATTTTACATATCGCCGTCTATTGCGGGAAAATAACTCTGTGTCAACGTCGTATTCTCAACACGGCCGTAACATGCAATAGTTTCCCGAGAACGCCTCAAATGTCCGCGATACAACTACCGTGACGGCGATAAAAAAGGAAACCAGAACGTGAAAAAAGTCGCGATGGGCCCAACCGCGATAGAAAAATTGGTGACAAGCAGCGCCAGGCTTACAATTCCCACGTCAGGCGGGAAAAATCACCATAAAAGCTGAAAAAAAAAAAAAAAAACATAACAACTGCGAAGTAAAATGGAGGCAGCCGGAGCAAGTACAGAGGACAACCCGAACCCCACAAGCCCCATGGAGGACCAGCCTGGGACTTCGGGTTCAGGGAAGGGCAAGGAGAAGAAGAAGAGGAAGACGCGGTTCAGTCCGCAGGAAAACAGGATCCTGATTACGGAGGTGATAGAACACCATCAACAACTGTTCGTCACCTCCACTGTGTCATTGGCAACAAAAAATGGAACATGGCAGTCCACCGTGGACAAGGTGAATGCAGTCGGAGTGCTGAGGAGGACAATGGACGAGGTCAAGAGGCGCTAGAATGATGTGAAGCGCAAAACCAAGCTGAAACTTGCAAACAACCGCAAAGCAGCAATGCAGACTGGGGGTGGAAGTCCTGCACCACAGGAGGAGCTGGATGAGATGGAGGAAATGGTGTCCACAGTCATCAGTGTGGAGACGGTGGCAGGAGTCGGGGGACCCGACACTGCTCAACATGACCTGACACAACAGCAACAAAGTGAGTAACCACCAGGGACTGGGGGGACGGGGGAGATGGGCACAATGGCACACATGCACAATGAAGTATAGCACACTGCACAACCACAATGACTCTGGATCATGTCCCTGATCTCCTTGCCATACTGCAGCACACATAGAAACAGCAAGTAGTCCCCCATCCACAATGTGCCCAGAGGGGCCCTCCCCACACATCACCAATCTCACAACAAACCCATGCACATGTGCTGAACCCAGCAAAGCTGCGGATCCGTGAGCCCCACTGACAATGCAAGTGACACTGCATGACGATGAGCATGTCTACAGGCCACTCATCATGACATGTTGCACGCCACGACACCAAGGTGGCTGAGTGTGGTCCACATCTGGAAAGGAGCAGGTCACACACTGACACATCCACGTGCACAAACAACCCCTGACAGCAACAAGACATCTGTGGACAAACCATGCCCAAGAGTCCCAACTCCCACAAAGAGCCCAATTTACCCAAGTATGCAACATCTCAGCACTGCATAAGCACAGAAGTCAAAGGCACACCGCCTGAAAGGGAGAAGGCCAAGCAAAGTCTGAGCTGCAGGGGCGACTCTCCCACAATGCAGCACAGACACAAGAATCAGAGCACATCAACATTGACAACAATGTGGTACAAACTGCAACACTTTCACAACAGAACAGAGGACACAACTGCTGCTGCTTGTGTGTAGAAACTGGCCAATCACATTTGGCATAGCAGGAAACTGTGACATGAGAATGGACAAGTACAACCCCACATCCCTGATGCTGCACAAATGTCCACTGTCCCGCTTCAAATAGGCAGCTCCTCCTAAACAGTCACAATGTACATTGTCATGCAATCTGTTTGGAAACGTGGCCAATGCGTGAACATACATGGAACACACTGTTAAACTGCATCTCCCCTTTACATTGCAGAGGGAGAATCATCACCTCCTGCAGAGCAGACTGAACACCTCCTCACTGATGACGAGGAGGACCTCCCCACCTTCGACACCAACGCCCTCCAAGAGCTCATGGACAGCTTCGGCACCCCACCTCCAGGAGCAGGGCAGCCCAGCTGCATCGAGGAGACCCCACCCCTGCACAGACCACACAGCAGGAAGCACCCACCACCCCGGCTGTCTCCCAGGATCCCAACGACCAACACATGGCATTTCAACGCTGTGTGTTGGAGGGCCAGAAGGAGATGGCTGAGCAGGTGCGGGTGGGGTTCGAACTCATGGCAGCCAAACTTGATGCCATCCATGGGTGTCTACGTCCCATCAGGGACCACTTACAGTCCCTAACGGACACCCACAGTCTGCTCCATGGTCTCCAACGAGCCATGGCTGACATCGCTGGAGTCATGCCGCGGAGACAAGAACACCAGTCTAGTCAGAGTGGCTCCAGCGATCTCAGCCGTGAGTTGGGACACATGCAGAGGCTCATGGAGGACATGGTGCGTATGGAGGCGGAAAGGATGGCTGCCATGGCTGCACATCAGCGAGATGTAGCTGGGATCTTCCATGCCCTGAAGATCCTCATCATGGCATTGCTGCCACAAGGCCTGGCGCAGATGAATGCTGCTGCTCCTACACCATCCACATCTCTGCCCCCTGATGTGTCAGTGCCCCACAGTGCGGCAGACATTCCACCTCCGGCACCTGATGTGTCACTTCCACACAGTGCGGCCGACAATCCACCTCCGGCCCCTGATGTGTCAGTGCCACACAGTGCTGCAGCCGAAACACCAACACCCACAGGTGAGGCACATCACACATCCGAGGACGATGATGTGGATGAGACTGCCGTTGTGGTAATGAGGAGGCGGTAGCATTCATCTCCGCCATATGGCCTGTTTCAGCTTGGTTCAGCCCTTTGCATCATCACCTTCCACTGTGCCTCGATACACTCTGCAGCACTAACCTTGGACCTCGACATGGACTGCCATATTCTGTTTGGTTACCAATGACACAGCAATCAGACTGCGGACTGAACTCTTCCTCTTCCGATGAACTTGTCCTTCCCTAATGGACTCTGGCTGGCCCTCCACAGGGCAACAATGTCAAGTAGGGTGTGCATGGCCCTGTACTGCTCCAGCTGCAACACTCCACTGGATGTGAATAAAACATTCAAATTCACACAGATGTGTCATGTCTATGATCCTTCAAGTATGACAGTATGGATGAAGGTATGGTCACTGATTCCCCCTCACGTCCATTTTGCACATGTTGTGGGGCTTGGGTCACAGGGTGCAACATTGCCAATTGCGGTCCGGGTGGCGCAGACACTACAACGGAGACACATGCATTGGTTACTTCCTTGTCGAGGCCAGAACTGAACCAAGCCCAGAGCCCCGGGCTCATTGTTCACACCCCTATGCTGGACTGGCATACGCCAGCCCAGCTCACTCCGCTTATGCTCACAGGGGTGACGACACAGCTACATGTCCCAGGTCTTCCCTGTAGTGATCTGCTGGTCACTGGTCTAGTTGTCAGCATGCCACAGCCACTCCCTGAGGGCTGGTTTACACCCACACCACACCCATCCAGCACAGGCGTCACTGGACATGTGACCCTGCCAATAAATGGGGCCCACAACAGCACATCCCCCACTGCCGGAGGTGACATGATGGCGTCTGCATCCACGGAACTCAACCATTAAGGGTCCGTGAATTGTGTTGCACAGAGTTAGTGCCACCCGATGGCCGGCGTCTGGCACGGGCCTACCGCCACGTGGCGATGACTTGCGTTGCACTGAGTTAGTGGCACCCGATGGCCTGGGTCCGGCACGGGCCTACCGCCACGTGGCGATGACTTGCAGTGCACAGAGTTAGGCCCACCTGAAGAGCTGAGCGGGTGTGCAGCCTGCGATGATGCATTGGCCTCGATACGGCGTCCAGCAAATCAAGACTCAATTTGAATTGTGAGCCCTGCTGGACCGCAGTGTATGTGCAGGCAGCAGTCAGCACACACATGACTCCGCTGTGCGGTGCCGCAGGGTGCGCTGGGGGCCTGTGGCGCAGAATCCAGCGATCGGCTGAGAAGGTTGCACCGGCACGTGGAGGGCCCTCTTGGAGACACGCCGGTGGCGGCAGGTGAGCATTGAGGCCTGGGTGCGCTGGGGCGGGCAGTCATCGCTGGGCGGAGGACCGGGCTGGGGACCAGGGCTGGGGTGCAGCAGGCGCACAGGATTGCGTAGGCACCACCGGTAACGGCGGCGGCCTCGTGGCTGGGTGGGGGGCACCGACCTGGCAGACACGACCCTGCATGCGCTGACGAGATGTGCGCGGGTTGGCTTGGGATGTAGTCTCCTCGTCTCCAGTGTGAATACGGCCGATGAATGTGGTCGGGCACGTGCGTGTAGGCCTATGTGGCGGACACAGAGACACACGCAGTAGTTACTGTAGCGGCCATCCCGGAACTGGACCATGCCCAGGGCCCGGGCTATTCATTCGCGACATACGCCGGCCAAGGCCGCTCCGCTCAGGCTTACAGGGGGGACCACATGGCTACATGTCCAAGGTCTTCCACACTGCCTGGGGTAACCTGTTTGCATCCACTGTCCACTACACTGCAAACACCAGCAGTAGATGTCCACATGGACATGTCTGTGCTCTGTATACTGCAGTCTGTCCAGCACATCTCCGCCACACTTGGCATTGTGTCCTTTCTTATTGCTGGGTCACTTGCCTCCTTCGCACATTCTTGGTTCCCACTTTTCCCCACATTCTGCTATTGTGTGGCAGAGGGGCTCTGCCTTTGTGGATGGTTTGTCTACATGTCTGGCCCCTGTCACCACGGTTACTTGTGTTGTCGTGTCCGGTAGTTGGGCATGTTGGTTGGCATGTTGTATGTGATTTTGTTACGTGTGCTCTCCCACAGTTGTGACTTGTGTGATTGTGGAGTTGAGCTGTGTGGTGTGTTCAGTTAGTACTTACCAATGAGCAGTGCATTGCCATAGGTGCCATCCTGGAAGCGCTGGTTGATGATGGACTGTCGGAAGATGTATGTATCATGCACACTGCCTGTGAAGTTGGCGACGACATTGGTGAACTGTCCCCGGTGGTCCACTATTGCCTGCACATTGATGGAATGCGTGTGCTTTCTGTAGCGGTAATTGTGTGCAGAGTCGGCAGGGGGCACAAGTGGTACATGTGTACAGTCAATTGCCCCCGACATGTGCGGTAAGGCACCTATGGCGAAATTCCCTTGCCTGGTCTCCAGCTGTTCATGCACAGCGTGGGGGAAGTGAAGGTGCAGGGGTATCAAGATGATACAAACCATGATATTTACAGGTATGATGAATCCTGCATAATGAGACCGTAACAGATGTTTGTGTGGTCGTAACCTTCCTTTTCTTTCCTGCGGAGGTTACGAGCACACGGACTTCTGTTCAAGTATATTTGGACTGGATTCATCATGCCTGTATGCATTCCGGTTTGTCCAAGTGCAATACACTGTACCAGATTATGTTTGTGACTATGAGGACACTTGACCTTTGTCACCATTTCTCAAACAGGTTTCTGACTACTGATTTCAGGATCTGGAATGGTATTGGGGAGTTCCAGCAGCATGTGCAGTTTATTGGATCCACACGTTGCCCTGGTGAAGTTCCCCATTGGGAATGGAACGCGTTGGCTGAGCTTTTCGTCTTGTTGTTTATGTATTTGTAATAAAGTTCTGTTTTTCCACTACCGTTGACTTCTGGACTTCATGACCTGGGGGGAGGGTCTGGGGGGTGATTGCGGTGGGTGTTGTGGCCCTCTTGGGTCTCCAGGCTGCATGATCATTGTCTCCATGGCATCTGTTGGTCTTCAGAAGTGGCTCTAGGCTGGGCTCCCTTTCATACTGCAGGTTGTCGTCCTGCTTAACACCAGTAAAAGGCAGGTGTTGAATCCCTGCTGCTAACGCGCCTTATCGCCTGTTTTCGGATCGCATCGCTGATCTGGCTGGTCGTTGAGAATATCGCAAAGTGGTGTTTTCGTGTGTTTTTGCACGGGAACGCCTACTCTGCATGTCATTAGCGTTAGTTGTCACTCTCATCCGTGGCGATGTGTTTTGCGGCAGCTATCGCAGGAAAACTGGCGATGTCAGCCTACATATATTACCTACTGGTGCTCGCCAGTAGGTAGTAATAGTTAGGACCTTGTTTCTATTAAAAAAGTGTTTTTTCTTTTGCCAATATCTTTGGCACCATTTGACGAATCTTCGCAAAAGTTTCCCAAATAAAGGTTCTCTCAGGTCAGGTCCTGTCTTGAAAGATTAGGGGTGATTCGTCAAGCGGGCGCCGAGAAAAAAGGGGGGTCCCAAAACGCGTTTTCTCCATGTTAATTTCGATAGGAATTTTGAAACAGGCTACAGCCAGAACTGCTGAACGGAATTACACCAAATATGGCAAAAAAGTAGGTCTTGGTCCAGAAAGCGTGCTTTTTTAAAAAATTGTGTAAATCCATTCAGCAGTTGCAGAGAAATTCAAAAAATAAAAATATCGATATCTGAGCACCAAGGAGGATTCGCAAACCCTCCTGAGTACGAGCTTCATTGTGATAGGTTGCCAACACTCCAAACCAGAATGTGTTGGCAGCCATCTTGTGACTCGGTAAATAGTTTAAAAAATGATCCAAAAAACAGGAAAAGGGGGCAGGGTAGAAACACCCTGACCCCCTAGGCCTGCTCAGGGGGTCCCACAAGGACCCCTAGGGCCAAATAAAGCATTTTTTTTTTTTAAATGGATGAAATCGCGCTGGATGCGCGAGTCTGGCCGAGAACATTTTAAAAAAACGAAGCGCAGGCTCCCTCTCTGTTTTCTTTAAGCTGCCGGGTGGGCCAGGTCCCGGGGGCAATGCTCAAAAAATTAGCGGGGGCCCACAGGGGCCCCCGTAGCCCCGTTGACTGCAAGCTCCCTGGGGCATGTGCAATTATGGGTGGGGGCCTCACGGGCCCCCCCATGCCCCGGGGACCACCACCTCCCCGGGGCATTATATAATTATGAGGGGGCCTCGCGGGCCCCCCAAGCCCCAGGGACCGCCACCTCCCGGGGCTTAAGTAAACAAAGTGTGAGGGGGCTCCTGCCACTCCCTACACTGCCCCCGGGACCACCACCTCCCCGGCCCACACTTTATTTAAATGTGGGGATCTGTAGTGGACCCCCGGCCCCGGGGACCACCACCTCCCCGGGGCTTTAAACAGTTGGGAGGGGGCCACGCAGCCCCCCTCCTGGAGCCCTCTATGGCCCTGGGGACTGCCACCCCACAGGTCCGGCTTCAGCAATGTCCCGGGCTGCCCACCCCCGGGACATTGCCATTTGCTATGGCAGGGCGGGAGCACAGCTCCTGCCCTGCAATAGCAAACACTGCTTCGCTTCATGGAAGCGAGAGCAAAAAACCTGCTCTCGCTTCCATGAAGTGAAGAAGATTGCTTTTGGACAAGGGGAGCTGCATGTCAGCAGCTCCCTTTGTTCAAAAGTAATGCCGGCTCCCGCAGGAGGCGGGGAGCCGGCTGGGACCATGGGGGTATTGGGGCTCCCTCATGGTCCCCAATGTAAGGCCAGGCCCCGGGTGATGGGGTCCCCGGGGCCAATAGTGATGCAGGGAAGAGGGGCCACACGGCCCCCCTCCTTTATATATAATTTTTTTTTAAAAAGGTTGGCGAGGCCTCGGGGGATGGGGTCCCAGGGGCAAAAAAAAAGCCTTTTGGGGGGGATGTAATTTTTTTACAAAAAAATATATATTAAACGGCTGGGCCTCGGGGGATGTGGTCCCCAAGGCAGAATTTAAGTATTAAAAATGGGGGGCATTTTTTTTTTCTCACGTGCTTGGAGTCGCGACTCCATCGCGTTCAACGCGGCCCCCCAGTGTAAACGCGATGGGTTCGCGACTTCAAGCAAAATTTAAAAAAAAGAATATGTATGTTTTTAAAAAGTAAGATTAACTGTTGGGATATAGGGTGGCTCTAAAAAGAGCCCTTGTTTTTATAATGAGTTTGTTGTAACTACATGTAAGTGCGGATGCACAGCTTTAGGTTGTTGAGGAAAACTCTGTTTCCTTGATCTGTGAAGTGCACTCCAATCACTTCTGTAGATGTCGTTCATATCAAAACGTAGATTGTTATTGTAGATGGACCCCATTCTATGATCTCTGAGGTATGCAGAAACAGCTTTATTGTCATTCTTCCTAGCTTTCTCAAACTGTGGACAGAATTGATTTGACCAGTTCCATTTCTGTCTTTGGCATATGTTAGAGTATACAAAGACAGTTTGAGGCAAAAGCAACACCAACTGTGCAAAGGTGTCCTTCATTAGCATTTCCAGACTTACCCCAGTCAATGTGCCTAGGTCATTGCCACCACAGTGCACAATCATGAGGTCAGGGGGTTGGAGATGCAAAAAGGTTTTAACCAAAGGCAACAATTGGTGCCACTTTAATCCTCTCTGTGCAATCTATTTAATGTCCACATTTTGCAAAGCTAGGTCTTTGTCAATACCTCTGCATTCAGCATACCTTTTGCACCAGAAAACATAGCTGTTCCCAACAATCCACACTGTAAGCATCTTGAAGGGATGTCTGGAAGTAATGAGAAGATGTCTGTAGCTGAGGTAGTCAGTTGGTAGAATGAGAGGTATCTAAAATGGTGGACAAGATGTTGTTTTTTAAAAAGCTGAGAAGTGATTGGCTGTTTAACCCCTTCGATGCTCATGACGGAATGGTTCCGTCATGAGCATCGGTGCCCCTGTGCTCATGACGGAACCATTCCGTCATGAGGCCAGGGGCACGAAATCCCTCTGCTGCAGACAGCAGAGGGATTTCTCTTTCACCCCTGTGACCTTGGCAGCTGAGGAATTGCTTCCCCAGCTCCCGAGGCCCCCTCCCTGGTTTCTGTGCCATGAGGATCTGCGCGCACGTCGCGCTGTCCTCATTGCAAAGAAAACGAAACTGAAATGAGCCTTTAGGCTCATTTCAGTATCACTTTCTATGTGCACAGGGGGCTATCTCAGCCCCCCGGGCACGTAGAAAGACGGGAGAGGTATCATTGGAAAGGGGAGAATCTCCCTGCCAATGGTACCTCTCCCAGTGGATCCCTGCTTGGGGATCACCCCAGGAGGGCGATCCCCAAGCAGGGATCCACCCACTAGACACCAGGGAGGGGGAGCGGCCCCTTGGGCAAGGGCTTTTGCTCCCCCAATTTGTTTTTGGTGCGATTTAGACTTTTTGCCCCCCTGGGGGCAGATGGGGGCAGTAGCCCCCAATCTGCCCCCCGGGGGAAAAAGCCCACTAGACCCCAGGGATATTTTTCTTTGCCCAATTAATTTATTAGGGTGGGGCTGCCCATAAAGGGCATGTCCATGCCCCCACCCCACAACATTTACAGCCTTTCTGCCCCCGGGGGCAAAAAGCCCACTATAAGCCAGGGATTTTTTTTTTATTATAATTTGTGGTGGGGGCTGCCCAATATGGGCATGACCATGCCCCCACCCACACCCGCAAAAATGACAGCCTTTCTGCCCCCCCTGGGGGGCAGCTGGGGGCATTAGCCCCAAATATGCCCCCCCGGGGGGGCAAAAAGCCCAGTAGACACCAGGGATTTTATGGGCAAATTTTAATTAGGTTGGGGGCATTGGCATGCCCATTTTGGGCAGCCCCCACCCTAATAAAATTTGCCCAAATCTCCCTGGCGTCTAGTGGACTTTCTGCCCCCTGGGGGCCGATGGGGGCATTAGCCCCCAATCTGCCCCGCCGGGGGGCAAAAAGCCCACTAGACGCCAGGCATTTTTTGGGGCAAATTTGAATTAGGGTGGGGGCTCCCAAAACGGGCATGCCCATGCCCGCACCCCCTCCCCTGCAAAAATAACAGCCTTCCTGCCCCCCCTGGGGGGCATATGGGGCAGTAGCCCCCAATCTGCCCCCCCGGGGGGGCAAAAAGCCCACTAGGCGCCAGGGATTTTTTGGGGCAAATTTTAATTAGGGTGGGGGCATTGGCATGCCCGCTTTGGGCAGCCCCCACCTAATTAAAATTTGCCTCAAGACTCCTGGCATCTAGTGGGCTTTTGCCCTCCCTGGGGGCAGATTGGGTGCATTAGCCCCCAATCTGCCCCGCCGGGGGGCAAAAAGCCCACTAGATGCCAGGGAGTTTTTTGGGGCAAATTTGAATTAGGGTGGGGGCTCCGAAAACGGGCCTGCCCATGCCCCCACCACCTCCCCCACAAAAATAACAGCCTTCCTGCCCCCTGGGGGCAGATGGGGCAGTAGCCCCCAATCTGCCCCCGGGGGCAAAAAGCCCACTAGATGCCAGGGATTTTTTGGGCAAATTTTAATTAGGGTGGGGGCATTGGCATGCCCGTTTTGGGCAGCTCCCACTCTAATTAAAATTTGCCCAAAACTCCCTGAGCGTCTAGTGGGCTTTGCCCCTGGGGGCAGATGGGGGCATTAGCCCTCAATCTGCCCCGCTGGGGGTGGCAAAAAGCCCACTAGATGCCAGGCATTTTTTTGGGGCAAATTTGAATTAGGGTGGGGCTCCCAAAACGGGCATGCCCATGCCCCCACCCCCTCCCCCACAAAAATAATAGCCTTCCTGCCCCCTCTGGGGGGCAGATGGGGCAGTAGCCCCCAATCTGCCCCCGCGGGGCCAAAAGCCCACTAGACGCCAGGGATTTTTGGGGCAAATTTTAATTAGGGTGGGGGCATTGGCATGCCCATTTTGGTCAGCCCCCACTCTAATTAAAATGTGCCCAAAAAACTCCCTGGCACCTAGTGGGCTTTTTGCCCCCCCTGGGGGGCAGATGGGGGCATTAGCTCCCATCACCCTAATTAAAATTTGCCCAAAAAACTCCCTGGCGTCTAGTGGGCTTTTTGGCCCCCTGGGGGGCAGATGGGGGCATTAGTCCCCAATCTGACTTGCCAGGGGGGGGGCAAAAAGCCCACTAGATGCCAGGGAGTTTTTGGGAGCAAATTTGAATTAGGGTGGGGGCTCCCAAAAAGGGCATGCCCATGCCCCCACCCCCTCCCCCGCAAAAAATAATAGCCTTCCTGCCCCCCATGGGGGTCAGATGGGGCAGTAGCCCCCAATCTGCCCCCCCGGGGGGGCAAAAAGCCCACTAGACGCCAGGGATTTTTTGGGGCAAATTTTAATTAGGGTGGGGGCATTGGCATGCCCATTTTGGTCAGCCCCCACTCTAATTAAAATGTGCCCAAAAAACTCCCTGGCACCTAGTGGGCTTTTTGCCCCCCCTGGGGGGCAGATGGGGGCATTAGCTCCCATCTGCCCCGCCGGGTGGGGGCAAAAAGCTCACTAGACGCCAGTGAGTTTTTTGGGGCAAATTTTAATTAGGGTGGGGGCTGCCCAAAATAGGCATGTCCATGCCCCCACCCCCTCCCCGCAAAAATGACAGCCTTCCTGCCCCCCCTGAGGGGCAGATGGGGCTGAAGCCCTCAATCTGCCCCCCCGGAGGGGCAAAAAGCCCACTAAACGCCAGGGATTTTTTGGGGCAAATTTTAATTAGGGTGGGGGCATTGGCATGCCCGTTTTGGGCAGCCACCACCCTAATTAAAATTTGCCCAAAAACTCCCTGGCGTTTAGTGGACTCCTGGGGGCAGATGGGGGCATTAGCCCCCAATCTGCCCCGCCGGGGGGCAAAAGCCCACTAGACGCCAGGGATTTTTTTTTGGGCAAATTTGAATTAGGGTGGGGCTGCCCAAAACGGGCATGCCCATGCCCCCATCCCCTCCCCTCAAAAATTGCAGCCTTCCTGCCCCCCCTGGGGAGCTGATGGGGCAGTAGCCCCCAATCTGTCCCCCCCAGGGGGGCAAAAAGCCCACTAGACACCAGGGATTTTTTGGGGCAAATTTTTATTAGGGTGGTGGCTGCCCAAAACAGGCATGTCAATGCCCCTAACCCCCACCCGCAACAATTACAGCCTTTCTGCCCCCCCTGGGGGGAAGATGGGGGCAGTAGCCCCAATCTGCCCCCCCCCAGGGGGGCAAAAAGCTCACTAGACGCCAACGGTTACACTGGCTTTTTTATGTGTGGGGGTGGGGGCTGCTCAGAATGGGCATACCAATGCCCCTACCCCCCAAAAAAATAGCCACAGAGTTTCTGCCCCCCTTGGGGGCATATCGGGGAAACCCCACCCCCGATATCCCCCCCAGGGTGGCAGAAAGCCGACTAGGAACAGATTTGTTTTTAGCAATATGCCTACCTGTGGATTTTGGGCCCTAGCGCAGCCGGCACATAGGGAAACCTAGCAAACCTGTAAATTTTTGAAAATTAGACACCCAGGGGAATCCAGGATGGGGTGACTTGACTGGCTCTCACCAGGTTCTGTTACCCAGAATCCCTTGCAAACCTCAAAATGTGTATAAAAAAACACATTTTACTCACATTTCTGTTTTGGAAAGTTCTGGAATCTGTGTGGATCCACAAAATTCCACTCACCCCGCATTCCCCAAAGTCTTCCGAGAAAAATGGTACCTCACTTGTGTGGGTGGGTCAAGTACCCGCGACAGGCAAGGGCCCAAAACCTAGTGAGGCGACATCAAAATTACCTATCACAAACCAACCTGGTTTTGCACGGGGGGTTACCTGGGTTTTGGCCCCGGGGTCGGCGGCCACCTAGGGAAACCTACAAAACCCACACATTTCTGAAAACTAGACACCCGGGGATTCCAGGGAGGTATGGCTTGTGTGGATCCCCCAACGTTTTCTTACCCAGAATCCCCTGCAAACCTCAAATTTAGCTGAAAAAAATCACTTTTTCACACATTTGTGTGTGGGAAAGTTGTGGCATCACCGGGCTGACACAAATTTCCTACCAGCCAGCGTTCCCCTGGTCTCCCGATAAAAATGGTGCCTCACTCGGGTGGGAGGCCCAAGTACCCGCGACAGGCAAGGGCCCAAAACGTATTGAGGCGACATCAAAATTGCCTATCACAAAACCACCTGGTTTTGCAAGGGGGGTCCCATGACATTTTGGCCCGGGGCTCAGCGGCCACCTAGAGAAACCTACCAAACCCACACATTTCTGAAAACTAGACACCCGGGGGATTCCAGTGAGGTATGACTTGCGTGGATCCCCAACGTTTTCTTACCCAGAATCCCCTGCAAACCTCAAATTGTGCCGAAAAATTCACTTTTTTCTCACATTTCTGTGGTGGAAAGTTCTGGAATCTGCGTGGATCCACAAATTTCGTCCCACCCAGCGTTCCCCCAGATCTTCCGATAAAAATGGTACCTCACTTGCGTGGGTGGGTCAAGCACCCGCGACAGGCAAGGGCCCAAAAGCTATTGAGGCGACATCAAAATTACCTATCACAAGCCAACCTGGTTTTGCATGGGGGGTCCCATGAGTTTTTGGCCCGGGGCTCGGAAGCCATCTAGGGAAACCTACCTAACCCACACATTTCTGGAAACTAGACACCCGGGGGAGGTATCATTTTACTCGGGAGAACAAGGGGAACGCTGGGTGGTAGGACATTTGTGCCGGCACGGTGATTCCACGCAAAAATATGTGGAAAATGTGGTTTTTTCAGCTAAATTTAAGGTTTGCATTGCATTCTGGGTAGGAAAACGTTGGGGGATCCAGGCAAGCCATACCTCATTGGACTCCCCCGGGTGTCTAGTTTTCAGACATGTTTGGGTTTGGTACTTTCCAAAGATGGCCACCGAGCCCGGGGCCAAAATCTCAGGTGCCCCCCCCAAAACCAGGTAGTTTTGCTATAGGTAATTTTGAAGACTCCAGAGTGCGATTTGGGCCATTTCCTGTTGCAGCCACTGTGCCTACCCACACAAGTGAGGTACCATTTTTATCGGGAGACCTGGGGGAACGCTGAGTGGGAGGAAATTTGTGGATCCACGCAGATTTCAGAACTTTCCACCACAGAAATGTGAGAAAAAAGTGAATTTGTTGGCGAAATTCGAGGTTTGCAGGGGATTCTGGGTAGGAGAATGATGGGGGACCCACGCAAGCCATACCTCGCTGGACTCCCCCGGGTGTCTAGTTTCCAGAAATGTGTGGGTTTGGTAGGTTTCCCTAGAAGGCTGCCGAGCCCCGGGCCAAAAACTCATGGGACCCCCCATGCAAAACCAGGTTGGTTTGTGATAGGTAATTTTGATGTCGCCTCAATAGCTTTTGGGCCCCTGCCTGTCGCGGATCCTTGACCCACCCACGCAAGTGAGGTACCATTTTTATCGGGAGACCTGGTTGAATGCTGGGTGGGAGGAAATTTGTGGATCCACGCAGATTGTAGAACTGTCCACCACAGAAATGTGGGGAAAATGTGGTTTTTTGGACAATTTGTTAGGTTTGCAAGGGATTCTGGGTAACAGAACCTGGTGGGAGGCAGTCAAGTCAGCCCATCCTGGATTCCCCTGGGTGTCTAGTTTTCAAAAATGTATAGGTTTGCTAGGTTTCCCTAGGTGCCGGCAGAGCTATGGTTCAAAAACTACAGCTAGGCACTTTGCCAAAACAGGGTCATTTTTCACTGCGAAATTGAGGTGTGTCCATGTTGTGTTTTGCGCCGTTTCCTGTTGCGGGCACTAGGCCGACCCACACAAGTGAGGTACCAATTTTCTCAAAAGACTTTGGGGAACGTGGGGTGGGTGGAAATGTGTGGATCCACGCAGATTCCAGAACTTTCCACCACAGAAATGTGGGGGAAATGTGGTTTTTTTGACAATTTATTAGGTTTGCAAGGGATTCTGGGTAACAGAACCTGGTGGGAGGCAGTCAAGTCACCCCATCCTGGATTCCCCTGAGTGTCTAGTTTTCAAAAATGTATAGGTTTTCTAGGTTTCCCTAGGTGCCGGCAGAGCTATGGTTCAAAAACTACAGCTAGGCACTATGCCAAAAAAGGGTAATTTTTCACTGCGAAATTGAGGAGTGTCCACGTTGCGTTTTGCGCCATTTCCTGTCGCGGGCACTAGGCCGACCCACACAAGTGAGGTACCATTTTTCTCGGAAGACTTTGGGGTACGTGGGGTGGGTGGAAATTTGTGGATCCACGCAGATTCCAGAACTTTCCACCACAGAAATGTGGGGAAATTGTGTTTTTTTTGACAATTTTTTAGGTTTGCAAAGGACTCTGGGTAACAGAACCTGGTGGGAGGCAGTCAAGTCACCCCTTTCTGGTTTCCCCTGGGTGTCTAGTTTTCAAAAATGTATAGGTTTGCTAGGTTTCCCTAGGTGCCGGCAGAGCTATGGTTCAAAAACTACAGCTAGGCACTTTGCCAAAAAAGGTCATTTTTCACTGCGAAATTGAGGTGTGTCCACGTTGCGTTTTGCGCCGTTTCCTGTCGCGGGCACTAGGCCGACCCACACAAGTGAGGTACCATTTTTCTCAGAAGACTTTGGGGAACGCGGGGTGGGTGGAAATTTGTGGATCCACGCAGATTCCAGAACTTTCCACCACAGAAATGTGGGGAAAATGTGTTTTTTTTTACAATTGTTTAGGTTTGCAAGGGATTCTGGGTAACAGAACCTGGTGGGAGGCAGTCAAGTCACCCCATCATGGATTCCCCTGGGTGTCTAGTTTTCAAAAATGTATAGGTTTGCAAGGTTTCCCTAGGTGTCGGCAGAGCTATGGTTCAAAAACTACAGCTAGGCACTTTGCCAAAAAAGGATCATTTTTCACTGCGAAATTGAGGTGTGTCCATGTTGTGTTTTGCGCCGTTTCCTGTTGCGGGCACTAGGCCGACCCACACAAGTGAGGTACCATTTTTCTCGAAAGACTTTGGGGAACGTGGGGTGGGTGGAAATTTGTGGATCCACGTAGATTCCAGAACTTTCCAGCACAGAAATGTGGGAAAAATGTGGTTTTTTTGACAATTGTTTAGGTTTGCAAGGGATTCTGGGTAACAGAACCTGGTGGGAGGCAGTCAAGTCCCCCCATCCTGGATTCCCCTGAGTGTCTAGTTTTCAAAAATGTATAGGTTTGCTAGGTTTCCCTAGGTGCCGGCAGAGCTATGGTTCAAAAACTACAACTAGGCACTTTGCCAAAAAAGGGTCATTTTTCACTGCGAAATTGAGGTGTGTCCACGTTGCGTTTTGCGCCGTTTCGTGTCGCGGGCACAAGGCCAACCCACACAAGTGAGGTATCATTTTTCTCGGAAGACTTTGGGGAACGCGGGGTGCGTGGAAATTTGTGGATCCACGCAGATTCCAGAACTTTCCACCACAGAAATGTGAGGAAAATGTGTATTTTTTGACAATTTGTTATGTTTGCAAGGGATTCTGGGTAACAGAACCTGGTGGGAGCCAGTCAAGTCACCCCATCCTGGATTCCCCTGGGTGTCTAGTTTTCAAAAATGTATAGGTTTGCTAGGTTTCCCTAGGTGCTGGCAGAGCTAGGGTTCAGAAACTACAGCTAGGCACTTTGTCAAAAAAGGGTCATTTTTCACTGTGAAATTGGGTTGTGTCCACGTTGCGTTTTGCGCCATTTCCTGTCGCGGGCACTAGGCCTACCCACACAAGTGAGGTACCATTTTTCTCGGAAGACTTTGGGGAACGTGGGGTGGGTGGAAATTTGTGGATCCACACAGATTCCAGAACTTTCCACCACAGAAATGTGAGGAAAATGTGTTTTTTTTATCAATCTTTTAGGTTTGCAAGGGATTCTGGGTAACAGAACCTGGTGGTAGCCAGTCAAGTCACCCCATCCTGGATTCCCCTGGGTGTCTAGTTTTCAAAAATGTATAGGTTTGCTAGGTTTCCCTAGGTGCCGGCAGAGCTAGGGTTCAAAAACTACAGCTAGGCCCTTTGCAAAAAAGGGTAATTTTTCATTGTGAAAATGTGGTGTGTTCACGTTGGGTTTTGAGCCATTTCCTGTCGTGGGCACTATGCCTACCCACACAAGTGAGGTACCATTTTTATCGGGAGACTTAGGGTAATTCAGATTTGTAAAGCAACTGTTATTACCTATTGACTTTTGATGCATTCTGCCTTCCAAATGAAAGACATTGTGTAAAAAGAAGTAATTTTTAAAAATGACCGATAATTCTCATGCTAGTATGAGTATTCCCAATTTCGGAAATGTGCAAATATCTACTGTTTCTAAACTCTATATTTTGTTCCCATTTCAGAAATACATAGGTGTCTTTCATACCGATTTTTCCATGTATACATTTTCCCACAATACTTGCTATATACCCGGTAAATAATAAAAAACCATTGCAAGACGCTGCTCAGTTGTTGGCTCTGGGTTCGTCGGGTTCTTGGTGAACCTACAAGTCCTATATATCCCCACAACCAGTAAGGTCCAGCGGATGTAACGGTATATTGCTTTCAAAGAGCTGTCATAATTAGAAGAAGTTACAGGTGAAAACGTTGACACAATAGGCTGTTTTTTTCAACTAATTTTCAATTTTTCCTATATTTAACTGTTAGTTTCTATAAAGAAACCTTGATGGATCTACACAAATGACCCCTTGCTGAATTCAGAATGTTGTCTACTTTTCTAAAATGTATAGCTGTATAGGATCCATTATTGCTTTCATACCCATTTCTACCATTAACTGGAAGGAGGTTGAAAACACAAAAAATAGCAAAAATAGGCTATGTCCCAGAAAAATGCCAAAACTGTGTAAAAAATGTTGGTTTTCTGACAAAAGTCTGTCATTCCCTAAATGCTGGGAAAATGGTGATTTCAGCCCCACAAACCCTTTTTGATACCATTTGCAGGAAAAACCCAGACGCTTTCATTTGCAGCCCTTTTTCGCATTTTTCCCAAAACCCCCAAAATTTAGCTGTATTTTGGCTAATTTCTGGGACCCCTCCAGGGGAATCCACAAACCCTGGGTACCTTTACAATCCCCATGATGTTGTAAAAAAAGGACGCAAATTTGGCGTGGATACCTTATGTGGTCAAAAAGTTACAGGGGCCTAAGCGCGCACTACCCCAAATAGCCAAAAAAAGGCTTAGCACGGGGGGGGGGAAAGGCCTAGCAGCGAAGGGGTTAAGAACATTGTACACTGAAAAATAGAGTGCATGTTACTTTCTTTAAAAAGCATGTTTCTTATTGGTTAGTGAAAAATGTTTTGAAAGGTACAGTAGATAGGATAAGGTCATATTTTGCAAACGTGAACCACACCTGCTGTTTGCATGTGTAATCTTGTGTGCTGCACTTGAAAATATGGTGAACTTGTGACCTGTCAGTTCAGTTCAATGTTCCATAAACTGTTGCTATGGAAACTGGCATTAGGCAAAATGGAGGAAGGGTTGAATGTTATCTGTGGTTTTAAAATATGGAATTGTAATTTATATATAAGTGATGTGTTATTAAAGTGAGATTTCCCAAGTTAGTACTATCTTTAGAAGTGGTGTATAGTTAAAAAATAGTGGTATTTTTATTTGTAATATATTTGTGAACTCCCGTATGGATTAGCGTCTCCATCGCTTTGGTGCACGGTCGAGTCAGTTGGTAAGGGTTAATATGTCTAACCAATAGAAATGTGTTTTACAATTTGAAATTATGTAGGAAGCAATGTGATTTGTTACTTACATTTATTTGTGTGGAGAAAGAGAGGGAAAGTTTGCCATTACTGGTTTTACCTTGTTGAGAGCAGTGCATTACATTGATTGTGTGCATAAGAAAATCTTTTATGAGTTTCTGATATTTCATATTCTAAAATTAATTTGGAAGGTGAGTTATACATTTGTGAGGTGTATTATGTGTTAGCTTTATTTTTAGAGTTAAAAAATTAATCAAGAATTGTGATGTTTGAAATATATTGTTTAATGTAGAGATGTGTATTGTAGTTTGTTTTTATTATATTTAAATGCTGTTTGAAAAAGATTTTGTATAGTAATATATGTATATTGGAAGATGGATTAGTGATTATGGTAGTTTGTTTTAGTGTGTAGATATGTACATTTGTAGTATACCACATACTTTTAGGTGTTGCTTTCAAATTGAATGTGCTGTCTGTCCAGTTTTAAGGTGTGCATAGACTTGTGTCTGAAGTATGTCTCTACTTGTATATGTATTTACATATGTCTTATACATTTGAAGGTGCATTATGTATAACAAAGGTGTGTTGTTGCTTTTTATGTGGTAGGCTCTAAATTGTGAGTAGAAGTAGAATGGTAAAGTTGCAGCAGAAAAGTGTGGTTCAAAAAATGTTCAGATAAGGTATTAGTGATTAGAGTAGTTTTTATAAGTCTCTACAAAGGTACAGTTGAAATATGCCACATAATTTTTGGTGTTGGTTTCAAATGCAAAGTTTGTTCTGTGAATTTTTCACGTGAGCATAGCGTTGTGGTACAGACATATGCATGCATGTTTACAGGAATATGATGAGAGTTATACCAGAGACATGTGAAGGGTTCCTGTTTTGTATTTGCCTACCTGTAACATTATAAGTAGTTGTAGAATGATAAAGCAGTAGGACAAAAGTGAGGTTTGAGATATGTTTGTAGAGATATTATTTATTAGAGTAATTTGTATGAGTTTGTGTAAAGGTATATTTCAATTGTACCGTATAATTTTCACTGTCTGTTTGAAATTTGAAGTGTAGTTTGTGATGTTTTAAGCTGTGGATGTTGTTGTGACTGAGTTATGTCTCTACTTGCACATGTATTATGGTATGTGTTATGTGTGTGAAGATGTTACATGTAGAAAACATAGATATACATTTATCTGTACATTATTTTATATATGGTGGTACTAGCTAAAGGTACAGGCAAATGCACGCATGCTTTTAGGAATATGGTGAGACTTACAGCAGAGACATCTCCTCCAATTACCCTATTAGGATGTCTGCTCTCTTCCAATCACTTAGCCAGTACTGATGCACTTATAAAATCATTCAGGCTCTACCTATGTAGTTATGCAATCAGCCAGGCACTATCCTAGTACTCCTCCAATCATGCAGGCACTACCCTTGTTGTAATGCAATAACCCAGGCACTACCTTTGCACTCCTTCAATTATCCAAACACTACTCCTGAAGTCCTTCGATCATCTAGCCACTACCTATGCACTTATGAAATTACCCAGGCAGTACTTTTGCACTCCTTGAATCCTTCAGGCACTACAATAGTACTACTCCAATCACCAAGGCAGTATCCATGCACTTTTAAAATTACCAGGCCACTGCCTATGTACTCTTCTAATCCCACAGATATTAGCCCTTAACTAATGCAATCAACCAGGCATTATCTTTGTACTGCTTAATCCCCCAGGCATTACTCCTGCACTCATGCAATCACCAATGCATTAGCTATGCAGTGCTTCAATCACCCAGGCACTACTGTTGCACTCCTCCAATCACCATGTCAGGATCTATGCAATCCTTCAATCACTTAGCCAGTACTGATGCACTTATATAATCACTCAGGCAGTACCTATGCACTTATGCAATCACCCGGGCACTACCCTAGTACTCCTCCAATTATCCAGGCACTACCCTTCTTCTTATGGAATCACCTAGGCACTACCCTTTAACTCGTTCAATCACCCAGCCACTACCCCTGAAGTCCTTTGATCACCCAGACACTACCTATGCACTTATGAAATAACCCAGGCACTACTTTTGCACTCCTTGAATCACTTAGACACTACAATAGTACTACTCCAATCACCAAGGCAGTATCCATGCACTTATATAAACATCTAAGCACTTCCTATGTACTAGTGAAATCCTCCAGACATTACCTGTATACTTATGCAATCACCAGGCATTACATTTCTATATCTCTAATCCCCAAGATATTACTTCTGTACTCATGCAATCATGAATGCATTACCTATATAGGGGTTTAACCACCTAGGCATTACCCTTGCACTCCTCCAATCACCCTGCGAGGGACTATGCACTCCTCCAATCACTTAACCAGTGCCTATGCACTTATAAAATCACCTAGGCAGTACCTTTACAGTTCTCCAATCACTGAGACACTATCACAGTAGTTCTGCAATCACCCATGCAGTACTGATAGACTTATAAAATCACCCAGGGACTTCCTATGTACTCTTGTATTCCCCCAGATATTACCCCTAAAGTCATGGAATCACCCAGGCATTACCTATGTACTCCTTAATCCCCCAGACATTACCCCTGCAGTCATGGAATTACCAATGCATTAGCTCTACACTTATTCAATAACTCAGGCAGTAGCCTTGCACTCCTCCAATAACTCACACATAACCTATGCACTCATACAATCACCCAAGTATTACCCATGCAGTCTTCCTATCATCCAAGCACTACTCCTGCAGTCATGCAATCACCCAGGCACTACCCTTGCACTCCTTCAATTATCCAGCTACTACTCCTGAAGTCCTTTGATCATCAAGTCACTACCTATGCACTTATGAAATCAGGGAGGCACTACTTTTGCACTCCTTGAATCACTTAGACACTACAATAGTACTACTCCAATCACCAAGGTAGTATCCATGCAGTTATAAAATCACCTAGGCACTTCCTATGTACTCATGAAATCCCCCAGACATTACCTATGCACTCATGCAATCACCAGGCACTACGTATGTATTCCTCTAATCCCCTAGACATTACTTCTGCAATCATGCAATCATGAATGCATTACCTATACAGTGGGTTAATCACCTAGGCAATACCCTTGCACTCCTCCAATCACCCTGTGGGGATCTATGCACTTCTTTAATCACTTAACCAGTGCCCATGCACTTATAAAATCACCCAGGCAGTATCTTTACAGTTCTCTAATCACTGAGGCACTATGACAGTACTTCTCAAATCACCCAGGCAGTACTGATGCAGTTATAAAATTACCCAGTCACTTTCTATGTACTCTTCTATTCCCCCAGATATTACTCCTCAACTCAAGAATCACCCAGGCATTACCTATGTACTCCTTAGTCTCTCAGACATTACCCCTGCAGTCATGCAATCACCAATGCATTAGCTATATAGTGATTCAATCACTCAGGCACTACACTTGCACTCCTCCAATGACCCATGCATTACCCCTGCACTCATACAATCACCCAAGCATTAACCATGCAGTCTTCCAATCATCCAGACACTACTCCTGCACTCCTTCAATCGCCCAGCCACTACCTGTGAAGTCCTTCGATCACCCAGCCACTACCTATGCACTTATAAAATCACCCAGGCACTACTTTTGCACTACTTGAATCACTTAGACACTACAATAGTACTACTCCAATCACCAAGGCCGTGTCCATGCACTTATAAAATCATCTAAGCACTTCCTATGTAATCCTGAAATCCACCAGACATTGTCTGTGCACTCATGCAATCACGAGCCATTACATATGTATTCCTCTAATCTCCAACACATTACTTCTGTAATCATGCAATCATGAATTCATTAGCTATTCAGTGCTTTAATCACCCAGGCACAATCCTTGCACTCCTCCAATCACCATGTCAGGATCTATGCACTCCTTTAATCACTTAGCCAGTACTTATGCACTTATATAATCACTCAGGCAGTACCTATGCACTTATGCAATCACCCAGGCACTACCCTAGTACTCCTCTAATCATCCAGGCACTACCCTTCTTCTTATGGAATCACCCAGGCACTATCCTTTAACTGGTTCAATCACCCAGCCACTACCCCTAAAAGTCCTTTGATCACCCAGACACTACCTATGCACTTATGAAATCACCCAGGCAATACTTTTGCACTCCTTGAATCACTTAGACAGTACAATAGTACTACTCCAATCACCAAGGCAGTATTCATGCACTTTTAAAATTACCAAGCCACTGCCTATGTACTCTTCTAATCCCTCAGATATTAGCCCTTAACTGATGCAATCAACCAGGCATTATCTTTGTACTGCTTAACCCCTTCCATGCTTATGACGAGCTGGACTCGTCATGGCACACAGTGGTCGTGTGCTCATGACGAGTCCAGCTCGTCATAAGACCCACCCACGGGGGAAGCGCTGGCGCTCCCCCCGTGGGAATCCGATCGATGTTTTTTTGGGGGGAAGCCCTTTCCCTGCCCCCCCGCCCCCATCAATGACATCAGCGCGAGAGGCGCGCTGACGTCATTGGGGGGTTTCCCTTTCTTCCCCTACGCGCTGGAAGCCATTTGCTTCCAGCGAGTCGGAGAATTAAGGTGAGTTTTGGCTCCGGGGAGGGGGGGTTTAAAAAAAAGAGGCATCGAGGGAAAGGAAAGGGTTTTCCTTTCCCCCGATGCCTCTTTTGTGCATTCCTGCTGCACGATCATGCAATCGTGCAGCAGGAATGCCCACTAGACACCAGGTATTTTTTTATTTTTTTATTTAAATTGAAAATACTGTTTGGGGGAGCGGCCCCTTGGGCAAGGGTCGCTCCCCTTTTGGGGGCCATATGTTTTGGTGCTCTGCCCCCCTGGGGGGGCAGTTTTTCATATTGCAGCCCACTAGACCACCAGGGAAAAACGGTGGGGAGTGGCCCCTTGGGCAAGGGTCGCTCCCCTTTTGGGGGCCATATGTTTTGGTGCTCTGCCCCCCTGGGAGGGGCAGTTTTTCATATTGCAGCCCACTAGACCACCAGGGAAAAATGGTGGGGAGTGGCCCCTTGGGCAAGGGTTGCTCCCCTTTTGGGGGCCATATGTTTTGGTGCTCTGCCCCCCTGGGGGGGGGCAGTTTTTCATATTGCAGCCCACTAGACCACCAGGGAAAAATGGTGGGGAGTGGCCCCTTGGGCAAGGGTCACTCCCCTTTGGGGGCATTGTTTGTGACTGTCTGCCCCCACGGGGGGGGCAGATCAGCCAAATAGTGCCCACTAGATCCCCAGGTATGTATTTGTGGAGAGTGACCCCTTGGGCAAGGGTCACTCTCCTTTGGGGGCAATATTTGTGGCTGTGTCTGCCCCCCAGGAGGGCAGATCGCCATGTTTAAAAAAAAAAATTGGGCCCACTAGACCACCAGGGATTTGTTTGAGGGGAGTGGCCCCTTGGGCAAGGGTCGCTCCCCTGTGGGGAGCATTAATTTGGCCGTTTCTGCCCCCCTGGGTGGGCAGATCGGCTGATTTTTTTGTATGGCCACTAGGCCACCAGGGATTTTTTTGTGGGGAGTGGCCCCTTGGGCAAGGGTCGCTCCCCCTTGGGGGCATTGTTTGTGGCTGTCTGCCCCCATGGGGGGGGCAGATGTCGCCATTTTTTTTATATTTGGCCCACTAGACCACCAGGGATTTGTTTTTGGGGAGTGGCCCCTTGGGCAAGGGTTGCTCCCCTTTGGGGAGCATTAATTTGGCCGTTTCTGCCATCCTTAGGGGCAGATCGGCTGATTTGTTTTTTTGTAGGTCCACTAGGCCACCAGGGGTTTTTTTATGTTGGGGAGCGGCCCCTTGGGCAAGGGTCGCTCCCCTATATGGGAGGATGATTGTGGCCATTTCTGCCCTCTTTGGGTGGCAGAATAGCAGTATGTTTTTAGGCCCATCTGCCCCCAAGGAGGGCAGAAGCCACTAGACACCAGGGTTTTTTTAATTTTTGTGTTGGGGAGTGGCCAAAAGGGCAAGGGTTGCTCCCCTTTTATGGGGGTGAATATTTTATTTAAACTATTCGGCCCACCTACACCTTAGCTTGGCTGGTGGATTGTGTGTGGACTGGTGCATTATTTGCATATGTGAGTGTAATGTTTTTTTTCTCCTTTTTATTCTAGTGTAAAGCTTTTGATTCCTAATTGCGGTTTCGTCAGTGGTTGTTCTGCAGTTTTGCGTAATTGAATTTATTTGGTAAGAAAAATATTTTTGTTGTGTTTAATCCAAATGAGTATTATTGTCATGCATGAATGAATTTTTTTGTAAGTGGTGTCATAATGGCAGCATATTTGTTAGTGTTCAGAGCATGAAATTCTTTGCGATGTGTTTTGCATTGTCTTATGTGTAATTTTTCTTTTCTTCTTTTTAGTGGGATATTGTTGATCTTCACTGTGTCTGTGCAGAGTAGGTGGTGGTGAGTCTAGCTGCTTCTGTCACGTGAGTGGTATAGTGTTGGAGTATATAGGTCTTTGTGATAAAGCTACATTTTGTTTATTTCTTTTTATACAAAGGGTTTGTTGTTGTTGACTTGTTTGACAAGTAACCTTTATTAGTAAGCATTATGGCTAGCCGTAGAATGACTGCTCAGCAGGTGGTTGGTTTGCTTCTTGAATCTTCCTCTGAGCAGGATTATGAGACTGACGTGCGTCTGAGGGAGAGGAGGGGGGGGAAGATTCAGGCAGTGAGTTATCTCTCCACATGGAATCATCGGATGATGAAGGTACTCTCAGTGCAGATGAAGCTACTCTCGGTGTGGATGAATCTACTCTCAGTGCAGATGAAGTGCCTGTTTTAGAGGAGGATACTACTGTGCCGATGGTGCAAGAGGCAACTGGATTGCAGCCTGGGGCTGCTAGGCTTCCTACTGGAAGTGCTGAACTCTGGGTTGATCCAAACATGGTGCAGCCGGTGTTGCCTGCCTTTAGTGGTTATGCAGGGTGTAGAGTGGATTGTGAACATTATTTGCCTATACAGTATTTTCAGTTGTTTATGGATGATGTATTTTTGGGTGAGATTGTTGAGCAGACTAATTTGTATGCTGAACAGTTTTTGAGGGACAACAGTGCCAGACTTAGGCCCCACTCTAGAGCTACCCGGTGGAGTCCCACAAATCTGGAAGAGATGAAGAAGTTTTTGGGTTTGACTTTTTTGATGGGTTTGATAAGGAAGCTGTCCATGGGTTCATATTGGTCTACCAGTCCCTTGATGGCAACGGCCATATTTCCTGCAGTTATGACTCGTGATCGGTATTTACTTTTGCTTCGGATGCTGCATTTTGTTGATAATGCTTTGGCGTTGCCACGAGATCACCCTGAATGTGACCGTCTTTTTAAGATTCGGCCTGTTCTTGATCACTTTGTAGATCGATTTTCAGAGATCTATACTCCAGGGAAAGAAATATCTATTGATGAGTCTTTGGTCCTGTTCAAGTGCCGTTTGGTTTTTAGGCAGTACATTCCTAGCAAGAGGGCACGCTATGGAATTAAGCTGTATATGTTGTCTGAGAGTAGGACAGGATATATTTTTAATTTCCGTGTGTACACTGGTAGGGATTCCACTATTGACCCCCTGGTTGTCCGTCCACTTTTGGAGTTTCAGAGAAAATTGTGTGGGATCTTGCTAGAGGACTGTTTAACAGAGGCCACCATTTGTACCTTGATAACTTCTACACTGCTGTGCAATTGTTTAAGGAATTGTTCAAAGTGGACACTTTTGCTTGTGGCACAATCCGCTCTAACCGTAAAGGTTATCCAAAAGAGCTTGTTTGCAAAAAACTTCAGAGGGGACAGTGCAGTTCCTTGCGTAGTGATGAACTACTAGCTGTGAAATTTGTGGACAGGAGGGATGTGTACATGCTGACTACCATCCATGATGAGAGTACTTCACCTGTGGCTGTTTGGGGTCAGATTGCTGAAGTGCGCAAACCTGTGTGCATTTTAGACTACAATAAGCACATGGGTGGTGTTGATAGAGTATATCAGAGGTTGGAACCTTACACTGCTATTCGTAAGGCTTACATTTGGTATAAGAAGTTGGCCATCCATCTCTTCAATTTAGCAACTTTCAATGCTTTTGTTGTGTTCAAGGAGTGTTCTCCTGCGTCAAAGTTGACTTTTGTTCAGTTTCAGGAGTCTGTCATAGGCAGCCTTGTTGTTGTGGAACAGGCAAGTGTTCCTAGAGTTGGAGTGGTGGAGGATGTGGCTTGATTGAAAGATCGCCACTTTCCTGATCACATTCCTCCTACACCCTCAAAAGACTTTCCCACTAGGAGATGTAGAGTCTGTTGGCGAAGAGGTACGCGGAAGGAGACTCGTATGTACTGCCCTGAGTGTCCTTCTAACCCTGGGCTGTGTGTGCCTGCTTGTTATAGAGCGTACCACAAGCAAAATAATTATTGGGAGCAACCATGAGTGGTAAAGTGAACTGCCTGGTCTGTAATGTTTAACCCCTTCGGTGCTTATGACGAGCTGGACTCGTCATGGCACACAGTGCTCGTGTGCTCATGACGAGTCCAGCTCGTCATAAGACCACCCACGGGGAAGCGCTGGCGCTCCCCGTGGGAATCCGATCGTTAGTTTTTTTGGGGGAGGCAGGGAAGGGCTTCCCCTGCCTCCCTCGCCCCCTCCGCCCTCCCCATCAATGACGCCAGCGCGCGAGGCGCGCTGACATCATTGAGGGTTTCCCTTTCTTCCCGACGCGCTGGAAGCCATTTGCTTCCAGCGCGTCTGGGAAATCAGGTGAGGTTTGGCTCGGGAGGGGGGTTTGTATCAAAGAGACATCGAGGGAAAGGAAAGGGTTTTCCTTTCCCCGATGCCTCTTTGTGCATTCCTGCTGCACGATCATGTGATCGTGCAGCAGGAATGCCCACTAGGCACGAGGGAGGGAGGGAGGGAGGGCAAGAGGCATGTGAACGGGCTTAGAAGCCCCACCCGTTTGGCCCCGACCCACATACACTAGCGGTATGCAACGTCTTCCCGCCCTTTCCCCACAATGATGGACAGCTTAATCAAAGTATCCCGGCGCTTTCGGCGCGGTGGCAAAATTACAGACACACAGGTCACTGGAGACAATTCTTCTGTTCCTATACACAGCTGTAGTGTAGGAAAGGCACTATACACTTACCCAACGAGGTAGCAGTTACTGATTAGCCAGTAGAAAGTACTCCAGTTGAGTAGAGGTATTGCACAAAACGGTGGCATCTTCGTGGATAAATATGCAGGGCAGGTGTGCAGAATTTGTGAGCGTGGTTAAGCAGATGTGCCTTCTCTCCATTTCCAACGTGAAAAGTTAGCTGTAATCCTTGATGGAGGTCTTTGCATCCTTCATTTTCTCAAGCGCAAT